>JADMLL010000004.1:3816124-4280479 GCA_016920875.1 Columbicola columbae
GAGAGGGTTGAACGGGGTGGAATAAAGAGGAAACATTTCGCCCATTTCGAAGTCAACTTTCAATTAAAATTTTATTTATTTATTCAAGCAACTTTTATAGAAAAAAAAGCCAACGCAAGTAAAAATAAAAATAAAAAAATAAAAAAGTGCAGACGACAACGAAAAGCATAATTAAATCTCAGTTCTCTTTTCCCTCTCGGCTCACTCCTTGCCTCCTCCTCTTCCTTTTATCCTCCTCTTCCCCTTTTTTTCACTTCTTCGAAAACTCAGCTTTTGGTGGATATCTTCTCTTTTTTTCACCTCAGAAGCTTTGGTCTTTTTCTTTTCTTCCATTTTTCCCTTTTCTTCTTCTTCTTTTTAAGATTAAGGATTATGTAAAAGTCTTCAAATAATCGCTCGCGGAGGACATTTTGTTTTTCTTTATCTTGTTCTTGAAATCAATTTTCCTCTCTTTTGCGTCGTGAAGTTTTATTATATAGTCGTTTTAGGGCTTTGGACAAAGCTTTTTGGAGTAGAGGTGCCATGTTTGTGGGGTTTTGTGTTCGCCCCCGTGACCCGTGAAACCCATTTTCTTCATTTGTTGAGGTTCTACCTTCTATAACTGTAATCTTTTTGCTTTTTCCGTCTTGTTTTGTCCTGTCTTCTACTTTTGCTTACCACTGATTCAATCTTCACTTCCATTCACCAAGTGACAGTTGTCGAATGTGTGTCGGCAAAACTGATTTAGAAGGAAATGTTCCCAAGGTTGAACTACTTTGTGGTTACAAGACCCTGGTAAAGAATCGACTGTCATGATTTTGAGGGTCAGCTTTTGGCGTCTCTCTAAATCCCAACTGGAGTCGGAAGTTGTCACCACTGAGAACATGGCGATAGTCACGAGATGTTAGTTTTATTAGTTTTTCATGTAACCGGATCGAATCGTGTCTGTTAGCACTGGTGTTAGAACAAAGACTTTTATAAGAACCCCGTGGTAGGAAGGCCTGACGAGTCATTCTAATAAAAAATTGGTTTCACACACGAATGATTCACGAGAAATGACATCATTAGAAACTCGAAGGAATGTGGAAGTGACTAATGAATCTTTTTGGTATCGAGTTGTACCCGTCGACTGCTTTTCAGATCTGATTGAAGAAACATGAAATTAAAAACCTGGGAAGTGAGTGGATGACTACAGGATTGAGGTGGGCCGAAAAGGAACCGGAAAAGACTGTTGAAAAGAGAAAGGAGGAGGAGGAGGAGGTGAAAGCGTAAGAACAATCGAGGAACTCCAACTTTTATCAACTTTCTGGGAAAAGTCCTTTAAGATAAAAGTTAGTTTTTAAGTCCGGGTGTTTGTGAGTTCCTCAACTATTGTTCACTTCTGAACTCTTTAGTGATACCTGTTAAGCCATTTTAGCCGAATTTCGAAATTCTTGGAGATTCTAAATGTATTACAGTTGTATTGCGAAGTCTACAAACAGCTTGTACTCTTGTACGAGTTGTCTAATAAGTACAGTATCAATTCTGTTTCAACAATGGGATTGTATATACGTACGTTTCACCTTCTCTTACCGATGAAGACATCACCAGTGAACCGAGTTTGATTCCGAGTTCTAGGATTTATGTAGGAAATGAATTATTCCCAGATTAAAATTTGTGATCAATGATTCAAAGATTTGTGCAGAATTTATGAAATGAAATGTGTTAGAAAGCGCTCAAAATTTATGAAGTGAAATTATTTTAAAAAATAAAAAATATCATCATAAATAGTGCACTGTTTTGAAGAAATTTAAATCATTTTTGAGATATTTGTGTCGAAATATATTATTCATTTGAACCTCTCATGAAACTATTTAAAAAAATAATTTCATTTCATAAGTACTGCACTGTGTATAGGAGAATTTATTTTACAAATGTTGCGCATTTTATTTGGCGGATTGACGTCATAAATAGAGCACAATTTCAGAAATTTTTAAATAATTTTTTGGGGGTATATACTTTCGTTGTATTTTGTAATTATAATGATTTCATGCCTCGCTGAACCTGTTTTTAAAAATAATTTCATTTCATAAGTATTGCACACTGTTTAGGAGAATTGATTTATATTTCATAAGTGTTACACTATTTTAAAAAATTGGTTTCATAAATAGTGCACGATTCCAGAAGTTTTTAATATTTTTGATACATTTGTCGTATTCGATAATTAAAATGACTTCATATCACCTGAGTACTTTTAAAAATAATTTTAAATATTGCACAAATAATTGGGTTACATAAATGTGTTTAGATTCTACTTTCGACAATTTGTCAATGTGTCACATGACTATGCCTCCTTTTAATTAGACTGATGGTTAGGATAATTGCATAGGTTGAGTGATGACGAAGGTTTCGAAAGCTCTTAGTTAGCGTTAATCAAAACCGGAAGTTAGGACAACTTGGAGAGTTGAAAACGAATTCAGAGTAAGAGGAGGAGGAGGAGGGAAATTGTTTTCTTTCCACTTATTTATGTAAGAAGTAAAAAAAAAAGGTTTAATGGGCCTTCAGTTGTGAAACTTTTTCTTTTTGAATAACTGAATATTTTTTATTTTCATGAGGAGAATCTTTTAGGAGGAGAAAACGCAAGAGTTTTGTAAAGAAAGAGAAGAGGAGGAGGTGGTGGAGGAAGGGAGGGATGGAAGACAGACGCGAAAGAAGGAGAGAGAGAGAGAGAAAGGAGGAATCAAATGAAAAATTTATGACTTGGAGAAGAGGGAAGATGAAGAAGAAGCAAAAAAAAATTTTTTTCTTTTCCTAAAGAAAGAAAAAAAATTAATAAAACAAGTTTATGGGAATGTCTTGTGGAAGTAAAAAGTTTTTCTTTTTTTTTGCGAAGCTGCCACCTGTACCTGGAAAGTCTGCCCGTTTCAGGAAATCATTTTAACGTTGACAAAAGAAAGTTGTAAATTGTCACGTGAGAAAGGTAAAAGGAAGATGGTGGATGGGGCGAGGAAAAACTGAAAGAAAATTTTTTTTTCTTTATAGTATTCATCTTAGTAGCGAAATAAATCTTTTTGGGAATCATGATGTGGGGTTGGGTGTGCGGGTGGAGGAAGAATCGGACATTTTGCTGTCGTTTTTCTTACTTTTTTCCTCCTTTTTCCTTTTTTTGCTCTCCTGTTGAAGTGAGAGGGGGAGAAAGAGAAAAAAGTCGAGCTTTTTAATTTTTAAGGTGGTTTCTTCTGAAATGAAACCGGAAGTTAGGTTTCTTTGACCTGTCTTCCTTTTCTTGTTTCCTTAGCTCTGTCAGAGGTCATATATCTCTACTAAGATTTAAGTTACTGCCCTTTTTCACTCTCCTGTAGTGTTAATTTAATAATTAAAGGTGAAGAAGAGAGGAGAGGGTAGTTTGTCGACCGCAGAATGATTCTGAAATCAAAAAGGAATTTTCCTGCTGGAAATCGTTTTTCTCTCTTTTTCTGGCTCTGGGAAGGACTTAAAGCCTTTAATAGTGCAACAGTAGAACGTGTTGAGGAGTTTGAGCTTGTGAAGATTGCTGCAGAGGTGCTGTGTCATGGTTGTGGCGAGTTATCACTGCTGTCGGCTTTGTTTAGGGTTAACCAAAATGTAAGGATGCAGAGTTATGGTGGCTTTAATTTTCATGTCGAACAACGAACGTCGGGCGTAGGTGTCATCATGAATCATGAGTGGAGGGAGGAAGAAAAGACTTCGTACATTTTCCTGTCGTTTTTCTTACTTTTTTTCTCTTCTTCCTGTCGTGTTTTTTTCCTCCTGAAGTTAGAACTTGGAGGAGGAGAGTTTTGAAGTTGAATGTTTTAATTTTTAATAATTTTCAAGATCCTCGAAGACATTTGGAATTCTGTTACTTTGTTGGACGCAACTTCCGGTTTATGATTTTCATTGATAAGGCTCCAGTTTTGGTTTCAGTCAAAGATACTGCGTTCGATTTATCTGATGTGTTGTCTGCTGTTCTTGTACGCCCTCCTTAAATCCCTGACTTACCAACAGTCATGTTTCTCTTGCTTAAATGAATGACGAAATGAAAGGAGATATTCTGTCAAACGGTGGTCTACGCTGGGAGTCATAATCATCCTTGTGGGGGAGGTTTCCAAAGTCAAGATCTGGAAGTAAAGGCTTTTGTGGTGTTTGTCTTCTATCTCTTAGCCCTTTCAGGATTTAGCCATAAGAAAGATCAAGAAGGAGAACAGAGAGAGAGAGAGAGAGGATTGTGGGAGCGGGGGAGCTAGAGGGAGAAGATTGCGAGATGTTTGAAGGAGGAGGATTTAGCCGTCATTATGTCATTCTAAGCTCTTTAGCTCTTAAGCATCAGAATGGTAACTAAGGGGGTGATGTGAGTCACAAATTAAGGTCTTCGTGCGTCAAAGACGTTTTCAATAATTAACCTCCCGGAATTCTCGGTGTCGTGTGTACGTCTGTCTTTCCTGTGTCACTGGAGCCATGTTGTTTGTTTGATTACCGAATCCACTATGTTTCGGGGTTGGATTTAATTTTTCTCTCTCTCCGGAACCGAGTCCTCGACGTCAATAAAGAAAGAAAACCGGTGAAGAGAAACAAAACAAAGGGAATTCCTAAGACCGGCACTGAACGCTACAATTCTTTGATAATGAACTTGATCAGGTATTGTTCTTTGTGGAATGTTTTCACGAGCGAGTTAATAGTCGTCTCAACCGAAAGCACCATCTATCGTCAAGCCTAAGAACTAACTCGTACCTGAGTTGACAGGTGTGCTTGTGACGTCACTTCGTCATTTGTTTTCATTTTTTTCTTAAACCTTAAAAGAAAGTAACGGGAGGTGAGGAAGGTGGGTAGTGAAGGGTATGAAGAAGAGAACCAGAAGCGAATCCTGGTTTCTGGCGTCGGTTCAAGTGACATTTAAAGGTTTTTATGCTTTTTGGTTGGTTGGTTTTTGGCCTTTGTTCTGGGTTTTTGGTCTTTGAAATGGTGGAGACAAGAGGTTGGAAAAATGGGAAATCCGGAATCTTCCTCTAGAAGGAAAAATTTGATCAGAATTTTTTTTAGAACGCAACCTGTTGATTCTCTCATTACTTGATTCCTGTGACCAATTAAAGATTTTCTAATTGAGGACTTGAGACTATCCGTCCATCTTCTTTCTATTTTTATCATCCCTCTTGGTTGGGGTTGTCACAAGTCATTTCCCAGTCGAAATTGATGTCGATTATGAGATAGTTTGGTCTTAAGACCGTCTTCAAAGTACAAATTTGCGCTAATATTCAACTTATAACGAATGTCTCCTTTGGGAAAGCGGAGCCAGAGTGTGAGGAGGAAGGTTGTTAGTCAGTTTGTCTGGTTTGTTGATGTTCTTTCATGAAGGCGTTTGTCGATAACTCAATTAGTTATGGGTCTTCCGTGGAAAGGAGTTTTGCGATCTCGCTATGGTGGAAAGATGCTTTCGACATGGTTTTCCCACGTGACCGCAGTCGATGTGTTTTGACAACTTCTTTTGCTGGTTTTGTGGATGCGCTGTGATTGGCTCCTCTTTGGTTTCTTATTCGGCTTTCTCGGTTACTATTACCTTCTGGAAGATATCTACTCGCATATGTTTTGTTCTTTCAGACAAGGAGAACAGAAAGATGCATATATATTAGGGAAATGGACAGGAAGGAGGGGATGAAAAGCCGTTTGTAATTGATAAGGCAGGGGTGTAACAGTCATCGGTCACGCCATTTTGAGCTTTTTCCAACTTGTTGCGAGACTTGTTGCTCTGACTTGTTGCTCCCATTTTTTTTTGTCTCGAGAACTCATTACCATTTTCGGGAGGGTGGTCCTAAGATTTGGTCATCTCTTGTCTGTCCGAAAATTTCCACAAAGCGAGAGTCGAAACAAGTTACCTAAATCGCGCCTGAAAATGTTGCAGAAAAATTCTATAAAGGGACTAAACGAAGAAAAACTTTTTTTTTATTATTAATACAGGAACCGAGAAAACAATTATGGTTTATGACCTTGAACTTGCTTCTCGGTACCTAGTTCATTATACCTAGACATTCACTTGTATGTACTCGATTCCGACGTTGCCAGGTTTTCTTCATTGATTTCCTTCTATGTCATTGTTATGAAGGTTCTTTGTCTTAAGTGCAATGTGGGGCTCGTTAAGGAATTTGTTTTGAGTCGCCATTTTGGTTTTTTTTTGAGTTTAGTACTTTCCGTTTCGATGATTGCGATTTAGGTGAATTTTTTGTTTTATTTTGCTTTTCTCGTCTGCTCGATTGTGAGGTGGACTATTTTGGTTTGGCCGAGGCTTTTTAGGTTTCCTCCTCAGGATCGTTGAAGAGATAAGGTTGTTTCGAGTCTGGAGGGTATGTGAAGGAGGTAGACTAGCTGGTGTCTTATTTTTCTGGTAATGAGGTTGGGAAATGACTGGGTTGTCGAATGTCTTCGTTGGTGTGGGTTGAAGATTAGGTGTTAAGAAGGTACTCAGGTCCCCCAAAATTGATTATAAAGAAAACCAGAGGTGGCGGAGGTAGGAGATGAAATCAGAGGTCACATATTCGTTGAGAACAAATTGACGTTCGCCAACGCAAACCAAAGCCAGAGGGTGGAAGAACTGGAGGATGTCACAAGACTCAACACACCAAAGTCTGTTTTTAAATCTAATCACCTGAGGTTTGTCCTTAACCCTATCGAGACCAGAAATCCAAATTTCTTGGACCATCTGCGATACCAGAAGGACAAACGGGGAATATAAAAAAGAAGAAACGACGGCTGGTCGACGCAGATGGGCAAAAAAGACGAATGAACATTGTAGAGGTTGTAGTAACTCATTTTTTGTTCCTCTTTCTCTCCTCTACCCCACTGTCTCAACAATTCTTTTAGAAGCAAGAACTCGCCCCTCGTGTTGTGGAAGACTTGATCCGTCTGCTTTTGGGGTAGTCCCTTCGTGCTGTGCCACATTTTTTTTTCTTGTGTGCGTTGTTTGGGTTTTTTGTGTTTGTTACGCCTATTTTTAGCTTGGTCTCTTCCCCGTTTTAGTTTTGTTTTTGTCCGTTTTCGGGTAAAATGGGGCCGCGTGCGAAAAACTCACACAAGGGGTGTTCGTTTAGTCGGATCGCGCGGTTCTTGGATTGTCGACGCTCTGAGGATTGAACAGAAAATTTTTTTGGTGTTTCGGTTTTTTGTTTGAGATTCCAAAGAATTTCCTTAGTTCCATGTTTTTGGATGGTGCGTAGAATTTTGGAGAGCATTTACGCGTTTATTTTGGATTTTATCTTGTGCGGAATTATTTGTTTAACCAGTATCATGGGAAAGGTAAGTTTCGTTAAACTGATGTGATTAGGTTAGTTTTGGTTTTGTGTGATGTTTCCGGTGATTTTGTGATGCTAAATTATTTCCAAGACATTTTTGAAGCTATATCATGATTTGGTTTGGTTAATACCAACAATTGGTAGTCTTTTAAGTTCTTAAAATCCTCAATTTTGTTACCAGAAGGAAGGATGATTTACAATATCTACCAATTTATGTGTGTGAATGTGGCATCTATTCCCGATTCGGTCTTGTTTTACGCGTTTTTTTGTGGGTTTTGTTAGCTGTGGATTCTTACTTATTTGTTGTAAATTTAAGTGCTTTTTTGTGATTATTTGGGTTTTTGCCTTTCGCCTCAATACAAATTTTGTGTCTTAATTTGTGTTATTGATATATTTTTTAAATACCCACAACTCATGTGCTGGATGTCGACAAACTTGACATCCGAAAGAGCCATTTTTCTGAATTTGAGTTTTTTTGTAGAAGAGGAATGCCAAATTTAAAACCTAACTTGGGACAAATTCGGACCGAGTTTGACATCCCTGCTGTAGTAGATACATGTATATGGAAGTAATTAAAATTAAAAGCACACTCTCGAGCCTTCCTTTTGGTAAATAAGTCTTAGTTTTACTAACATTACATAAAACTTTGTGTCATAATTATATGAAGATAATATTTAGTTAATAGATAATAATCCGGGCCCCTACTAATCATTTAATCGAAGACCCACAGCGCAAAACCCGCACTTTTCCAATCATTGTGCTGGTAGAAGGGTGTTTTCTGTGGGTTTTTGTATTCGTACGCCGTGAGGTTTTCTTTTACGCGGATTTTGATGTAGGTCAGTGGTCGGCAAACTCTTCATCTAAAAGAGCCGAATATAAACTATAAAAATCTGAAATTTTATTTTAACAGCCATTTTTAAACTTGGCTTTAGTAGAAATATTTTTAACGAAATAGAGTTGAAAGTACAGTCTTGAGCTTGCTTTTGCTAAATACTGTGTGTCTTAGCCTAACTACCGTACGTTAAATAAAACTTGACATCAAACCTATATGATGATAATATTTAGTTTATAAATAATACGCCGGGTCTGTACTAAATATTTCGAGCCAGAGCCAAGGAGTAAAGAGCCACATGCAGCTTCGGAGCCGCGCTTTGCCGACCTCTGGTTATAGGTCGAAGTGTTTAATGAAATTTTTTAGGTTTTGCCTTTCGCATAAAACAAGATCCTGTATTTATTTATTAATTTTTAGTTGTCCTAAGAATATTTTCAATTATTTACAACCGGTAATAATATGTGAATGGTGTCTGTGTACTCATCCGCAGTCAGGTCTTTACTAGGTTTAGGTTACCGAAATATTTATTCTGGATTTCGCTGACGTGTTTATTTATTTATTGATTATTTATCTTCCTCTATAGTTATTTATTTATTTATCTAGCAGTGGGTTGTTATATTTACCCACTGCTATTGTCTGTTGTATCTACGAACTGGTGTATATTTATTGAAAGAGTTACCACACATTTAGTTATAAAGTAGTTAGCTTTAATAAAAGCAAAAGTATGTATAAAGGTGATATTGTAACGCCCGAAAAGGATACGCAATTATAAATATATAATATATACGATATACTAGGTTTAGGTAATTAAAAATGGTTCGGTTAAATTTTTAGTGTGATTCAGGGTTGTTGTTAGTGCGTTCATCACATTCGCATAAAACGAAACCGTGTATGTATTTATAAATTCATAATAGTTTTATTAAATGAGGGAAGGGAGTTGAAATCAAATTTGAATTTCTTTTCGGAACATTAAAATTACGTCAAGGAGCACGTTTAGCCAAAGCCGGTTTAAGCGATGGCCAGGTGTTAGCATTCCATGTCAGCGTTAGTTTCATTTGACGGTTTGTTTCTCTGTTCTGTTTTGGGTTTCGAGAAGACATCAAAAGACAAGCCATTTTTTTAAAAGAGAATGTTGTGTGTATATGTTTTTTTATACTCGTTTCAAAATGGTTGAAATGGATTCAAGGGGACTGATTGCGACCGAAAAAAATTGCCTGCGGGCAGATTGGTCGTGGTTCTCACTTTTCTTTCGGATTTGTTCACGAATTGGGTTTCGTGGATCGTTTAAAATATTTTTTTGTTGTTGTTGTTTGATATCACGTGTTGATGTTTATGTCTTGTTTCTAGTTGGATTTGTCTTGTTGTGTTCGGAAAGACGAGAAATGGGCAAAAACCGCAGGAAAGCTAAGTCGTGGCTTGACGACCACGAAAAATTACCCCCCAAGACGGAAGGGAAAGCGGAAAAGTTTTCGTTTTTGCTGTTTTGTATTAAGAAAAGGAAAAGTTAGGTTGGAAACCTCTTAGCCCCGCTTTACCCCCTTAACTCCCTTTTTGCGAAAGAACCAAAAATCCCTTTTTCGAGTTGGTTGTAAACGTTTTCGAAAAATTTCTTTGTTTTGAAAACGGATCCGAAGAGTTTATTTCCGGAGGGTAGAGGACCTCATTCAGGCTTTGAATCCTTTTTTAACCTTTTCTCGATGGGGCCCACGTGTTCCTTTAAGAACGTATCGGGAGTTTTGTTTCTTTTCCTTTTTGTATTCGATCTAACCTTTCCTTCGGCGAAAGTACTTTTTTTCTATTGTGTGCACGTGACAGTTTGTGTTGGCCTAAGGCGAACTTCTTTTTTGTAAAAGATAAAAAGGTCAAAGTATGCAAGCTTAAACATTTTCCGTTCTGCTCTGTGAGTTTCCCAGGAAATACTGGGGCGGGGAAAAATCCATCCTCTCAGATTTTCTATTTCTTAAGAAGCTTTAAGGGATTTTCGAAAAGCTTTATCGAGTGTTTCTTCATTATTTATCAAAAGGAAAAAAATTAATAGAATAAATATTGAGTTGACCATTTGGCTAAGAAGATTTTAAATCTGCTGCCACGTCGGTTTCTTTTGTTTTTGTTTTTGTTTTCTTCCTTCACTCATTTCTCGTGACGAAGACATTTTTTTTGTAAAATAATTTTCGCTGCAAATGTCTTTTAAAAGATTTTCTTTTTTGTTGGGAGGTAAAAGAGACTTTTTTTACACGGCCCGGAGGAGGATTTTCTACTCTTTTGAGGAGATTAAGGGAGAGTGGGGGTGGTGAGTCAAAAGGTGGATTCTTTGTTTTGTTGAAAACTTTCTTTTTCTTAAAGCAAAATCGTAAAAATTAATTTCCACAATTAAATTTAAAATAATTTTTGTAAAGAATTGTAGAATTTAAAAAGAATATTCGAGAATTCTTCTCAAGTCCGGTTTTTGTGGGGTAGAGATGAAAGGAAGATGTGGGAGAAGAGGAGGTGGGTGGGTGAGTGGGAAAACCGGGGAAAGGTAGAGAAAAAAAGGAAAATCCATTTTTCTTTTTGTTTTTTAAAAAAATTATAATATTAAAGTTATGAAATTAAATTTAAGATCGTTCATTTGGAAAATGGAAAAGGAAAAATGTCTCCGGGATGTGCTTTCATGCAGTTGGAAAAGGCGTCCCTGGGAGGTATCTTCTCTTTCTCTTCTTTCTTTCTCTTTCTTTTTTTTGTTCGTGGACTCATATGCATGAGTTGTTCACGGGGTGTCATGTCGGAGATTTTTTTTCTTCTTGTGAGGTGATGCGTGTGAGGATTTTGCGTTGGTTGTGGAGGAAATGAGAGAAAATTGTTTTCGAATTTGAGATGGAAGGTTGTTTAGTTATTACTCTAAATGCGAATTAGAAGGTGGAATTTATTAATAATCACTTGAGTTGGTGTTAAAAATTTCACTAAAGATTCTGTCTGTAGGGATTTGTGTGATTGTCAGCAAAAGGCAGTGCAGTAGGCGGTTGCGTCGTTTTTTGTTTTGAAGATTTTATTATTCGTCTCATTTTGTCGGGGTGACTTTAGATCTTCGGCTCAATTGGAAGGAATATATGAAGCAGAAACGGAAAACTCAGCTATGGATACAGGCACTTGCACTAGTCGTTAGGAAGAAGATTTGGTTTGTCTTTCCACAGATATAGACATAAACCGATTCTGTAGCCTATTTCGGCCTACAGAGCTACAGTGGCGAGCGTATTGCCCTAAGGGTATCCTTTAGTGCTTCTTACACACCGGTACATAAAGAAATTTTGCGTTGGTTGATAGCCACGTAGATCGCTTACTCTGCCATCAAAACGGTCAGCTAAAAAAACTTGGCTTGTTACCAAAGCGCCTTCACTGAATTCTCAGGTTCCGCTGTAGGTTGTCGCTATTCATGTAGCAAGGAGCAGTACCAAAGTCCCTCAGGGCAGTACTCTAGTCAGTGCAGCACTATAACAGCGGTTCATAGGTCCAAATATTTTTAAAATGTGTTTGTGTCTCTGTGGAGAGACCTGGTACTTAATTGAACATTAGAACCGAAGTGCAGTTCTATTTCTCCCCAGTATACTATTAATATACTTCTCTACAGTAAAATGTATAAGCTTGGTGAACAAATTGTCGAGTCAGCAAAATAAAGTATAATAAAAAAATTATTTCGACAAAATGCTTGGCGCTGACAGTAGGAGTGAGTAACAAGAGGTTAGGGGTTGGTTTGGTGTCTTCAATTTTTGTTGTTTTAAAAGAAGGAAGCTTGTTGCCCCGATTTCCTTCCGGTGTCGAACATAGTGGATTTCTTTCATGATTTTGTTAAGAACTTTGGTTGGTACCGGATGTACTGGTGGTAAGATGTATAAAGAAGTTTTCAAGTGTTCAGCACCTGTTAACGCCTCAAGGGGGATGGGGCTGTGTGTCTTTCTTTACTGGTTTCTGAAAATTTTATTTTTTATTATTGTACTCTAATTTCCGTGGTCCATCATCCTTTTTTTACAAGTTTCTAAATCCATGATTTATGAGATGTATATTGTGTTTCCAAGATTCAGGTAGAAATCTTCATTGTTTGTTTTTTAAAAGGATGAGAATTTTTTTGTCACCAAATTTATGACCTGATTTCGTTCTTTGTACCAACTCAACCGAAAATTGTAAGGGGGTTGATGGACCATGACAGAATAGAAGCTAACAGTACCAACGGTCACCCCTAAAAGAAAAAGGTTAAAAGCCTTAGTCTGTTAGGTTTTCTGAAAATCAGGTGAATATTTGAAGCCGGATGTTCATGTAAGAGGATTCCGAGCTGAGCTTGGTGAAGTCGTTTCCTCTCTCTCTCATGGGAACTAACCCGTTTAATGATTAATTTCAATTTTGGGAAATTTTTTGGTCGGGATTTTGCGGAGTGGTGGGTTTGAATTTCCGGTTCCTGACGTCTTCGGGGTCACTTCCCATCATTTCTCAGTTTCTTGCGTCGGAATAACCTTCCCTGCTTTTTCTTTCGTTTCATTCCCGGTTGGGTAGGAGAAGCTTTGGTTGGATTGTGTTAACGACGGTTTTGCGTACCTGGTGGGGTCTGATGGTTTTGAAGAAGGAAACTCTCAAAAGCGAAACATAAGGGAAGGTTTTAATATTTAAAACACGTTTGTGCTTGCTTAATAAGTCATATTTCCAAGAGGAAGGAAGAACCGTTGTCCTTCGGGGAATCAGACAGAGAGAGAAAGACACTTTTCCTTTTCCTTTCCTAATTTGAACGAAAAACACTCAAAAAATTTTTTTTCATTCGCCATAAACCAACTTCTGGGATTTTCTTAAGGGTTGAAGAGGAGGATAGGAGGAAGAGAATGATGGGGATGGGGGAAAGAAAGGTTTTGGAATACCCGGGGTTTAAAATTAAATAAATGGACCGACGCGGGCTTTTTTTTCCTCTCCTCCTTCCTTTTTCATCCTCGGGATCCATGCAATTCAGTCAGCCGCAGGGTAGACGAAGGTAGGAAGAAAGGAAAAAGAGGAAAATTCAGGGATGAAGGGAAACGGTAGCTTGGAGAGAAGAGAGGAAAGGAAATGGAGTCGCCTGGATAAAAATTATTAATTTTTAATAGAAAGCTTTATCACTATAAACCAGGGAACAAGTTCCGTATTTTAAGAAGGTGGATCCGGAAGTTGAGAAACCGGAACTTGGGAAACCCTCTAAATTTTTTCCTGCCCTTTTCCATTCTGATTTTGAAGTATTTCCGCCATTTTTGTCGTTTTGGTGGTAGTGGAGGAGAAGTTGATGAAGGACGGTATCTAGTGGATTGTTTGAGTTGTCGATTATGGATAATGAGTGACGATGTCTTAGTTGGGTTTAGTTTTGAGTCTGTTTCTTGGGTGGGTGATTAAGTTGAATAGAAATCGTTCGTTTCTGAGGAAGACAGGATTTTTAAAGACATCATTTCGAGAAGTCAAGCGACAGCGTTCCAAACCCCAGAAAACAGTTGAAGCGTTAAGGGGTTTGATGGTTTGATTGTGGGAACTTGGATGGAAGACGTTAGCATAATCGAAGGGAGTGAGGATCGGGACTCGTTTTTAAGGAGATAGGGATGGGTCCTTAAGGAGGATGAGTGTAAAAGAAGGTGGATGGAGGGTTGGGTTAAATTTTCAACCGGCAAACTCACAAACTAAAATAATTCTAATATACTTGGACGCCATGTTTGACTGATTAGTATCTCTGTTGTTCAGAGTTTGAAAAGTTGAGCTGTTGGAATTTTTGTTTTCATTTTTGTCAGCAAACCACCCTCAATCACCCAGCGTCAGATGTGGAGAAATCTGTTATAACGATTCGTCGTGACAAGATTTCAAAATTTTCTTTCCCTCGCCATTACGTTTCCGTTTCCGGTAAAATGGAAACCCATTGAATCGAAACACGGTTTCCCTCTTCGGCATTCATCCCCAAAAGTGAAAAGTCGAGGAAGGAGATAACCGTTCTGGTATTTTTCTTCCTTCGCCTTCTTTCTTTCTTTTTACTTCCACCCATCGAGATCTCGAAAGTTTTAGCCCGCAAAACTTTATTAAAACTTTGGGAGAAGTTTCCTTCCTTTTTGGAAAAAGTTTCTCTCACTCGAACCTCTGGTTTTGAAACGGGTTTTTTGGGGGGCTAAAAGGACGGGAGAGGAATGCCAAGAGGAAAGGGCTGTGGGAAAAATGAATCAATCTTTTTCTGCTGCGTTGTCCATTTTGAGTTTTTTTTTACCTGCTCAGAATCTCGGAAAAAGAAATTAAAAATGGATGAAGATATACTTGGAGTTTCTCTCTCTCTCTTTTCCGGTGTTGTTATTTACAGTGTGGTTGTTGTTTCTCTTATTATCTTCTGGACTCTCATGCCACGTAACAATTCTAAGGTAGTCTGACCTTTGTTTCATTTGTTTTTATTAATTTCAATGTTCCGAGGCCTTCTTCAAAGCTTTCTCGAGATTTGTCTGAGTTTTGTGAGGTTGCTGCTTGAGAAAAGGGAATCATATGGTAGTGTGTTAGTATTAAATGGACCCCAAAAAAATTTTGGTTCTCTGCGTTACATACATGTTGATGTAAAAGTAATAAATCTTGTGGATTTCCGGCGATCACCAATCACCAATTAATCTTGGCAATTACAACAAATTTCTGAATATTTATTACATTTACTAGTCTGTGATAGTTTAATAAAACTTTACACAGGTAGTTTGTGGTTGGAAATTTTATAAACTAACCGGTAAATATAATAAATATTCGGTAAATTGTCGCATTTTTCTCATTCAATGGCGATGAATAATCGCTAGGAATTTTAAACATATTCACCCGATTTATCACTTTTACCGTAACATATATACGATATTACTTTCCGGTTGGCGTAATATAAGTACAATCAAAGCAATAAACCGGGAGAGGTATATGTGGTTGCCGGCAATTTTTCATAGTCACCAATGAAGCTCGGTTAATATGATAAATTGCTGAATATTTATTACATTTACCGGCTGGTTTCTAATATCAACAACTTGTAATGGGGAATTCAATAAAAATTTGCTCAGATCATGAGTTTAATATTTTATAAACTAGCCGGTAAATGTGATAAATATTTAGCAATTTGTCATATTTCCCAAGATTATTTGGTGGTTATGAATAATCGCAGGGCATTTGCTTGATTTATCGCTTTTACCGTGATATTTATTACTTGTTCGTAGAGAGATTTACATTTCATAATTAATGCACAGTTTGATAGATATCTCATTTAATTTGTAATCCATACTTTCCTAAAGTTGGAATAAATTATGTATATAATTCCCGGCGATTATTTATAATCACTGACTTCGCTTTGTGATTGTGAAAAATTACTGAGTATTTATCACATTTACCGGCTAGTTTATAAAATCTCGAACTTGTAATGAGGAAGTTAATATAATTTTGCTCAGATTACGAGTTGAATATTATATACCCTATCCGGTAAATGTGATAAATACTCAGTAATTTTTCACAATAACAAAGCGAAGTGAGTGATTATAAACAATGGCCGGGAAATTTATACGCCCGATTAATCACTTTTACCGTGGCATAAATTACTTGTTCTTATAGTGAGGGACTCACAATTCATAATCAATGGACAGTTTAAAAGAGATTTCATGTAATTACTAATTCATACTTCCCGACGATTATTCATAATCACTAACCAAGCTTCGTAATTGGAACAGGTTGTTGAGTTTTTATCACATTTACCAGCTATTTTATGAAATTTTCAATTCGTAAGAACGGATTTAATCAAATTTATCACTTGGGTGCTTGGCTTTCTCGTCTTTATCTGTTGTATTCTTCTTGTTGAAGGTTTGTTAACTGTTATTGTTCACTAACTGCTTTGAATGTTTGTCTCTTGTCAGAAAAGTGCAAAGACCTGGACAGTTTTGATGAAATTCCCATTATGAGTTGAAGATTTTCTAAATTACCCGGTAAATGTGATAAATAGTCATTAATTTGTCAAATTTGTGGTGAATATGAATAATAACCAGGGAATATATTTATATTCGCCTGATTTATCACTTTTACCATAAAAGATCTACGATATTAGTTGTCACAATGGAGTGAAGCTGGAATATCAGATTATGTTGAGTGTCATAATGATGTGAGTTAGGTTTTATTAAAAAATAAATTCTTGTGTGGGTGAAAATTAGATGAGAAGTGAATGAAATTTGCTTTTTGAGGCAGATCTCGATAGTTGGGCTCTTTTTTGGAGTTTGATGGAGGAATTTTTCACGGTTGGTTCTTCCGAGGACAAGTGTCGAGATGCTTTTAATGCTCGATTAAACTTCATTTGAAACGTGGAACATTCGAACGTATTTTGATGTTTCCTCTTATCCTCTTCACAGGTAGCTTGAAATGAGTTTTTTAAAGTTGTCTCTCTCCTTTATTTATTTATTTATTAAATACGACTCTCATTTGCTCTCCCGCTAGATAAACGAAAATTTTTTTGGAGGAGGGGGGTTTAGGTCATTGAAAAGGTAGTCGAAGGTGTTTGACTGGTGGCTAACTGTCTTCCTCAAATGGTGTGTTTGGTACTAAAAGAGAAAACAAGAAACTGTCGAGAGAGGAAAGAAACACGTGACAACATGTGGAGAATTCGTGAGCTCAAGGGACATGTATACAAAATTTTCAGTTTCAATTTTCGGATGACGGGATGAATAGGACGAAGGATGTGTTTCGACCTAAGTGACAAAAATTATTTTCCATTGTGGACGGTGCCGGGTGACAAATTGCCGACCATTTTTTTTCCTTCCCGGTGAAAAAAAAAGACGTCGAAACAATGTTTCTTGATTTACTACGAAAAGAAGAAGAAGAAAAAGTTTATTTATACTGAGAGAAGAATTATATCATCAACGAAAATAAATAATAAAACAAATAGAGTAAGGCGCGAGAGGAGAGGAGTAGTAGTGGGAGAGGTTGGAATGAGAGCGAAATCGGGAAAAGGGCTCAACGAAGCCCGCAAAACAAATACAAATGCTCCGTTTCGACATTGACAAAAGAGGCAGTGGCAGAAGGCGGTGGAGGAGGTGGAGGAGAGGGAAAGTGAGGAACATATCAGTTGCGCCGTCGCGTAAACATGTTCGAAACGTGTGTATGTTAAAAGTCGTGGCACTAGAGAAAGAAAAAAAAAGGTGAAAAGAAAATAGGAGAAAGGAGAAGATGGTGGAAAGGAGAAATGAAATTGAAAAGAAGAAAAAAAAACAGAGGCAGCAGAAGACATGCGTGGTTTGATATCGAAGCAAACCCGGCTACGAGAAGTGAGAGAGAGAGAGATGGATGGATGAGGAGGAGAGTGGATGGTGGAAGAGGAGAGATGGAGATGAAGGAGAGGTAGCCAACTGTAGACAAACGATTCCCGTGAACCAGTTGCGCTGAAGGGAGACTCGTTGACGGATCTTTTTTTCCACGTTCGGACTCCGTTTTTCCCGATCTCTGTTCAATCGGTTCTGTTTTATTTTCCTTTTATTTTCCTTTTTCCTTTCTTTTTTCCTTTCAAATTCTCCCGAAATTTATTTCCTAATTTTCCTTTTTTTCGACTCTACGTAACCGCCGATTTTCACCCACTAAACCTCCTCCCCGAAAAACAAAAAACCTTAAAAACTCATCTCCGATCCATTTTCCCTGAAATTTTCCTCACCTAAACGCTTTTCCCTCCCCAAAAATTTCCCGACAAACCTTTCCCGTACCTGAAATAGTTTCCTAACCAATTTCCACCGCCCAAAAATTTCCCTTTTTTATCTATCGTCTTTTTGTTTTTAACCGGTGGTACGTTAATAAAGTTTATCTGTGTCCATTTCAATAATGATAGTTAGCAACCATAATTAAACAAAAGTTAGTTGAAAAAAAAGCGCGGATTTAACGAGTGAACAGTTTATAAAGAGTTTAGTATAAATATAAATAAAATCGAAAAGTGATTTGAGTTAATTATCGTCGGCGACACGTGCATCTTGTTGACACGACGGTCTTTTCTTCTTGCTTTCAATTAAAATATTTCGATTCCGTAAATTTATCTACTTTAGATAAGTCTTCTCTCTAGGTTAAATGCTTTTCTAAATCTATTCGAAACCTGTAAACAATCTTCGACAATCTATTTCTCTCCTTTTGACAATCGTACTTGAGCCTATCTTTAATAAAAAAATCTTTTATCTAGATAATTATCTTATAGATTTTTCTCTTTTCTAAATCTAACTTTAATTTTTCTAAATCTTAAGGACTTGTATTTTGTAGATTAAGAAAAATCGGTTGTGAGGATAATTCGAATGTCAATTCGTTTTGATTAAGGAAGAAGGAAGTTTTTGAAAATTTGATAGATAAATAAATTTTTGTTTGTTTGTTTGTTTGATTTGGTTCGTGATATAAACATATCATTTTCTTTGTTTTTAATTTTTTAAAAGAACAAAAAACCGGCCAAAAATTTATTTTTTGAGATTAATAATAAGCGACCGAATTAATTTTGGGTGTGAAAGAAGGGAGATAAAAGTTGTTTTATCCTGTGCAATATAGATAAAGTCGAATCAGTATTTTGTAGATAATACTCCTTTTTTAAAGGCATCTTAATAAGTATTAATTGTAATTAAGTAGTTTGTGGGTAGGTGTAGGAAGAGTCAATTTCGTTGGTTGTGTTTGTTTGGTTAATAGATAATATTTTTCCTTTTGTTTGGTATAGATAATTGTGTCGTTGTTTGTTGAAGGGTTTGAGTTTTTTTTCTGGGGATTTTTTTTCTGCGGTTTTTGGTTCGTTTGTTGGGATAAAGTTTTTGAATCGCCAGCGGTTTTGTTTGTGAGCCTTTTTTTTGGTTCCGGAAAAAAAGTTTTCTGGAAGTTTAGTTTCCCCCAAAACCCAAAAAAATTTTCAAAACGTATTTTAATTCCTATTCGTATTTTTCACCCCCTTCCTATTTTACTTTTGCAAATTCCCATCCGGTCCCAGGCGGTAGTTTTTGTTCCAGTCAGACTTGCATCAACAACTGTAGTTGTTACCTGAGGAATTCCAGTCCGTCTCCCAGTTGTCCCATCCTCTTAACGCCGACTCCTCAACCTCAACCTCAGCCACCGCCGCCACCACCACCGCCTCAACCTCAACCCCCCTCGGGTCAAGCGACCTCGAGGTCTAATCCAATCTTCGCTTATTCCTACCCTTCTATCCAGGGCTCTCTGCCCCTGATAAGATATCGGTCTTTGTTGTCGTCTTCGGTGCCACAGCCTCAGGCTCCGCCGCCACCTCCACCCCCTTCAGCGATAGTTTCGCATTCTCCGGTTCAGTTCGGTCAACCGGTACCCGTTACGTGGAATCTGCCACAGCAGCCGCCGCCGCCGCAACAACAGCAGCAGCAGCCGCAACAACAACCACCTCAGCAAACGCTGATAAGTAACGCGGGTCACGAGCTTCAATACGAAGACGTGGAGCCCGTTGATTTTTCAACGTCTCAAGTTCAGAGTAAAGTCGTCACCATTTCGTCGAGTAACACGGAAGACGATTTCGAAATGGTGAGTATGTTGTTTCTTCTGGTAGTGTTTTGAAAGTTTTTTCCTGTGGAACATGATCCTAACATCTGCTGAAACCGCGATGAAAAGTGGTTTTGACTTGCATTTCAAGTTTCAAATATCGAAACACTGTTGTGGTATAACCTTTCTCTTCATTTGGGTTTGTGTGTTTAAGTTGTAACAAAAATGGCGGGAAAACAAAGGAATTTAAACAAAATGTAAGAAAAGCGTGTTGGCCCGATCTTGTTTCCTGAAAATGAGTACACAAACTTCTTGGAAAAAGGTAACAAAGAAACTTCCCTCTACCAAAATGTCGTTGTCTTTGTCTCGGTCTGTAATCCTCTTAAAGTGTTGGTACCACCAGTCGAGAGGCTTCATTAGTTTGTTTCAAACCCTCAAAAAAATCGATTCAGTCAAAGTCTGGAGAAGGAAGAGAAATGAAAAATGGCGTAACACGTTCGTCGTTCACGGATGGAACACATACACGTATCAAAACAGCCGGGTTCGAGTCCGGGACACGGGTGAATGCATACGAACAACACGAACCTAACCTTGAAGGAAGGAGAAGATGAAGGAAAAAAGTCGTTGCACCGAAGACTGTTACGATAAAGTTGTCTATCCTCGTCTCTCTCACGGTCCTTTTCCCTTG
Source organism: Columbicola columbae (assembly GCA_016920875.1). Taxonomy (NCBI): domain Eukaryota; kingdom Metazoa; phylum Arthropoda; class Insecta; order Psocodea; family Philopteridae; genus Columbicola; species Columbicola columbae. The sequence continues at coordinate 3,836,367 of JADMLL010000004.1, forward strand.
GATCGGCTTTTGTCTCATTCAAAAATTCCACTTCTGAGTTTCCCCCCCTCCACCCGTCTCACCTACTCCTCCCCAGGTTTCCCCACCTGGGAACTTGGTTCTCACAGTTTTTACTCTTTGGCTCCTTCTCCTCTGGCCGGTCTTGTCATCTGAGTGTTTTCTTCTCGTTCTCAATGGCCAAATCGGTGGTTTAGGCATCTCCCTCACCTTCCTCCAGTTTGTTTCACGTACTGATTTTCTTTTTTCTCTTTTCAGGTATGTTTGATTCGAATTCTGTGTACATCCGGAGATCGTAAGTCAAGTTTTGATTAAAAACGCGAAGGACCGGGCTAGAGCGCGTGGCCTTGATATCATGAACCATTATGGTAATCCGTATCTGGAATAGATATCTGGTGTGGTCCAGGCCGCGGTGTTCTCGGTTCTTCGTCTTCGGCCTTGTCTTTTGTCTTTTCTAGAATTTTGTCGAGTGAGCACGACTCGTTTCGCCGTTTTTCTTGTTTGCCGATTCGTTCCGACACCGAGATATTATATCTCCGGGAGGGAAATAAGCCGAAGAAAAATTTGGTGATGGTTCGAACGAGTCTTGCATCATTCTCTCTCTCTCTCTTTCTGCGTTTCTAGTTTACCAAATCGAGGAAGGTTTTATCCCCTTGGAAACCGTCCTGATTGGTGTTTTAATTGAATTCCGGGAATTCATGATTAGATTTTCGAATTTTCTCGATCTCTCCGGTTGTTGTTGTTGATTAGGTCGATGAGTTTGAGGCCGGGGGTCTCGTCCAAAATGGATTCTGTTATTGTAACTGTTAGAGTTTCTCTCTTGTTTTTCTTTGATGGATTTTTGTTTTCTGTCTTAAAGTAAACTCGAAAACCTGGAATTTTGAATATTAATCACTTGAATAATGGTGAGATCTGTGGTTTTCGCGGATGTTATAGTTAGTGATAGTGATGTTAACTTTTGGCTGCTAGGCTGCTGGTATTTTCACCGAGGTTTTGCCATTTTTTGTACTTGAAGACGTCCTCAGTTGACTGAAGTTTGGTTTCGTCTTCAAGAATTTATTTATGAAAGGAACCCTCCACGTTAATGTGCAATGTTTATGAAATAAACACTCCAATAAATATCTAAGGCCATTCTCAGTGGTAGGAACTTTTACACTTTTGGACGAGTGTTAGTGAAGTTATTGTAATAATGAGAGCTCAGTTAGAAGATAAAAATTTAAATACGAACACAGGGACAATGACACGACGGACTAACTCCCACAGAAGGTTTCGTTTCGAGTTTTGACAGAACTTCGGAGTAAACATGTCAGGGTAGAGAAGGGAGGAGTAGACATGAATAAAAAGTGTGCGGTGGTCATTTGAATGAATGAGAAGCGAAATGGGTTTCAAAGAAATAAAGGAAGCTCTTTGGCAGGAAGAACGACAGGACCTCACCTCCAATTAGGTAGCACGCGAGTTACTGACACGTCGGAATTATTTATTCATATTGTGTCAGCGGTCTCTCGAAAGAAATCAGTTTTGAAATTGAATTAAGAAATATTGCGGTGAAGGAAAGAAGAAGACGAATACGACGACGAAGTGGGATTTGGTAATTTATTTCCAAAGATAGTAAATTGGAGTGGCCTAAACCTCGACGCTGATAATAAGCAAATCAATTTTACCTTTAAATTAGAGACCATAGATACGAAAGAATAAAGGAATTCGTGAGGATGATGCGAAATCAAAAATAAATTAAAGAGAGAAAAGAAAAACGTGATGGCGGTTCAGACGAGTATACTCGAAGACTTGGGAGGAAGGAAGGAAAGGGAAAGTCCCAGAAGGTAGTTCCGAAGGCGTGGGAATAAGGTTTAGTGGGTGCTGAACACTGCACTGAACGGTCGGGTTTGCTTACCTCGAGGATTCCAAAGAGCCGCCCAGGGCTTACGGGAGAGGGAACCTGGGGAGAGGAGAAGAAAAATGGCGGACGATGGAAGTCAGGCAAGCAGGCGTCTCTTTCCGCGTGGTCAAGTGTACCATCGTCAAGATTTACTGGTCGACCTTGAGACTTACATTATTTTGAGGAATTCGTAATTGTCGATGGTATAGCTGCCCCGCGGAGAGCACTTAGAGGGTGGGGAAGGGAAATAGTCTTATTCCGTGTAATTAGTGTAGTTTGGGTTTTGTTTTGTGCGAAGTTGAGGCGATATACCTTTAAAAACCAAACCAACACCCAGGTGGTTGAAGTCATGAACTCGTGAAAACAATTTTCTGTCGACCAATGGTCATCCCATCGAAACGAGGGAACACCGTCCAAAACCTCTTCCTTGAGTGACAGCTCCTTTTAAAAACCCGGGGTGTTCAAGCTCTTAAAAGATCGTTCAACCTGACAAACCTAATCGTCTGGAGGACTGGGCCAGTTTTGAACGAGGTACCTATGCCTCAATGGCAAAATCTCATTCTTGACTCGTCAGAGTGTCTACCCTCAAGCGATGACCTGTCTACCGCAGATCGCTTTTTCTCGCTCTTTTCCTTTTTCCTCTTGGAGTTAGTTTAGTCAGGACGTGGAACTAGATTCTTGGTCTGTTTGGTTTCAGAGGTTATCCAATTCAAGCCCCACTCTTCTAGTTGTTAATAAATAATTCGTTATTTACATTATTAGAATCATTTTCAATGAATAATTCATTATTTTCGTAATTATTTCGTTAAAACTTGACATCATCCGATATTTATTTAATTAAGTTTTTATTTATTATAAATATAAATAATGTAGTATAGTTTATCTACCTATCTATCTCCGTTAAAATGGATTGTTTGCTTGAGTTCTGAGAGAAGCACACCAACCAACCAACCAGGTCAAATATTTATAAAATAAAATTGAAATTAGGCTAATATGATGCTTGCCGAACTCTTGAAGCTTCTTCCGTCTATAATTATACTATTGATATATTGGTTTTGATTGATTTGTCGAGTTTATATATTTCATATATATTGCACACAATTTGGAAGAATTGATTTCGGGATTAATGTTCATTTTGTGGGGAACATTTTTACGAAAGATTAGTTTTAAAAGTATCGCACACTTTTAGGAGGATTAGCTTCTGGATTAAGGTTCGCTCTTGAAAAAATTCGTTTCAAAAATAATGCACACTTTTAGGACTAACTCCTTCCAAAATTTATGGACATTCAAATTTATTGTATTTTATTGAAACACGATCGCATTACGAGAAATATGGCTGAACTGGAGTGGAGAAAAAAGTTTCAGGTTTATCGGTCGGTGTCTTTAAAATTGGACTCCATCAAGTATCAGACATAAAAATGGAGGGAAATTGATGGCTTTTACTCTGTAGTTATAAAAAATCATAAAAAAAGGAAGAAATATAAACTAAGTATAAAACCGGAAGCATAAAAAATGCTAACTCCTAACATTAAATCATAAAAAAGAAGAAGAAAAAGAAAAAAAGCTCGCACACACTCACAAATTCCCCGAGTTACATCGGAATTAGAAAATAGAAATTTTCTAAGAACCGAAGACATAAAAAAAATTTTTTTATTTTCGAAAGCGTTCGAAACTCAATCGCTCATTTTTATTTTATTTTTTAATAAACCGGAAATCGAATTTGTCCCAGTTTGTATTTTGAGACCGTTTTTAAATAAAATGAGCGCAGCTTGAAGAGTATAGTGCTGAACCGGCTTCCTTCCTTTGTCCTATTTTGAGGGCGGTGGTGGTTTTTTTTCTGGTCGTGGTAGCCCAGAATAAATAAATCAAAGGATCCTTTGGGTGATAGAATTTGCATTCTTATTACTCTGTAGGTATCTGGTTGATGTATTTGAGGGAAAAGAACCGGGTACTTGGAAGATGCGTTGAGTTTTGTGATTTATTACCGGATACACTGATTTCTTGTTGGAAGTGTGCATTATTTATGAAATGAGAACCTGCTTGGTTTTTTGCAGTATTTAGAAAAGGGTTTCGTATCAAGTTTAGACCCGTTACAGTTGTTGACATGTCAACCAAATTTCCAACAGGCTGTAGATTAAATTAAGGAATATAAGTGAAATAACCGATTTTTACTTCCGACTGCTCTCAAAGTAGGACACTGGAATATATGGGTAACACTAGGGTATATTTGGTTTGTAATAAGAACTCTCAATAGCACAAAAAATTGCGATGGGAAGGGGGTGTGTTTAAAATAAAAAATAAATTTTTGGTCATGGTTAAGACGATGGTTGGTGTCATGCCCCTCTGCGCAAGCGCAGAAGGGATAATGCAGTCTTTAGTGTTAATAAAAATTATTTAACGTTTTTTCTTTAATTTGAAAGGAGAATTGGTTTGGGTGGAAGGTTCAGGTTGGCTTTTATAGATACCTGCGGTTGAAGTGGGATGGGAGAAATGATTCGGTTCATCCTGTGAAAGACCTGAAACTGTTTTCCGGGGTCTCAATAGTGGGTGAGGAATGTGTTCTTCCGAGTTTCGAATGTTAAAACACGTTTTCAAGGTCTCGCCGATTTAACATTTTCCCGCTCTTTCCCTCTTCTCTGTTAATTGTCACACCCGGAATGTGTCAGGTTGCGGTTTTCGAAACTCCGACGCTCGGTTTTTGAAAACCTCCACTTTTGTGTATTAGCTCAGTTTGAAAAGGTTTGTTTTGAACTAGGAAGCAATAAGGCAACAGGACCGTAGGGGGGGAAGGAAATGGAAGGTTGCCGTCGTGGGACGAGGAAGGGCTGTAAAAGTTTTCAGCCGTTTTGTTTTTCTTAACTTTGATCCTGTTGCTCTTTTCCCAAGGTCATTTGTTGGTGGTTCTGTTTCCCATGTTCTCTTGTTAACTCCCGGCTCAAAAACGGGTTTTTGGTTTATTAGACCTGGGAAGAGGGAAGGGGCAAGGACCGTGATAGTCGATGCACAGCCCCGCATATGGCTCTCATTTGCTCCGGTGATTATTTTATTAGTTGAGTTTCTGACAACTTGTTTGCCGAGGTTAGATCACGAATCGTTTCACGAGAAGGTGGGTAGATGAGGGGGCAACAGGAGGAGACATGTCCTCATTGCTTATTTATCCGACTCTTGTGGTCTCTCTCTCTTTAATGGACAGTTAGATAAACAGAAAATATTTAAAGCAGTCACGGTCTCGGAACACCGTTGGACGAGTGTTTTGAGTTGGAGATGAACTGCCCTTGATTTTCGAAGACAGTTGAAGGAAGTCGTTGTCTCGTCGGTGTCACCTTCGTCGTCATGACATCATTCGTTTCCAGTTGTTTAAATTTCTAGTATTTTCGTTGGTCTTGGTTCTAATTTGGTTTCACCATCCTCTATGGTTAGAATATTTTTTTTTGGAGGAGGGTGAGAGTTATACACACCTGATGGGGGCTATGACGGAAATGGCAGAGGAAAGCCTTTGATGATTAATGACGTTTGCAAGGAAGCGGGAAGTCAAAAGGAAAATCCGTGTCTTTGAGATCGGGTCCAAATGTTCCAGGAGTGTGGGCGGGGATGACGGCATGTTAGAATGTCGGAGAGAACCGGAAGTCCGCGATTCTGAGAGAAGTATAGAACTTTGATGTCATCGGGAGTCGTTTCGTGGAAGATGACGCGGTCGGGTGTTGGGAGGAGCTTGAACTTCTTAAAACAGTTTTCCGGCCATTGGCGATTAGGTTGTCTTCTTTGACTTGGAGATGATAATGCTTTTAGTGTTACGTTCGGAATGTGGAAGCTGTTTTCCTCCCACCGCCCTCTCCTCCAAGCAGAAAATGATTCAATTTAATGGTAACTTAATCGATTTTAATAGATTTTTGAAAGATGGATGTGAGTATGAGAGGAGTGGTAGGAGGAGGTGATTGGAGGGGGTATGAAAGCGTTCGATGATTGCATTTCTTGCATTTCGCTTGGAGGAGGAGGAGTGAAAGAAGAAAAAAATTGGCAGTGGTTCCTCGTTTTTTTCTTGTTGTTGTTTCTCTCGTTTGCGGGTGTATTATGAATTAAATAGCTGGTTTAATGTTTTTCTGTCTTGTTTGGGGCTCTGCCAAAAAATTTTTTTTCCCTTTGAGAACTTTTCTCTCCACCACCACCACCGCCTTCCCTACCTCCCTTTCTTTCTTTTACATTTGTGATGCTCGCGATGTAGACTTCATTCAAAATGTGTGCTGACCACCGATTTCGTAAAAAAATCATCCATCTTGTCGAATTGTTTTTTCTCCCGAAAATAGCTTTTTCTCTTTTTTAATGACGTCATCGATCATTTATGTTTTTTGATTTGCCGCCGACTGAGTTAATGTTCAAGGCGGCAAACCGAAAGAGAGACGAGCGGGGAGCTTTTCCAGACATAATTCGATGTTGAATGATGATGGTCGAAGTTTGGAACCTGTTGTCCGATTCTTTCTTTTTGATGAACCTATTTTTGTGGTTTTCCTCTTTGTCTTTTGATTGGTGAAGATGGTGGTAGTTGGTCCCTGTTGGAGGAAAAGTATTTTCTAGGACTGGTGGGTGGATGAATGAAAATCTTTAGGGAGAAGAGTGAAAGAAAGGAAGTTCTCCTCTCTCGACGAAGGCGTGAAGTTTGTTAAATTCCCACCCTTCCTCTTTCTCCCTAGTTACGGTGCTGTCGTTTAACTGTTGTCACTCACAGAATCCCGTCGCTCATTTGTTGACAGTTCAAGAATAAAAAATCGTTCTTGAGTTTTTCTTCTTGTCTTTTATTTATTTATTTTTTTTGTAAATCACTTTCTCCACTTTCTGTTTTCTTTCCTCCCCTGTGGTTTCCGTTTTTCTCTTCTTTTCTTTTGTTACATCATCCGAAATTTTTTATCCTCTGTTACTGCTGTTGTGTAGGTGGGAAGCTTTCGAAAATGAAATGGATGTTGGGTGAATAGTCCAGAATTTTTGGCTTGGCGGTCACGTGATGAGATTAAACTGTCTCGCCTATACTTAGTCATGTTCTAAACCTCTTTGGTTGTCATCCTGTCGGAAGGAAATCTCGACGACTCAAAAGACTTTTCCGACTATTTCCTTTAAATTCCCAATTATATGTTTAGGGGGAGGAAGGAAGTGGGGGTCCATGTTTTGAGCGATCCTCAAAGGTAAACATAAGAATTCTTTACGTCATTAAGGACGTTGGGAGAGGAAATAGACGAAAGGAAGGAAGGAAAGAGGAAAGGCAAAGAAAAATTTTCTTTTTATTTTCCTAAAGGAAAGAAAAGTTGGAAATTTTATTAGGAAATTTATAATAAACGACATCTTGTGATCTTCTCAACCTTTTTATTTTTCTTTTCCTCTTCCATTTTATTTTTTTTCCCTGCTGTTGGGTTGTTGTTAACGGGGAAGGGTAGAGGGAAATTTCTTTTCAAATCCTCTCCATACATTTAGAATCCGAGTGGAGATAGGAAAGGATATATACCAGCTGAGAAAGGGATAAAGGAAGATAGTAGAGGTGAATAGGTTGAGGGAGGATGGTGGTGGGGAGTTGGGGGTGGATTTTTGGCAAGATCGTTAAAATCAAAAGATAATCTGGCAATAAGGTTTCAATTTAAAGTTGGATTCGGGAGAGAAGGCGGTGGGAGGATAGGAAGAAGGAAAGAAAACGCGCGTCCGGTTTTGAGAAATTTATAAGTTTCGGCGGGAAATTGAATCCGTGATATATATCGATTAGGTTCCATCCCTCATTTTCGGGCCCTGGTTATTCACGAATAAAATTTATTTTGATGAAACGGGTTCGGATAGCGTTAAACGAAGTTTCTCCCATTTCTTTGGGAGAAGGCGGTGGAGGAGTCTGTTCCTACTCGAGGTGGAGAGATTTTTTTTGTGCGAGGGCTTACACGCGTTTCTGTTACTAAATCAGGGTAATGAACCGTTTTGAAGTTGTTGTATGAGCTTTTGATGGTTTCTTTCTGTTCTACAACTTTAGTCCCAGTTTCTCTTTACTGCAACTAATGGTTCTAGGTCCCAATTGTAGTATGTTCATTCTCTCCTCAAACTCTAATTGCTGTTATCATTTTTCAATCAGGATAATTTTTTTTTTACTTGGGCTTTCCTGGGCCTAGTGCCAAGTAGGAATTGAGTTTCTTCTTTCTCTGGGTCATTCACTTCCTTATTTTTCGTTTTTTTTTTCAACTTTCAACTTTTCTTCTCGCGGATAGTGAGAGAAACCCAATCTTCCACCTCTGGTTTCTGATAATTTTAAGCTGGAAGCTTAGTCGGAAATGATAGTTGTCAACAGCTGATTTCAGGAAGAGATTTTACAACATGGCGGCAGGTGTCTAGTCTGATTGAGTTTTTTCACAAAATAAAAATAATTATTTTGAAACATTACGTGGAGCGGTACGTAATATCTAATATATGTCACGGTAAAAGTGATAATCAGGCGAATATATGTGTGATTCCAGGTGATTATCCATGATTAGTACTAAATTTAATAAATTAACGACTATTTATCACATTTACCGGTTAGTTTATAAAATCTCCAACTCGAAATAATGAGTTCAATCAAAGGTTTGGTTTTCCTCACTTTTCTGACAAAAGGTAAGCAAATCTGTTGATTCTTATGCTTGGTGGGAGTTATTTGAACCGTTATTACGCAACGACCACAGCTGTTTGGGTTTTGTCAGGGCTTTTTTGAATTTTGCAAAAAAAATTTTTAATTTGTCATTACGAGTTAGTGATTTTATAAACTAGCCGGTAAATGTGATAAATGCTCAGTAATTTGTCACATTTACGGAGATTAGTTGGTGATTTAGACTATTCAACAGGAATTATATACATTAATTCGTCCGTTTTATCGTAACGTATTTATTTGGTGTAAAGTTATTTCCGGTTCTTCTAATACAGTAGTTTGGATACAAAATTTTTCGGGTTTCCTATTCGATCCCAGAAAGTTTTCTTCTGAGCGTAACCTTCGGTACACGACGGAAGCACTCTTCTAGGTGGTGGGGGGCTTAGTTCGGTAATCCATAAAACATTTTTTTTTCGTTAGCGAGAAAGAAGCAATTAATCTGAATTTGTTTGAATGAGATTCAAAAAAAATTTTTTTCTTCAAAGTCTCAAGTCCCAGATGTTGATTTCGCGCCAAAATTTAGATTTTTCGGGTTTCTTGTGTCAGATTTACAAATTTCATTTGAATTTTTTTTTTGTTTGTTTGAATTTCATATTCTCATTCTTTTTTATGTTTTTATGTTTCGGAGAGTGGGGGCATAAATAAAAGCTTCCAAAATAGTTGGAGCTAATAAATAAATAATCTTTTATGAGAGGTTTTTTAGACGGATCACTCCAAGACACGTTTCTTCTGCTTTATTTTTAAAAATTTTGAAAGGGAACGAAGATTTGGTTCAACGGCTCTAAGGTGGATTTGAGTTTGGTTTCTCGGTGTTTTCATTCATCGGGTTTCAGGTTTGGTTTCTTTTGTCGGACTGTTGAGGGAGTATTTGACGGTGGTTGGTGAGCTTTGAATATTTTGCAATTGCTACCGGATCCTGTTTGTTACTTATTTTTGTGGTTTTAGGTTTTGAGTTCATTAGGTTTTTGCTGACGTTCAATTATGGAAACTTTTTGTATTTAAATCTGTAGACATTTTGAGATTTTAAGAATACAGGATGTAGAGTAGTGACAAAACTATTGCTGTGTTGTTAGCATTAAGTCTTCTATTCGTACTGACAGAATTTCTAAAAGTGCTTACAACTGCCGAACGCTTTTCCTTGCTGTTGAGAAATAAAGGATAAAAGGAAATGAAAGAGTTCCCATGGTTACATGGTTTCTGAACATGTCCAAGGAGCACTAACGCTACTAAATAACCTACAGTATAATATTAAGCAGAGCTTTGCAGCTAAAATTTCGACTGACAGATAGACAGACGGGCTTTACCAAAACTGTAGAGACGATGTCGATCACATGCTATTTGAGTGTATACCATCATAAAAAGTTCTCTCATCCTCGGTTTTGTTTTTTAATTCTAAATTAATATTTTGAAACATACCGATGGGTTTGGATGCCGGAGAGTTTGAAACTGCTGACCTATCTCCTCTCTGTTGTTCCATAATCTGATTTTCCAGTCCCTCGAAATCAGGTCTAACATCCCTTTACCATTGAAAAATACGAAAGTGTGTGATACTTTTGTAAACACTAATCACGTGATTTCATTTTCACACTTATTACATCCTAAACCTTTAACTTCTCAGCTGTCTGCAAGAATTTCGACTGACAGATACCGACTGGTGCCAAGACTTCAACCAAAACTGTGGAGATGATGTCGGTGTCGATGTTATTTGAATATAGCCTAGTAGGATGTAGGAATTGAACATACGATTGGTGGAACCTTTCTAAACATTTGTCACAAAGATAGTCATAGCTTAACCAGCTTTACTAATTTAGTCACATGGGTCATGGCTCTCGAACACAAACACTAGTCTGACTGTAGTTCGCTTATGGTTTAGCTTAACTATATTCATGAAACTTCTAAGATGAGTTATCTGTTAGAATATCTCATTTAATCGTTAGCACAAATGTGACGCGAATACTATTGCCTTTAAAATGTTTGTATATAAAATATATATGCTTATTGACAATGTTACAAAATTTTCAACCAGAAAAACTATTAACCAATTGAAAACTACCAAACCTAATCAGGTACAGACATGTCGTGTTGCCGATATGATCTATTAAAACCGTTTAGTTTAAAAAGCTGATGTACCCAAACTGTATGGCGGTGGAGGGAGTGGCGGGGAGCAAATCCTTGCCAGATCAGAAATTTTTAAAAATAGAAAGAATGCGTTCGTTCGTTCGTACTAAACACCAGTCGCACACTTGACGGCTCGAAAATTGAATCGCTTATTTTTATTTATAAGTCGAATTAAAAAAACGGGAAAAAAATTTTTATTTCTCATTCGAAATTGTCAAAAACTAAATTAGTTCACTAAGAAATTGGTTAATTAGTTTTTGTTTTGTTTTGTTTTGGATTGAAACTAATTGCGTGAACATGTGCAATCTGTCGCGTCTGTCAGACGTCACAAGGATTTTCTTTTTTGTTTTTGGTTTTCGACGTTTTGGACGGGATCGGGTGTTCGGGAGAGAGGGGGTGGGCGCATGTCTTTGTTGTACGAAGTAACAAAGCGATTTTGTTTTATGGCGGGAAGGAAGGCGGGAGTAAAGGAAATTCATTGATCTGTCGTAGATGGTGTTGTTTGGATTGATTTGTTGAGAATTTGGTGGTGGTTGGGGGGACATCGTCCTAAAAAGAATCCTTAAGATGGGTTGTTTAGTGTTTACAGTTTTATAGTTTTTGTGTGTTTTCACATCTTTGTTTGTAGTTTTAGTTTTGAATGAAAATTAAAGTCTGTTTGAATGGATGTCGTCCATTAAATAATTAATCTGTCGAACAGTCCGTTGTAAGCCTGTTGTGTTTTGGTTAATTTGTCAGTGGGTTTTTGGTATTTTTCATAAGTAATGCACACTGTCGTTCTGTATTTTTTAGTCCCCAATTTACTAATTGGAATAGTCGTTCTTTCTTTTTTGTCTGTTTTTGTGGTTTTTTCTTTATTTTTTCTTATTAGAGGAGAACTAAGGCAGATTTTGATGACACAGCGGAGAGAGTAGTTTAAGAATCTGAAAAGCTACTTCCGGAATGGAAGAAAAAAAAGACGTGAACGGGAAGTCATTTTGATGCTTAGAACTTTTGAAGAAGTGAAACAGACGACAGTAGAGGCAGAGTTAGACTTGTTGAGCCTGAAAAGGAAGAGAGTAGATAGGTTTGAGGTCTCGGGGCCTGAGAGACAGAAGCAGGGAATTCGGTATATTATAGATAATCCTTGGACATATTATAGATTAGTGGTAGTATGTCACAGGAGTATGGAAAGAGGAAAATTGGTATAGAACCAGAGCATTGGAGGTGAAATTGTAGAAAATTTTCAGCCTTCCAGAAATTATAGAAAAGAGTCCTTCAGTTGGAGTAAGCTAAAACACTTTCCTATCAGGTAGAAAATTCATTTTAGGTTCAAATGAATTCCGTTCATATTTTGCTGTGTTCTTGTCATGCGATACTGTATATCTGTATGTTAGTAAAGAGCCCCAGGAGAGTATCCAGTGTTCAGAAAAATTTTTTTTTTGAAATCAAATCGATAAAGTTGATTATCCTTCCTTGCTGTTGACGCTGAAGTTGGTATATACTACTCCTTTTCTCGTACCTGAAATATGACTGATGATTTTGATGTTGTCGGTGAAAAACTCTTCTAAGAAAAAAAGTTTCCCACCAAGGACACCAAAAAAAAATCCATTAAAAAATGACGATAGTTGCGGAAAAGTCTCAGTTTCACGCGAAAAGCGAAGAAAAACTTCTCTCCGTCTTAAATTTCCGGGGAGAACATTTTCCAGGCACGTCAAAACTTTTAAGAGAAGGAAAAGAACCGTCAGAAAGACCACGGAAATAAGGGTTTGAGAGCGGGGCTGGGGGGTTGGAACTGGATTTACTCGATTCTCCTTAGACGAAACTTTCACCTCTGAATGAAATCTCTTCCTCTTTGAAAATGGAAACGAAAATTTTTCTTTGTTGTTCAGAATTTTCCAGAAAGCCATTTGGGGGGTTTGGGAAATTTTATTTATTTATTGGTTGTTTGTAGTTTGGCCTTTAATGTGAGGGAAGAAGTAGACGAAGTAAATGTTAGTTTTTGTCTGTCTGTTGCCTGATCAGATTCATTATCTACTTTTCCTTATGGCTGTACTTCCGGTTTTGTTTGCTGTTTGGTTGGGTTGTTCTATTGTTTATCGGTTGCAGTGCTCACCTAAAATTTATATTTTGGGAGTCAAAAAAATTTTTTGATTAATTTGTTGTGGTGACCCGGGGGCGGGTAATAATATTATGTGAACCTGAAAGTGATATCGTATATATGTTAAGGTAAAATGATAAATTGGGCGAATTTATAAATAGTTCCCGCCGATTATTTATAGTAACCAAGTAAGCTTGATAAAAATGGGAAATTAATGAGTATTTATCACATTTACCGGCTATTTTGTATAATCTCCATCTTTTAATGAGACAATTAATAAAAGTTTTCTCAGATGTTCAGCTTCTGATACTTTTCCGACAGAAGACAAATAATCTAAGCAGTTGTGTTTTTACAGTGAACGAACCTTTCAACAAGAAAAACGAATGTAAGAGATGAAAAAGTGACAGAAGTCAAGCAAATATTTGATTAAAGTTGTCATTACGAGTTGGTTTTTTATAAACTAGCCGGTGAATGTGATAAATATTCAGTAATTTGTCAGAGTTAACTAAGCTTAGTCGGGAATTACGTATATATTCGCCTGATTTATCACTTTTACCGTAATATATATTAGGTTTTACGCACGGAACCGACATAGTAGGAGTGTTATGTTACAGGTGATAGTGGCACAGGTTTCGGGCTTTTGAGATGTGAAGATTTGTTTCGAGGAGTGGGACTCTGTAGCCAAGACTTTTCGTCACGTGACGTTAAATAGTTTAGTCTTTGATCGGGTGCAAGATGATTTCAACCCTTCCATTCTACCCCCTAACATGAAACTCGGTAAAATGTTTAGAAATTTATTAATATTATGACATGGCAGGTTGACGAAGCGGGAAAGAATGGCGGCGAGGGAAGTTTTGGGGTTTATGAGAAGGAGCCGAGAGGAAGGAAATCTTGCCGGAGACCTAAGAAGGGAAAAGTTTTGCTCCATACCCCTTGAGGTCATTTTAAATTCATTACAGCCGCCTCTGAAACCCAAAACCAGGAGGGAAGACGAAGTTTTGGGTGCGTTAACTTGGTATCTACCGGCGTTTTGACGTTGAGGATCAAGTCTTGAAGTGAGCATTTCCCGGAAGAACGGAAGAAAGTCGGTGAGAACGAAGGAAAGGAAAGATGGTGGGAAGAGAGATGAGGAGAAGTTTTCTGTTGTTAAAGTTTTGGAGTTTTTCCGGGGAAAATAATGAGGGGAAAGGTTTTTCAGGACGTTTTCCTCCCGAATGTGCTGATGGTAGTTGGTGCGAGGAGATCATTGAGGCCTAAATTAACGCCATTTTCGGGTGTTGTTGGGGAAACTTCATCGTTAAAAAAATTTTTTTTAAATTTTATAAACCACCCTCTCGCTTTACCCTTTTTCTCACCCCCCTCGGGCCGTGTTTTCACGTTCGCATCAATAACTAACTAAACGGGAATTACTTATTTTGAGGTATTGCACCTTTGCGGTTTTCCGAAAATTCCCCGGAGGCCAAGTCACTCGAACGTCCTGGGAGTAATAAAAAAGAGTACGATTTATAATTAAAACGAGGTTTCGCCTAATTTAGAGCCTTTTCATCCCTTTTTCCGAACCCTTTCCGTGACGCCTCCTTCGTTTTTCGACTCCCACTTCTGTCGAAAACCTTTTCTCCTTCTCCTGTTGCTCTTCTTCTTCCCCCCGCAAAATACCTTTGCAAATAAATTTGAAACAAGTTTACGGTCTAGGAAAAGGAAAAGAAAAAAGAGAAATGTAATGGTGTTGGATTTGAGGCTAATTTCTCGCGTTCATAGGCGTGCGGTCAGCGTAGCCGTTCGAAGGTTTATGAGGGTTTGAGGCTTCCTTTTGCTCTTCTCTTCCCAATTTTTCTCTTCTCTCTCTTTCTCTCTATTTTTGATTTTTCATTTTGCTTTGGTTTATGTGCCTCTCTTTCTCTTTCATGCCCTTAGTCTTGAGCTTCTATTGGATTGTAAGCTGTTGTTGGTTATTAATTTTCTGTCGATTGGATATTTAAACAAAGCTTGATAGCACACATCAGGTAGCTACGCAACTTAAAAGCCAAAAATTTTTCCTGTTAACTACCAACCAGAGACACCAAGTAGTGGTAGGTCGGTATAGAGGGTTTGATCTGAGGTATGACCTCCGTTGTAATCTCAGGACTCCAATGGAAAAGAAGTGAAAAAAAACAAAAAAAGAAAACAAAAATTAAAACGATAAAGAAGAAACCTGAGGAAGAGTCACCAACATATAAGTATTTAGCTGTGTTAAAGAAGCCAACAGAAATACTGACGAAGTACAAAGTAGCGGGGTCGCTGTCGTCACCTTTTGAAATTCTCAAAATTCTGAATACGGATAAATAAAATTATTTCTATTCAAAGGGTTGGAAGTGGAATATAAAATCCAACCTCAAGGTTTTAGAAAACAGAGGGAAACACACTCTGTAGTCAGCTAAAAAGCTACCGGGCCTAAACGGAAACCAAAGAGGAAGGAAGGAGGAAGAAAAGAAATTTTTTCCTCTTTCCTATATTATTTATTATTTTATCGACATTCTTCTCTTTCTCTTGAAATTTTTGAAAAACGGAAGGGGTGGAGGTGGGGGGGATGAAAAACAGGAGGAAAAAGTTAGAAAGTTTTTCAATCAGTGTGCTGTCGGTCACCGGCTCATGTTTTTACTTCGGTGGAGGCTTATTTAATTTTCCTGTCGGAGGAGAGAATTTCAAGTGATTATACCGCAACCTTCTTCAAATTGCTCCCACCTGTTCCCCGGGAAAAGATTTTTGGGGGGTATTAACGTAAACTTCAGAAATTTTCCCATCCTTAAGTAGGGTAGGGGTGGGGGTGGGGGAACAGGGAGGAGAAAAGAAAAAACCGAAAGCCGGAGGAGGAAGAAAAGAAACAGCGAACCACCCACCCTTAAGTGGTTGTAATGAAAAAAAAGTCGCGAGAGAAAAGGATCTGGAGTTAGTTGGGGGCTGGGGGGTGAGCATGAAAGACAAGAACTTGGAATAAGGGATGAGACTGAAGTCTTTCGTGGCGGGGGTGTAAGGAAAACTAAATATTAAATTAGATAAATCAACCGGGATAAAAGCTTTTTCGCGGATAGGATAGTAGAGTTTTTCTTCCTTTCGAAGAGGAGGAGAAACCTTTTTCGAGTTGATCCGAAACCTTATTTTTAATTTAAAATTAAATTTTTGAAAGGGAGAATGGAAAATTTGGAGGTGGGGGTTGGAGGGATGAAATGCAGTGGAAAAGTTTTTTTTCTTCTCGTTTTTGTTTGTTGAAGACACTTTGAGTTTGGTATTTACTCGCACCGGTGCTCTCCTTCATTAGTTTTAATCGATTTAAGAAGTCATTTTGGTGATGTCGGTGATGAAGATGAAATAGTAGGCGAGGAGGAAGTGAGATCGAAGGGAAAAGTTGGCTAACCTGTCGCCATTGGTGATTTTAACGTTTTGGAATTGAAAGCCACGTCAAAAGGTTTTGTTTTGTACACTGGAAGAGATTCGGATTTTGTTTTCATAATTCTCGGAAGAGAGGTAAAAGCAAAGTTTTCGAAATTTGAGCTGGAATTTGGAAATTTAAAAAAATTAATTTGAGGAAATGAACGAAAAGGCCATGGAGGGGGGAAGGTGGAGAGCTGTTCGAAACAAATTACTGTTGCTCTCTTCTCTCTCTGATGTTTCGTTTTTTTTCCTTTTTCTCTTTGCCATTGCTCTTAACCCTATTCCTCTCTTTCTCTCTCTCTTTTTACCACTCTTCTTCCTCTCCTTCTCCTCTTCGTGTGCTTCCTTTCCGCCTCTTCAATCTCCGTGAATTATGGCGTTTGATGAATTATATAGGAGGACCTAAATCGGGTGCATCCGTTAGTGGAGATTTCCACCGTTCATCAAGGACATTAAAAATTCAGGGACTTCCGCCCGTTCGGAGTATTTAGCACGAGAGAAAAAAATTTTTTTTTGGTGTATGTGTGGAGCGTGCTGCTGGTGCGGGGTGGGAGGATGGGCGAGGGGTAGAACGGAGTCTTTGCCGTTCCTGTTCTCTCCGGGAAAAAATGGAATTAAAAAAAAAAATACACTGGAAAATGAAGTTTTAAATAATTAAATAAAAACATTTAATGTAGAAGGTTTCGTTTTGGAACATCTTTGTAAATTCCCTTCGTTTGACTTCCGACCTGACCCTTTAACCCGCCCCCCTTCTCCCGTGCCTCCGGTATTTCATTTCCTCTTTTTTTACTTTTTTTCTTTCTCTTCTTCGTTTCCAGTTTTATTTTTCCCACAAAGAGAGTTGGAAGGAAAATGGTAGAGTGGCTGGGACGTGTTAATTATTCGTGGGTAAGGTCAAAGGGCAAAAGCGAACTTAAACCTGGAACCAGGAGGATGATTAAGTGTTTCGCCGTGCGGGTCTTACGTCGCTGTAGTCGTAAAATTACCCAGAAAATTACTATAAGCGGAATAACAAAATACTCAAATATACTAGTAAACGAGAGAAGTATATTGAAATGAAATATAATATTATAATATGATTTCCCCTTAATGCGCCGGAAGGGCATTAAAGATACAGATAAGTGTTACATGAATCTGTTTTACCTCAAATCGGTCAAATATACAAATACATAAGTTTATAGAATAGAAAGGATAGACAAATTAGTGAACATACTAAACATGAATTGATAAAACCAGGTAGACAATAAATAAATAGATGAATAAAACAAGATATGTACATAAATAATTAAAGGAAATAAAAATATTAAAATGATATATACGATAAAACAATCGCCATGGCCAAAACTGTAACACAAGCGGGCATTTGTGGTTCCTTCCAACTATAGAATGCGAATGACTAGCAGTCTCGGCCTGTGCGCCTTGAATTATAGTCAATCTATCGACAGGCCTGACAGTGCTAACTTCAGAATTCTAGTTGCAGTATTAGTATAACGGTTCGGTGTCATATCAGTTCGTTTCTATCTCACTATGTAAGAATTAAAGAATAATTATTTATTTTATTTTATTTAATTGTATTGTTCCTCTTTTAGGCCAATCAAACAATATCTAATGAGATACTATGCTAGTATACTATGTCTCTAACAAATATACTGATCAATAACTGTATACAGCTTTGGAGTATACAAAAATTTTCTTAGAAAGTATCCCAGTATTTGTATAAAATATAGTATAATAATAATATGATCTAATAATATAAGAAATATATTGTTATTATTATATATTATAGCGGTAGGCCTGATGTGTAGTGGTCAAGTGCCAGACTAAGTTATAGTCTCGAATTCAATTCCTCTTTTCGTATCCTGTTATACCCTAAAAAGGGTGAAAAACGGAATTAAAACTCAAGTATAACTATAACTATATTAATATATATATTATATAAATAATAACCAAGAAATAGTAATTTAAAATTCTTAATCATCCTGTATCTTTTGGGCTTGGATACTTCAGGCCCGACGCTATCATTGTAGTATCATGCCACAGAGGTTGATCCAGTGGAACCGTCTTTGCTGGGTCTTGACTTCTGGGTTTGGGGACCATCAACATTCAATACGGCTTATTCGTATTCATATTAGGCGAAGTAGAAGGAGGAAGAGAGAGAGAGTGAAACTTGTTTGCAATCAATCACGCATAAGCGGTCTGGCTTTTCATTGGAATTCATACTTCGTAGTCGAATAACTTTTTCGTCTGATTTATTCGCGAGGAGGAAATGGACCGATCATAAATTCCTGGTTTCCGGCCCTGCTATCGGGAAAGGAGAGAGAAAGAGGAAAAAATTTGATTTTAATTTACTGAGAAAATGGTTTCCGAGGTTAGTCGAACACGTACGAAATAGAATTTGGTAGGAAGAAGTCAAAGGGCGCTTACGTTGGTGACTGAAGCCTGAGGTTTACACAATAGTTCTTGTAGTTAGTCGGTACTTTTCGGATCCACCTTCAGGGGACAATGCCCCAAACATGAGATGACCATCTTGTCAGGCTTAAATGTTGTAGATGATGGGATTAGTCCTTCCGAGAAGTTTTTTTTTAGTGTTAACCGACGGTGGAATAAATTCGTAAAATTTAATTTAATACTTTGCTGTCGGAGAATGAAAACAACAGAAGGAGAGGGGGAACAAAGCGCGAGTTATTTCAAGGCAGAAAAGAAAGGAACAAAGGAAAGAATGAAAAAAGGTTGCTGGGAGGCAGTTGAGTGGGAAAGAGAAAAAGAGGATGGTGGAGGGAGTAGGGGATGTACAAAAGAGGAATTGGGTGGTAGACAGATACTAATGTAAACTATGTCGGAGAAACGAAGTGGAGGAAACCGCTGCCATTGTCCGCGGAGAGAGGTAATGAATTAAGTTCTTTTCATTCTCTCTCTCCTCAGCCTCCCTCTCTCTCTCTTCAACAACATGTTTAATGTCTGCCTTTTCCAGGTGATGAAAAAATTAGAAAACCCAACCCGATGTGGTCGTCCCATTTTTCATTTTTATAGAATTGAGGAGGAGGAGAAGTTTTTCAGAGTTGGTTTCATGTTGTGTGTTTGCTATTCCCAACAGTGGGACGAGGTTATACCAGGAGCCGGCTGAGTGATTTCTTCAAGAACAGGTTGTGTGAAATCGGCGGTTGGACGCGTTCGACATGGGCTTGATCCCCCCGTCACGTGTATTAATTTGCTTTTCTGTAACGCGTTAATATCTTATGGAGTTTAATGTCACGCTCGCGGACGATCGCTTCTAATTCCTCAGGTTTAACGAACTCTTCGGGAAGAGCCCGGAGCAACAAACTCGGGGAAGTTTTCCAAAAGAGTAATCTCTCTCTCTCTCAAGGTTTTTTATTTCTTATTTTTTTGGTCGTAATTGAGGTTACCACGATGATAATGCGCGATAATTAAGTGCGCGGAGTTTTTGTATGCATCAGATATTATCGGCGTGTAATTAGTGCGGGAGGAAGTGAAGAAAAACGGAAGAAGGGAGAGAGAGAGGTAGAGAGAGGAAGAAGAAAAGACTCAACTCTACGAAGCGGTGAAAATTGGGGAACAAAAAAGTCTAACATACACACATATACAAAATATACACGAAGGCGAAAACGAGTTTCGATCATAACGAGACTGTCAATAATTCACGAGTTTTGGGCGGGTGGAGGAGGGTTGAAGTTAGGGGTTGGAAGGAAATTTTCAAAGGTTTCCGATTTAAAATCGCTTTATGCTAGGAACATGACGGGAAAAGCGAAAACCGATACACGGAGAGCTCATTCTTCCGATTTACTGAGGCACGCATCACTGGTAGCTGACGGAGATGGATGCAGGGTGTGAGTGGTTGGGTCGGGAAAGAGAGGAGTAAAGGAAGAAGAAGAGAAAACCTCTCCAGGGTCCCTCGATGTTGGGAGTGTGAGCTAAACTGAAGTTTTTCATTTTTTTAAGGCGGAGGTTGTTTAAAAAATAATTTAAAAGCACTGGGGGAGGTATAATGGAGTCGTTTAGATCAAATTACGCCTCCGCCTCTGGCTAATATTGCTGGATTTAAGTTGAATCTGATTGTTTGTAAGGATCTTTGTCAGCACAACTTTAAAATGTTGCTGTTTTTTTATTGGGAGGACGAAGAAGTACTTCATTGAAGTGGACCGAAGGCAGAGAGATGTATATAAAGGGATTAAAGAGATATAAAAAAATTTTTTTGTTTGTTGTCGATGAAAAACCAGAAGAAAGACAGCTGAATGTAAGCAGTTGAGTGAGAGAAAGGTAGCAACCGAGGGAGATGTACTGGAAGCTGCGGAAATATTTACCCAAAACGCGTTAAAGCTTTTTTTAATTTTTTCCCCGGGATTTTTTATTTCGAGATTGAGCTCCGGACGATTTGAGAGATGAGACGAAGGCGGCGGGAAAAAATGTTCACCCTCTCCTCTCCCATCCACCCACCCCTTCTCCAGCTTAGCAAACATTGTTTCCAGAGAGAGGTTTTACTTTCACGAGAGCGGAGAAAGGGAATATGTGGAAGAAAAATGGCGGCGAGATAGAGAGAGAGACAGGAGTAATGAAGATGACCCAAATATTTACTACGATTCCGTGAGAAAGTGTTACCAGTCCCGCAAATTACTTTTTCTTTAGTGCTTGAAAGGTGTTTCAGCAGACGCTGAATATGTTTGTAGGCGGATGTACTGTATATATGTGTACATAAAGAGAGGAAGAGAAATTCGGAATTGGTTCGGCTTAGAATTGTTTATAAAATTTTTTTTTCATTGTCGGAAAATGATAAATGATCGCGCCTAAAATAAGGATTTTGTTTATTGGACTTAAAACAGCTTCGACAAGTTCAATTATTTGGATTTCACCCCCTCTACGCCCCCCGCGCCTACCAACTCCTGTGTTGCTCTTACTCAGCGTTAGATTTTTATTATCGCCAATTTAAAAAAAAATGTTGGTTCCAATTTACAGTATCAGTTGTATCACTATCTCTCTCTTTCTCTTCCTCTCTTTCATCCTTCATCTCGCTGCATCCCTCCCTCTCTCCTCTTCCTCTTCACGGTTTCCCCTTTCCTGGGAAACAAAAATTATTTTTAATGGTTTGTTTGCGGCTATCTGAGTCCATCGAAGTAATTCCACATGGTGCGTGGCTTATCTGTTGTGCATCCCTTTCTCCTTCCCTGTCGGTGTTCTCGCTTGCAACTCTTTTTCTCCCCCGCTCTCCCTCGGGATTAATCCTGCATCCGAACTGTGGATTTGTACGTATTCCCGATCGGTTTTTTTGGGGGGCGATTTTCGCTAATGTTTGATTGCATTTTTTGGGGGGGGGCGAAAACGTTTTTGGTCGGTTTGTGTTCGGAGGAAACGTCTGCTGCTGTAAGTTAGCTGTTGTCTTCGTGGTTTTTTCTTGCCCTGAAATAAACGGCGAAGAAATGAAACACGTGACGTTTTGGCAACGCTGGATAGGCCGACACTGATCTTGGACGTCATCGATATTTACGGAAAACCGAGAAAAGAATTTTTTCGCTTACTGATGAGTTTCTCGGGTTCCGCCATTTTTTTGTTTTTGTAAATAAATTATTCTTCGTTCGATCTGGACCACCAATCGCAGTTTTCTCTTAACCCCCTTCCCAGCTTCCACGAAAATTTTGTTTAGATAAGAAGAAGTAAGAGCAAAAGGGATGGCGCGGAGAACTTTGTATCGGTTTCGCTTCGGTAATTATATCTAAGGAATGAGAGTTGAAAAGGGGCCGAAGAGGAAGCAAGGAACCGTCTTGATATCTTCAAGTGTCAAACGAGGAGGAAGGAAGGATGGAAAGGGGTTGAAGGATCAGATTTATGAAAGATGGAAAGTGGTGGCGGGGTAGGGAGGGAGAGGAAGAAATAATTTCTCGATGTTCAAGTAGAGTCGAACAAGATTGAAAACGTTTTAAAAGCTGGTTTATGGCGAGGCCGTATCAGAGGAAGACTGTTAAAAGTTTGCAAATAAAAAATTTAATCGTCCGGCCATTTCACAAAGCTCTCACATCCTCTCCTTCCATTTTCCTTTCTCTCTCTTTATTTCCCTTTCCCAGTTTTCTACTTCTCTCTACTCATCTCGGAAGAGATGTACGTCGTCAAATGTTTTTTTTGGGGGGAGGTTGTAAACACTCGTAAAAGTTTTTTGAAAGTAAGCGTACGGTTCTCGAGAGTAGATGAAGTTGTAAGGTTGTGCGAGGAGAATAGTGTAGGAATGGCACAGAATGAAGTTTTGCTTTTTGAATATTGGCGGAGTGAGCCAATCACGTGACCAACTAAACGACTTTGAGTAGATTTTAATCTATACTCCCTCCGTGTCAAATTAGTTGTTAAATTTTTCTTTCGAGAATAAAATTTAATTTAAATTCCGAATTTCAATAATTTCGTAAGGTTCCTAGTCGACTGAGCATTACTACCAAGGTTGTAAGCCTTGGAGGGAATTTTGGGGTAATAGTGGATGGTGGATAAGTTGAAGGGAAACATTTTTGGGTAAGGAAGAGCGGGAGAAAAACAGGCAGCCAGGTGGGATTTGAACCACGGCCCTTGGAGTGATAGGCTAGTGCTCTAACCTCTCGCCTACCAGGCCCCCATTATTATTATTAACTTCTTTATATTTTGTATAACTTAAAATTCATAATCGCTTAATGTAGCAAGCAACTTCGAACGTGGCGAGTTTACAGTATAGCCACCTGAAGTTTTCCCAAGGAAGGAGTGATAATGAATGCAAATTAGAGGGAATGAAAGCCCAGGCATTCCAATCCTAGCCAAAGCAAAAGGCAAAGGTCTTTTGGACGAAGGTGTGAGTCAATAGAAATTCAGAGTTGGGATGAAAACCGGAGGGCGGAAACGACAACAGGAGCGGAGGCCAAAACTAAAATCCCCGTTACCGTCAAGATTAGATAATTATTAATTAATAAGGTGTAATTGAAATAGAGATCCGGAACGCGTGGAGGGCAAAACCCGGGGTGGAAGCCAGAGGCAAATTTAACGCGGTACGAAAACGACGTTGGAAGAAGGAGAACGAAGGCAGGGACGGGGGGAGGAAAGGAGAAAACCGCGAGATTCGGGGGAAAATGTTTTCACCACCGCCTTCTCATAATGAAGTGAAAGAGAGAGTTTGTGTGTGTATGTGTTTGGGGTGAGTTTTTAAAACGGAATGCCGGAGTGAATCGTTTTCCGTTTTGGAGTCGCGCCTAAAAAATATGAAAAATTTCGCGAGGTGAGAGGAAAATTCCTTTCTTCCTCCATCTTCTGTAAAGTTTTCCGTTACGGATAATTAATTGATTCCTTTAGAAATCATAAAAATCTATCACTTTTCTTCTTCTTTTTTCTTAACCTCCCTTGTGTATTCTAGCACAAAACCTCTCTCTCATCACTCTCCTCCCTCTCCTGTCCTTCCTCTCCTCCTCGTGTTCGTTTTATTTTACTTTTTTCTTCTCTTCTTCTTCTCTCTACGGAGCTAATGAGTTTCTTCATTGTCATTTTACAAAGGAAGTAAAAATCGTAGCAATAATAATCATAATAATAATGATAATATGGCGATTAGATGCCTGACATTGAGTAATCGACGGTTTTTTGAAGGAGGAACAAAAAAAAGATTTGGCGCATGCGCATCCCCCCGTTCTCGTCTTTCTCTCACCCCTTTCTCTGGATGGATGATGGCTCGTAAAGAAAATGGTGAAGCTGAGAGGAAAGTACTTTGAAAAATAAAAAATTTTTTTTGATAGATCCCAGATTTATTTTTTGTTTCATAGAGAAAGAGCTGGTGATTTGAGAGGGCGGTGGGGGGGGCTTGGGAAAATATCGAAAATTGGTTTACTGTTAGCTGTTCCGTGACGCTCAGATCAGAGTAAAAATTTGTGACTTCCATGTTTTTTGTTCGGATTTTCTTTTTGTCTGTCGCCCCGAGGAGGGTTTTGGTGATGATGGTATGACTTCTGTGACGTCAATGGCTCTGATGTATGTTTTGGGGGATGGGCGGGGAGTGGATTCGATTTCTTTTTGAGTTTACTGTTGTCCAAAACAGATTTTTTGTAAGAACAAACTCTTTGATTTGTCTTGGGGGATTTGACGAAGTATTTTTCTGTTCTTTTGACTTTTCTTTCAGTTGTTCGTTAGTGCCCTCGAGCTTGATTAGGCGTTTGTTGGCCGGGAACATGTTAATTTAGTCCGGAGTGGCTAAACCGGAAACGTCAAATTCACAAGACGGTGTGAGGAGAAGGGAAAAGTTTTTAATGTGAGTGGAGCTAAGTGATACCGGATGATCGGAGCCATTGCGAAAGGATGTGAAATTTGGTTTTTTGAGATGAGTTGATGATTCAGAGGCCAGACGGAAAATGAGTCTTGAAAAAGCCTTTACAGACACGCTGGAAGACTGAATTGGATAGTTTGCATTATCACGAAATGAATTATCGCTAAAAGTGTGCATTACTTTTGGAATAAGTAGGAGAGAAAGTTCGGGAAATGAGGATTAATACATAACAACATTATGGAGAGGTATTCTTTAGACTCAAACTGATTGACTGACAGACAGACGTTTTAGGCCAAATTTGAGATGTTCAATTATAAGATAATATACAGTATGATGCGTATATACTCAACTGCGATGAGATTGTGTGTCTTCTCATACTTCCTACAGTGAGCTTATTTGATGATGAAACATTTTCCTTAGTTTTGGCAGTGGAGTGACAATCTGAATACAACTGAACACAAAGACTTGTCATAAAATATCATTTCGACAATTTGTATTATTTGACATTTGACAGAGTTGAATGTGTCATCTTGAGCTCCGGACCGGTCAGTTGACACTATGTATGTGACTGTAATGGAACTCTCTCGAAACTTTAAATCTGAGTCTATAATACAGTGACAGGTTACTTAAATTGATCATTTTCATCATCACGTGTGCTCTGACATGAATTATCTAGCAGGTGAAAATAGGCCTGAACTTGAAAAGCTGTGTGCAATATTTATGAAACGAATTCTTTTAGAAACTGTGCAGTATTTTTGAAGTGGATATTCTTAGAACCTGTTCATTAGACATGAAACGAATATTTCACGATATACTAAAGTCAAGTTAAATGGTGATTTTCATAAATATTGCACACTGTCTTGGAGAGTACGTTTTGTAAGTATTGAACGCTTCTTCTTTTACAGATGTGTGCAATTTTTAATAGTAAATCTACGAGGAGTTGTGGAATATTTATGAAATGAATTCTCCTAGAAACTGTGCAATATTTTTGAAATGAAACAATGATCAAAGTATGCCATATTTATAAAGTAAATTCTCCTAGCAACTGTGCAGTATTTATGGGATGAGTTTTTTTTAAAAACTGTGAAGTATTCACGAAATGAATTCTTTTAGAAATTGTGCAATATTTATGAATCTAATGCCCTAAGAAAAATGCTGCAATATTTGTACAGCTGAACTTGATTCATAGTCGAGTCGGAAACAATCCGATTCAAGAGACTGTTAAAGACAGGAAAAGCCTGAATATGGCAAATGAACAGTTGAGAGAGTCAATTGACCGTTCGTGGTAGCATGACATGTCTTTCAGCTCAATGTTAAAATCGAATAAATAAATAAATAAATAAAATACCCGCATAAAATGAAATCGTAACTCCAATGATCCGTTATCTGGAATCGGGATGAGAAACGGTGGACGGGTGGGGGGGTGGATGAATTTATTTTTTGGTTTTGGAATCAGAAACCGTGTTCGAATCGATCTGACGAACCGTGAATGCGAGTCTTTCGTTATTTTATTTATTTAATTTTTGGTATTGTTAACGTCCATCATGAGCGCATCGGACGGTTACGCTTGCGTACATTACGTCATGAAACTTTCATAATTCCTGCCGGGTAATTTTTGATGATTAACGAGCGGGCAATAAAATATTTTTCCCTCGGTTAAACCGGAGTGGACAAAATAATTAGACTTTTAATTACTGTTACTTTGCCGTAATGGTTTCGTCTGCTGGATTTCCACGAAATTTTCTTTTTTCCCCGAGATGCGGCGGTGGGAGTGGTGGCGGCCGGAGCGGACGGTAGAACGGGGAATTGAAATGGGAAATGACAAAATGACATGGCGTCGGTTACCTTCACGTCGGGACTCGAGTTCTTCTTGTGAGTTCGTAATTCACTCGACAAATGAACCTCATGCATTTTCATGGCTCCATTTCCTCTTCTTGTTTTATTTTGTGCTTTGAAAATGTTCGGATATGATTATTATGTTCGTTTGTTAATTTTTCGCTTCCTGAAAATACCTTAAATAATAAATAAGAATCAGGTAGGCGGTGTGAGATGGACATGAAGTCTCGCTACATCCTGTGGTTTGTGTTGGAGTCGTTTTCAGAACTAATTTGTGTTTGGATGTTGTTAGTTTACAAGATAGGATGTTGAGGTGCTTTTAGTTTCGTTTTTGGGTTCTTGGAGAGAGTGAAGCTTCTCTGTAACCAGAAATGTGAAACTGGTACCAATAACCCATGGAAACAAGGTTTTAGGTTAGGAAAATTAAAATGAGAGACAGAACTTAATAGAAAAAAGACGGAGAGAGAGAAGGAGAATTTAGAAAAGGAAAACACAGGAGGGACAATAGGTCCGACAGAGAAGGACGGAGAGAGAAGAGGAAGAAAATGTACAAGAAAAAGACAGAGGCTGACAGGAAATTTGATAGGGAAAGACGGAAAGAGATAGAAAGAACCTATGAGAAGAAGACAAAGAATTCGACAGAAGGACGGAGAGTGGAAGAGAAAATTCATGACAGAATGACGGAGAGAGGGTCCAACCTAAGTTGAAAAATCAGAGAGAATGAAAATCTGTAAGAGGACAGAGAGAAACAAGAAATTTGACAGTCGTATGAGGAAAAGGCAGAGGGGCAAAGAATTCAACAGAGAAAGAAAGAAAATGTATGAGAGGAAGACAGTGAGAAACCGGACAAGAAAGAATCCAACAGAGAAAGAGAGACCCAACTTTATCTCTCCATCTTTCACTTGGAAACATACTTCGCAAACAGCTACTACCTCAAGGTAGCAGAGATGGAGTGATGAGGAGCCGCTGTAGTGCTATGTTAGGAAGTTGGGGGTATTTTGGTTTTGAGTTCTTTTACTACCTTCCATTTAAATTTAAAAATTTTTGGGAGAAATCTTATAGCGCGTGGTCAAACATCTGTTTTTTTACTTTCTCTCTCTCTAAAGATGGGATCAAATTCAACGAAGTCAGAGCTCAAAATGGCGGAAAAAGGACTTCTGGATGAGTTAACCAGAGAATTTCTTTCGTGTTTGCACTCGAATGAACTCGACGTCGACCTTTTTTTTCCTTTCTCTCTTTATTTTTTTTTAATTTCTCGAAGAAGAGGATTTTTTAGCTCATCCCCCTTCCCTCAAATTCGGATTCGAAAAAAAAGTTTTCGACAAAATTTTCTTGTTGTTAACGCGCCTTAAAAAAATTCCATAATTGGAAAGATAAATTCAAAATTTTCGAATTATCAAATGAGAATGCCAAGAAAAAATTACCTCAGGATTTTTTTGTTTGACTCTCTCTTCGGTTTACTCTCTTTCTCTTCCTCCAGCCCCCGTTTGTTTTTTGGGCTTTACTGGAAAGTTAGAAAGTTTTCTCGGGTTCCTTTTGTTCCCGAAAGTTGCCCCAAAGGGCCTGTGGAAGGTGGTGGGAGAGCGTTGGGTGGGTTTTAGTTGTTTGGTTGGTTAGTCCGCTGGCTGGGGAGGACGGGGAGGGGGTGAGTGGGTGGTTGAATAGCTGGAAAATTACAATTCCCACCGAAGGGTCATTTTCAAGAAAAACAAATCCTTTTCCAATTATCGCGGGGGTTGGAAAATTTTGCCATTATTTTAATTGCACGGGGGACCCATGAGTTACGGAAGAGAGAACAATAACGTTAAGGAGAAGAAGAAAAAAATTTTTTTTCCTCGGTTCCCCTTGAGGTTCAGGTTATGTTGATGGATGAGGATGGAGGAAGATGGGTGGTCACCTCACCGCCTTGTTGATCTGGCTTTTTCTCGGGGGGTTTTGAAAGAAGGCGGTTGTTGGGTTTGGTGTTCGTACTTAGTCAAGACAGGTTGTTGATCTGGTGATAAGGGTGCTGAGCATTACTGATTCGGTTAGTGAAGATCACTTCACTTGTGAAATTTATTTTTTTATTTGTTATCGTGTCAATAGAACTTGATCGCATTCTATAATCAATATAACTTGGAGTGACTCACAAAATATTTCCATCTGTCGAAAATTGACACAGAAAAACCAAACTGAAGAGAAAAAATGTGAGACGAAACCACCCCCTCACCCCTCATCACACTTATACTCCCATTTGATATGGAAAACAAAAAAATGATTCTGCTGACCCTTTCCATACGTTAATATAATTCAAAACTCATTTCTCAACAATTTCCTCTTATAGATTTCCGGCGATTTCCTGTTTTTATATATTTTTCGCTTTTCCTTCTTTTTTTTTACCTTTTTTCTCTTTTCCTCTCTCCCTCTTTCACTGTCCCTTAACTGTTGGATGAACGCTTTCTAACCTTTTTCTCGTTTTTCATAATAAAAATTAAAAATGGAGGAAAGAAAGTAAATTATATATGAGCGCTTACCTTTTGCTGATTAAAGTCAAATTTTAAGGAAACTGTATATGTTTAGGCTTTGAAGACACCCATGATTTCGTCATATACGTGATTGTTTGTGCATTTATTTACTTGCAAGTTTATATTAACTAGCAATTTGATATTTGGTTTATATTATACTTTTTAATTGAGATTTTTTACTTTATAAAGTGTATAGTAACACATATAAAAATATAAATGAAATATATTTAATAATAAAAATATAAATATGGCAGAATTATTATTAAAGAATGCGATATTATTCATTATATATATAATGTATTATATATAAATAAGTATGATATATATATACTATATATACATAATTACACACATATACATTATATATAAGTTTTATATCAGTGCGTTTATATTTCTATTTTATTCTGCCACACTTATTACTTTAAATTTTCTTTATCTTTATTATTTATGATATTATAAATGTATAATACTGAATAAAATAGTATATGTATTTATATACAATAATAACAATTTTTTTTAAATTTAATTTTATGCCCGGAATGCTTTGTGTTGCTTACTTCGGGCAGTAGAAAATTTTTAAAAAAATTTAATATATTATATATACATTAGTATATTAAAACGATAAAAATTATATGTAAAATATATATTTAATAAATTAGAGAATAATATATTTACTTTAATATATTTATTTTTAGGAAATAATAAAAATATATATTTACAAATTCGTTAATTATTCGTTAATTCGTCGATATAATTACCAAATCGGTTATGAAAAAATTTTTAATTTATAAGGAATACAATATATTTTCTTGTAGTTAGAAAGTAATTCTATTGAGTTTTAATAATTTTAGTTCTTGTTTGGATATATATTAGTTTTTGAAGCGTTGTATCAGTTATCAGGCTGCTTTAGTCTTAAACATTACACATGTAGAAATATATTACAAAGGTCTGATCCATTATAAGTATAGTTTTGTGGGTAAATACTGCCAGATTTGTGATCAGATGCTGTAGGAACAAGTTTTAATGTCCTTGGGATAAAGCGAGTTATTTCGATAAATGAGTTACATCTTTAATAATATGTTAATGAGATGAATTAATTGTGTTTGTTGTAATGTTTTTCAAAAATTTGCAAATGAACCGATCACGAACTAAAATTATACAGGAAGAATTTTTTTTGCAGTCGGCTAGGTACTTATAAACAAAACCACCGTCTCCGTAAAGGTGAAGATAGCTAGAACATTGTTTACAAACAAGCAGAATAGTCCTGCAGTTTATTATTCTATGGATGACAGTGGCTCTAGTCGTGTTGTTGACGGTATTAGGTCGCGAACCAATCGGAATGTTCGTGTCATTTGTTTTGGAACGATTGTGGCTCCATCTGGGGTACCTAGCCGACTATAAAACTTAGGTTTCGTGGCATCAACAATCAGTTGCCTAAGATATTTTGGTGTGTGGTTTTGAGTATTTTTGTGTGATTTTTAACAACTTTAAAATGAATTTCATTCGGAAAAAGTTTAAAATTAGATTTAAATACAGTTTAAAAAATTGTAAACTGAATTACCTACGAGTTTTCTCGTGTTTCACACCCCACTGTAGTTCGTAAGGTGTCGATACAAACGTCTGTGAATTGAGGATGACTTGTGTTAGTTCATTTCAAAAAGAAGATAAGTAATTTAATATATATTAAAGTAATGAAATTAAATTCTTGTTGGTAGTGTGCGTTACTTTTGGAATAAATCAGACAACAACTCTGGGAAATGGGGGTTATTCAGACTAGAACGTTTCCCTTTGGTGTTGTGAGGATGACTATCTTTGAGATGACTCATTCGGTTAGTCTATTTTGGATTTGCCTTTTTTTCTAGAAATTTCTCGGTTGCTGTCTGAATGGGTTACTTTAAAACTGACTAAAAATTCTGCTGGGTATGGTGGCAGATCCAAACATCGGTCATAAATATTCTGTGAAAATTCTTCTGGTAGTGACACACAGAAAGGCGGTTTCTTAAGGAATCCTCAAATGATTTAACATGAAATGAATGTTTTTAGAATTAAACGTGTGCAATATTTATGAAATTACTTTCTCTTAAATGTATGCAGCATTTTTGAAATAGGTTGCTCCTGAAATGGGCAGTACTCATGAAATGAAATCTTCAAAATAACGTTCAACGTTTATGAAATAGATTCTCTTATTAACTGTGCAGTATTTATAAAACGAATATCTCTTAAAAGTGTGCATAATTTTTGAAATTGATGCTCTCAAAATGTGCAGTACTTATGAAAGAAATTATTAATTAACGATTACATTTATGAAATGGACCAGGAGTCAGCAACCTATATCGGACGGCGGGTCATAACAATAAAATCAGAGAACAAAAATTTGATTTTGAAATTCCAGGTACATATTTAGTAATATTAATATAATTATATTGGTGCTCACCACACAAACAATTTCAAAGGTTGCCGACCCCTGAAATAGGGTATTTTTAAACTTCACATCATTAATGAAGTGAATATCACCAAAGTGTGCAGGATTTTTGAAATTATCTGCATCTGAGCTTTACAGTTTTATGAAACAGAGTCTCTTATAAACTGTGCAGTATTTTTGAAATAAATTCCTTTTAACAGAGTGCTATATTTATAAAAAGAGGCCGTTAGTACTTAAATAAATATTTTAGAAAATTGTTGCTTTTTAAGAAGCTTAGGTTGCGTCTACTGATCCCACGAAGTCTAAGATCTAATGGATTAATGAGAAAAATTGTGAATAAATTAGTGTACGGTGAGGATGAAAGGGAGATGAAGAGGAAGAGAGGAGGAGGAGGAAGAAGAAAATTTTTGTTGATAACTTTTAAAAGGATTAAATAATTTTCGAGAAGAAAGGATTATTTCCAGCGCGGGAAATGAGGAGAGAAGATGGAAGTGGTTATGCAAAAAAAACTCATTGGAATCGTAATTATCTTCTGGAGGTGAAGAAGGAGGAGGAGGAAATGAAAGCCTTTCTTCCTCTCCTTCTCCTCTTCCTCTTCTTTTACTAATAGATCGATAAATTTTTATTAATTGCGTTGGACGGTGATGGTGATGATGATGATTTTTCTGAAAAGATGGTTGAGAAACGTTTTTAGAAAGGAGAAATGAAGGAAGTGGAGGAGGAGGAGGATTGGGATGGAGTAATGATGCAAAGGCGAAAGGTTCGATCATTAATACATTGTACGTTTCGAGGGAAGATAGAAAAAGGTTTCGAAGAAGAAAACACGGGAAGACTTTTGCCCAAGGTGAAGAGGTTATGTTTTCGAAGCATCTGCTTATTCTATCTCCACCTCCCCATCTTTTTCCTCTTCCTCCTACGCCTCCTCTTCTTTCTTTTCGCTTTCTTTCGTCGGTCGGGATAATCTTTGAAAAATCTTCCGATGGATAACCCGGCCTTCGGGCAACCGGTTCGCCTTTTTGGATTTTCATCCTTTCTTCTTCTTCTTTTTTTATTTTTCTTTTTTTCTCCTTAAAATTTTGGGGTTTGGACATTCAGATTTCTTCTTTCCCCACTCCAACTTCTTTCTTTTTTGCTGACGTAGAATTTTTGTAATATTCCTGGGAATTTTTTTTTTCCTCAAAAGAATTTGCGGATAGAGAAGAAGGAATGATGGGAGGGTTGGTGGAGGGTGGAGAGAAAAGAAACGGAAACTTTTGGTTTTGGTAGGGAAACTTGTTTCGGGTGCGGACATGATAGAAGAGGAAATACAGTCTCACGCATTTGCTGAATTAAATTTCCGGTTTCAATTTTCGCTAAAGATATCGTGAACTTGTGACGTGTCTTGGAGAGAAATATTTTCCTGTACGACTTGTGAGAGGGTTTTCTCATACAGTTATGATTTCGATTCTGTGTTGACCCGGAAGTGGGATAAGAATACGTGATTTCAGTGTATTAGATACTTACAATCAATCTGTATTGAGTGTATGTAGCAATAACAACAACCAACACCAAGTCCAATGAATCACCTGGTTTTTGTATTGGTGAAGTCCACGAACGCGCGCACGTTCTGTTAGTTTCATCTTTAGTTCGTTTTATTTATATTTATTCTATCATCTGTTCCAAAACAAACCGGAATACTTTTTTGCGCTGTAAGTTGTAGACACCTTCTGTCTGATAGTGATTGTTTTGTTGTGAGAGGTTTCTCCAACCAATTGTCACTGTGGGATTTTGATGAACGAAACCGAAGAACAGAAGTGATGATAGAATAATAGGTTACCACAGTATCGACTTACAGTTAGCTTGTTGGGGTGTAAGAAAATGTTTTGGAGACCTAATCATGAAGTTTTACTTTTGCAAACATTTTTTGAGAAGAGAGAGGTAGAGATCACCCTCCTGGGCATAGTCAGAATCGAGCGTATTCGTGGGAGCTTCAAAATCCGGTCCATTGAAGAGAAGCCTGAGATGGTTCGGTCATGTGATGAAACGACCTGAATATTACATGACAAGGCGAGTGCTGGACATTCAAACAAGCCCAAGAAAGAGAGGAAGACCCCTTGCAAGCTGGTTGTCCGCCGTCACAGAAGACCTGAAGCTGGCAAATTTAAACACGACGACGACACAGGACAGAAACGCCGAGAGAGGGATGGCGAGGAGGACCGACCCCAAGTAAATGGGACTAGGCCAGGAAGAGTAGTAGTAGTTGTAGTAGCAGCAGAGAGGTGGTAGAGAGCAACCAGACCATATGGCTTACCTGGAGATCGGAACAAGCCTTCGGAAAATCCTCTACTCAAAATCTCATTTTAGTCGCGCCTTAAAAGACGAGAGAAAAGCTGTATAAGAAAACGTAGGTTAAAGGGGAAACGGAAGGAGGAGGAGGAGAGGAAGAAAAGAGAAAGGGTTAACGGTCCGAAAATCGTGTCGATTATGTTAACTCACCCAAGGAATTCTTTTCGGTGGAATAAAAAATCATAAAAAAAAAGTTTTCGAAAAATCGAGAGAGAAAAGGAAAAGAAAAGAAAGGGTGGGTAAGGAGCGGGGTAAGGAAAAAGGTGGACTTTGAAGGAAAGCTCACCACCTCACACACATACGAACCGAAGAGAATGAGGAATGGAGTTAGGCGAAGGAAAACAGGAGGTGCATTTATAAAGGGAGAAAAATATTCAAAATGGTGCCTTTGGGGAGTCGTAAAAATGTTGTGCATTCACATCCCGGTTCTATCGAATGAAAAAAAAATCAAATTCAATATCCAAAGGTCTTTTCATTCCTGCAGGAAATTTCCTTTTCCTGTTTTTCGTTTTTGCTGTTGTGTTGTAAAAGAATCGGAACAAAGGTTGATGTTTTGTGAGTTTTAAGGTTTTCGTGCCTGTTACCATTGATGTTGGTAAAGTTTTGTGTCAAGCGGACTCAAATTTTTGGCCGGTGAGGAAATGAAGTCTTAGTCTGTCCAGATAATGTTTGTTTGTTCTTCTTAAGTACAGACGTACTCGATGGATCAAAGTTCGGTTGGACTAAAGAATTTTTATGAAATGAGTACTCCAGGAAGGTGTGTAATATTTATTAATAAATTGTCTGAGGCAGTGTGCAATATTTATGAAATTGTCTCAACTTGAGACATAATTACTTACCTTGAAGATGAAAAATTTTTAAGCATATTTTGGAGCATTCGTTTTAAAAGTGTTGCACACTTGGTTTAATAATTCGTTACAGAAAAATTGCAAGCTTTCTTAAATTTTTCTTTCATAAATATTGCACACTTTCGTGGAGAATCTCTTTGACAAATATTGCAGCCTCTCTTGAAGAATTTCAAAAGTATTGCACACTTTTGTGGAAGACTCATTTCAAAAATACTGCACACTTTATTTTATAATTCGTTACAGAAACATTGCAAGCTTTCTTGAATTTTTCTTTCCAAAAATATTGCACACTGTTGTGGTGAATCTCTGACAAATGTTGCGGCCTTTCTTAAAGGATTTTTTTTCATAATTATTGCACTTTTTTTTGAGGACTTGACAGCGAACAATACTGTCGTGTGTCCGTTTGTAGTCAGTGTTCTATGTTTCGGGAAAAAGAGAGGGGATGAACAGGGTGTCACAAATCCTGTGACCTAATATAAAAGGTTGTTTGAAAGGTGATCAGGGTGAGCACCTTGTAGTGAGTAGTCTGTGGAGAGTAGATTTTCCGGAAAGATTGTCTGACATAAAAATGCATGTTTTTGGGCCCTGGAACATTTTAATTCTAAAAAATAAGACTTGGGTCGAAGATGTGAACAGATTTTTGATGGACATTAAAGAATCTGGGGTGACGAACGGAAAAGCGTTCGCGTTTTATTTTTTCCTCTTATCCGAAATTTCTCAAAGACTTTTCCTGTTGTCTCCCCCCGTACCCGTCACTCCCGCACTCGAAAAGTCATTATTTTTGACCCGTCTCCTAAATGCTGTTTAACGATCTTCCTTTTTACATCCTCTCCTCCTCCTCGTCCTTCTCTCCGGGTTCTGTTTCACTCCTATTAGTGATCAAACACCTTTATCAACCTTCATTTGTTTTCTGTCCCCGCGTGCGCTTTCGTTCCTTTCTCTTCGTCTTCCTTTCCTCTTCTCCCCGTTCTCCTCTCTTCCAACCTCCATCCCTCTTAATTTACTTCGGGTTAATATCCCGTCCGTTTCCTGTCGAATTATCGCACTTCGACGTAGAGCCACGCAAAAGGCAAAAGTTCCTTTTCTCCTTCCCTCTCTCTCGCTTTCACTTTTAAACCTTTTTTCTCGCCTGAGGTGGGAGGATAGAGGCTGGTTTAAGGGAGCGCCTTTACCCCCTCCTCAACCCCTTCCCTTCGCTGACTTTTCTGGTTTTATCCTTCTAATGGATATCATTAATCTAGCGATACGGAATTTTTCGGTGCCATTACTGAGAGAAGAAATTTTTTTTGGGTGTGTTTGTGCATGTTGGAGACACGTGGTGTTCTTCCCCGGTTTTGGGGGTGTTTGAGGTTGAATTTGTCGAAAAATGATTTTGTGTATCAAGGATTTTTGACAACGATTATAGTTTTGATATGGAGGCTTTGTTGTAGTGATATTTGTTAAGTTTGGACGAAGAGAAGGTTAATCTCTTTGTAATCTAGTTTTGGAACTTTTAGCCAGATCAAGGAATCAAATTCGAAAGGGAAATAAACCGTTAGAATTAATACTTCCGGTTTTATGTGGCGGGAGTTTGTATGATTATATATCATATTAAGTATCAAAATTTAAAAAGAAATGATTGATTGGAATGGAATGATTAATATTAGTGTTTGCATGTGTGCTTAGATGATGCCCAATACTTTTCGGTGTCACACGTGAAACAACAGAAGTCATTATGGTGACACGTGTTTTCTCTTTCAAATTTTCGTTATCGGAGCCTTTTGGAATAGCCCGTTTGATGGTGAAAAAAAAATTGCGACTCGAATTAGCCTGCCCTTTCTTTCCCTCTTTCTCCTCCACCATTTCTCCTTCCTCTCCTTCCAATTTTGTTTTATTAATTTAGTCCAGTAAAGCCCTCGCTGGAGCTTTGTGATTCATTACTCCGGAGGAAAGGGATTCATTGGATTATTGTTGATTAATTCTTTAAAAATTTAAAGTTTTCATGGAGTTATTTCCGCTTTTGAGTTTCGTATTTCCTCTCCTCCTCCCCGCTCTCTTCCTCATACCCGTCGCCATATTTCTACATTTTAACTTCTTACCTCGTTTCCAGTCCGGAGTCTCGAAAGCTTTTTTCTTTTTCCTTCGCAGGTTTTTCTTTGAGCTTTTGCGAAACGTCGAGGTTTGAGGTAGTAGAGACGCGGGAGGTAGGGGTAGGAGGAGGGTGAAAGCTGGAGTTTCCTCTTTGATGGTCGTTGATGTTGATTTAGAATGATGGATGGTGTCCCTCGAGTTGCTGAATTCGGTTGCGCTTTCTTTTTGTAGTTGGTTTTGGTTTGTTCTTCTTCTCTTGGATGTGAGTCTTTTGTCGAGTTTGTTTGTGTGCAGGTTGTGATTTCAGCAACTGAGAGGATTTTTAGTTGTTTCCTGGACCGTGTAAAGTGAAACTTGTTTTGAAAATGGAAGTAGATTTAGTCTAGTAATAAAAAAGGAGAGGATAGCGAAGAGTTTATTTCAAAAGTACTGCACACTTTTATGAAGAATTGATTCCAAGAATTCTGCACGAGTCTTTGAAAAATTTGTTTCTCAAATAATGCACACGGGAATAAAATCTTGAGTGTGCATTATTTATGAAATTAATTTCTCAAAGACGTGTAGTATTTTTGAAGTTAATTTTTCATAAAAGTGTGCAGTACTTTTGGAGCAAGTCCATTTCGTAAAATTCGTGAGATTTACAACTTTGGAATGAACGTGCATTATTTTTGAAATAAACAATCAGAATTTTAAATTCCAAACTCTAACATTTTTACAGATTTTTAGAAAAATTTATTTCAAAAGTAATGCACACTTTTATGCGGGAGTGATTTGAGAAATACTGAACACTATTGAAGTGTTTGTTTCATAAATAATGTACGCTCATTCCGAAGTCGTGAATTTCACGAATTTAACGAAAGGGACTTACTTCAAAAGTATTGCACACTTTTGTGAAATATTAATTTCATAAATAATGCACACTCGGGATTTTATTCCAGCCTTAGAATTCAAGGTCACAGGTTGAAGGAGGGGAGGGGATTTTGGGTTTTCCTCTTTGACCGAGAAAACAGAAACGTTTTGGTGGAGTTTATGGAAAACCCAGATGCTGCAGAGGACGAATTCGAATCAAGACCATCACTCGGGAATTTTTTCAGTAAACATTCGAAATCTATTTTTAGTAATAGTCAGCATGTGTGTTAGCGAGTTTGTGTGTATGTATGTCCTTGGATTACTCGGATTTACGAGGAGCTTATCCTCGTCTTCCCGAAAGAGGAGGAGAAGACAAGAAGTTCGTCTTCTCAAAAATTTCTTCACGAACCTAATTTCGAATTTTCATTTTTCTATTTTCAGCGGGGTTCGGACGAGTTGCTATCACAATCCGGAGCAGTCAGCAATGGGTCAGTGATGTCCCCGCAGCCGAATCACACGGAAAATAATAATGATGCCAAGAAGGTAAGTGGATTTGTTTAAGGTTGGTGAAGGGGGGGCGTTAGCTCAAATCGGGGGTTTAAAGCCTCGAAACGGATTTTATCTTTGAATCTGTTAATTAAAACAACAAAGGAAGAGCTTCGATACTGCCTTCATCTCTCTCTCTCATCGTAATTGTTAAAAAGTTCATCCCAGAGATATCGGGTCATTGATAGGAAGTCGAGAATAACAGGTTCCTGAGGGACCTGCGTGCGCGTTGCCATCCGCTTTAAAAATTTTAAACTCACCTAAAATGGCGTCTTTCGTAATATTTTTCTAACGGATTTTGTAATAAAAGTTTATTGAAGGAGAGGAAGGGAGGCTGAAGACTTTTAACGATTTCCTGTTTAATGAGGTTTTTAAGGCGAGAGAAAACCGGAAACGGTTGCCCGAGATCAATATTTCTGCAGTGGCAAACGGGGATTTTCGTTTTAAGCTGTCGTCTCATCGGTTGCTTGGAGAGAATTTTATTTTGTGTTGGCTCCAGAGTTCGAAATAGTGGAGAAAACTGTGATATAGTGGTTGAAGTGCCTTACTGGAGAAATTTTATTTGAGAATTTGTGTCTAACCACCTACGCCCCTGATATATTTAAGGGTGGAAAACTGTATTAAAACTCAACAAAGAAGTATCACAAAAACTCAAAAGAATTGCACATCTTGGGAAGGAATCGTTTCAAAAATACTGCACACTTGTACGAAGAGTTTATTAAAGAAGTGTTGCACACTTGTAGGACGGAATCGTTTCAGAAATATTGCACACTTGTACGAAGAATTTATTTCAAAACTGTTGCACACTCGTGGGATGGAATCGTTTCAAAAATACTGCACGCTTTTAGGAAGAACTCAGAACGTGTGAGAGGTGGTCAAATCGCTTAACTCGCAAATACAGTTAGCTGTTGATAGCTGAGCTCCCTCCTCCTTACATTCAGCCAAACCCAAAACTGAAAAACTGGATTCAGACTCTAAAATTCTACTCAAGAGTTTAATATGGTGTCTTTGAGTTATCTACCTTATATCGGCTTCTTTGTCACCTTATATCCGATAGTACTGTCCTCGTTTTGACAACTCACATTCCGTGATGAGTAGCTGAAGGAAATCAAAATGTTTACATAACAAAAGAAAGATGGCGTCGAACAGGTTTTCAAGTTCTATATTAAGATCATAATTATATTTATACTGTAGTTAGAATGTTTTATTTTTTATTATTAAAGTTTATATTAAGGAGAGTGTCGTGAAAAATGGCAAAAAGAAAGTAAAAATCTTTTCCTGGGGAGGGTCGGAGGGAGGAAAAGCTCTTTTCCGGTTTCTCGTTTCGTGATAATTTTACAAAAAGCCAAGCGCCGGATGTAGTGCTTCGTCCTTTCTTTTCACGGACGCCATCGTCCCTTCTCCTTTTCTTTCTTTCTTTTTTCGTAAAACTTTTCCTTAACTGAAATTTATCAGGTATTTGATAAAGCTAATCCGATACGCCGCCATTTTTATCTTTCTTCTTCCTCTTTTACTATCGATTGTGTTCTTAATGAGATTTTTGGATTTTCTTCTGTGGTAGAAGTGTCATTTTTGTTGTTATATTCTGTTACAAGAAATATAGTCGATGGTGGGGTCGATTGACCGGGAAAGGGTTTAGTGTTAAAAAGGAAAAACCGCCAAGAACATGAAAAAGAGGTTGCGTGAGGGTTGGGGGGGTAGACGCGAGTCTTTGAACGGATTGCAGATCCTTTTATGCGAAATGCGTTCGCTTTTTAAATACAAATCGAACGAAACACCCGAACGGAGTTGAAAGGGAAACTCAAAGGAAAGATTTTAAGAAGAAGGAAAAGTTTTTCTTTTTCCTTTTCTTTTCTTAGACTTCATCCAGGAAAGGAGAGAGAGAGAGAACAAAAATTCAAATTCTTTAATTTTATTTTTTTTTAAATACAGAAAGGAGGAGGGAGGGAGGTTGGGGGCTGTCGGAGCCAAAGAAACGAATCGGATTTTACGAGTGAATGAAGAATTTTTTCTTTTCTTCTGCTTCTTCTCCACTCTCTGCAGTTGCCATATTTTCATGAAGAATCCATTTTCTTTCAGTTAATTAAATTGAAACTAACAACTTTTTTCTGTCTGGAATAAATTAATTTTGAAACAGAAATATCTTTCACAGATTTTCATTACTTTCTCGCCACCCGCTTCCCACTCTGCTTTCTTCTCTGGCTCTCTCCTTTGCCCTCCTCTGTTTGTCTCCATCTTTCAATCTTTTCTCACACTCTCTCTCTCTTTCACTCTTTCATTTCCTTATCTTTCGGGTGGAGAGAGTATTCACCCTCTTCCCGGGTGTTGGGCTCTCTTGTGAGTTTTCTCTTCAGCGACTGTTTTTCTTGTTACCGTTAGGTTTTCTCTTTGAAAGGAGGACAGGGTGTTGCCTCGAGAGAGAAATTCCCAAATGTGTTTTTGATCAGGTTCCTTCGTGGATTTCTTGTGTGTGTCATCCTCTCTTTCCTTTTCCTTCTGGTTGTTTAGATTCTGTGTGAATTTGTCAGATTTGTTTTGTTATACCTCGAAGACGTTGGTAACGAGCTGCTGCCACCATTATAACAATACTAGAAAGACTAAGACTTATGTATATAGTAAGCATATATGTAAAGCAGTCAAAATGACTTCCTTGGCCAATCTAGGGATTAATTTGTTTTGAAACGATTGAGTTCCTCTAAAAAGTGTGCAATATTTATGAAATAAGCACTCTAACATTTGCTTAACGACATGACATCCTTAGTGACATGAATCTGGGTTTCAAGCCGAATCCATTTCATAAATATTGCACGCTTTATAGTAGTTTTCATGCAATGAGCTCTGTCTGCAGGATTCGTTTCATAAATATTGCACACTATTTTGGAGACTTGACTTAATAAATACTGCACCCTTTCTAATAGTGTTCATTTCATAAATATTGCACATTGGAATAGTTATTTCATTTTACGAGGAAATTTTGGGGTCGGTTCAGTAAGGATGTCTTGGAAATATTTGGAAAAGCTTTGAGCTCTCTCTTCAACCAAAAATTTGACAGCAGAGA
This sequence comes from Columbicola columbae, assembly GCA_016920875.1. NCBI lineage: Eukaryota > Metazoa > Arthropoda > Insecta > Psocodea > Philopteridae > Columbicola > Columbicola columbae. The sequence goes on from JADMLL010000004.1 coordinate 3,877,213, forward strand.
GGGGTGAAGAGGGGGAAGAAATACTTTTACAGTCACCTAGATAAGATTATTTCTTACCCAGCAGCCAAATAGAATACCCATCGTTGAAGAAGACGGTTGACTCAGAGCCGTGTTAAGAGGAGGAAGAATAAAATGTGAAGGAGTGGGGGTAAAGGAAAGCGAGTGACGGGGGAGAGGTGGGGGGTACAGCTTTCCCGCATTCGCCTTTTTTCAATTTAAACTTTAATTAAGCCTTTCTTCTTTTTAATGAAAATATGGTTAATTGGAAAAGTCGAAACGGAAAAAGAATCATTCTACCGCCGTTTTCCCCTCCCTTCCCGCTCTTGCATCCTTCCTCTCCTCATTGAGAGACATGCCGTAGTCGGATTTTGAGGTTGGGACAAGAAACCGGAGGTTTTCCCTCTTCCGGAAAAGTACAACAACAAATTGAAATTTATTGGTTTAAAAGAATTTATATATAAAGCGAGAAAACAAAATGGCGGGAAGAATATAGTGTTCTTCTCTCTCCGTCTTTACGTGCATTTCCGGTTGATTTTTGTTCGCGGGAAAATTGGGGAGGTTGGGGGGGGGGTTGTCAGAGATTTTGAGACTTGCGTACTTTGCTTGATTCGAATACGATTTGCAATTTGAATTCTTTTTTCCTTTTTCCCGTATCGAGATTTATTCATAAGTTTCTAAACCATTTTGAGTTTTCATGTGGGAATTTCGAGGGGATGATAGAAGAATGGAGTGGTGGTGGTGATGGAAGGGTGTTGACAATTTTTTTGTCGTGCTGTCAATTTAGGTGTAATTGGAATGGCAATTTGTGTTTTTCGAGTTTTTGTTTTTGAGTTTAGAATGTGTTGTGGTGAGGACGGGGGTGGTAGTTTTATAGCAACCCCTTAACTTGAGGGGATATTTTATCAGTTTCTGCTGGGGTTGTGGGTTTTAACTGACGACGAAATAGAATGAGTTAAGTGTTTATCAGTAAACTATATATTAATATAAATAAGAATATATACTATATACCAGGGGTCGGTAACCTTATTGGCCGCGGATCAAAATCAACCAAAATGCGAGTATTCAAGAGACGTTCAGATCAAAGGTATTTTCATATTAAAACAGCAACAGGACAATGTCGCTGCATTCCGCATACTATCAGCCGATTCCATATCCAGTCAGGTGGGTGGGGCTTTCACCGATATTTTAAATGTTATACTGAATTCAAATTTGGTACGTTCATAACTTTGCGACAAAAATTTTCTTAGGAAAAAGTAAAAAATGTTTGTATATCTTATACTTTATTTTGGGAACTAAAGTGGGTTCTTGAAATTACCAAATGGGTCACTCGGTGACCCACGCTTATAGGTTGTCAAGCCCTGCTGTAGACTATAAAATTTTATTTCGAACCTTAATTTCGTTTTCCATCAAGAAGCATAACGGGATTTGAACTTACGTTCAGTACTTTTATATTTAGGCGCCTTAACCACTATACTACAGGTTTTCTTTACTATATGTAATATACAGTTTAGGAATACTAATACTATTATTAATTATATTATTGGAGGGTTCCGGTTTCCGGTCAGTCGTACAAAACACGTTAGTAATATGCTGTAAAAGTTTTATCAGAAATACTGATATAATATATATTGATATTTATTATTAGTTTATAGTGAACTATATATTTAGTGATTCTGCATTTTATTTATTCAGTTTTAACAAGTAAGCAGACAAGCCATAGCTACAACTTAATTAATCAACACTGTTGCCAACTTCTCAACATTAGGTGTTTCTTTTGTTTTGGTTGTTATTGTTGGGTTTTTGGGGTTGTTTTGACCCTTTTTGGGGGTTGAAAGATGCGATACACTTTTAGTATATCTTCTGCGAATATTCGATTTGGTTGTGTCCGGTGTCAGTGATGCAGCTGCTGGAATTTGTTGAAACCGGTGTTTAAAGCATTGGAGAGTTTGTCGATTTAAACAACTTATTTCCGGTTTGTATGATTGACTTCTGGTATGGATTTTCAAGAGCCACTCATCAAATTTTCCTTCTTCTAAAAATTGTATTTGACGATTGGTTAGAGTGTGCTGATTAGCACGTGGTCTGTGACACGTTTACCGGAAGTCTTGCGTGAGAGTGTCCCCATGTGAAATTGAAGATGCTTACTAAGCGGTTAGGCTGTCTTTGTGTCGATCTGTTTCCTCTCATCTTTTCCTCTTATTCTTCTCCTTCTTCGTCTCTCAAAATCTGTTCTTTATCTTCCAAGTTTTCTTCTTTCCCAAGAGAGTTTTCTCTCTCTTCTCACACTTTGAAGGAAAAAAATTCTTTTTATCTGTTGGCATTGGTGTCGTTATGATCCAGTGAAGCGAAACTCATTTCCGTGGAATTCCAAAACCTGTTGGAATTTTTTTACCATTCTCTTGAGGAGTCGGAGGGGTGAGGGGGGTGAACACTGAGGAAGGTGAGGTAGGTGTGATTTACTCTCTCCCGCTCTTAGCTTTGTCTAACGGAAATCCTAACCGGTTGACTTTTATGAATCTCGAGGAAGAATGCTGTGGAATTTTTCCTCTTGTGCTGTTGTATGAGACGGTCGTTTACGGAATACAAAGAGAGGGAGGAGGAAGTGTAGAGGAAAATATTTAGGTTTTGGAATTTTTCTGTGCTGTTGAATATTTTTGAAAATCTGAGGCAAAAGTTTATTTTTTTATTTTTGAGAGATGTGAGTTAGAGGATGAAAGCTGAGGAGCGGGGGAGGGGTTATTCTGTTTTTTTGTTGTTTTGTTTTTATTTTTAACTCCAAAATTAAGCTATGAATATTTGAACAAAAGAGCCAACAGCAGAGACTTAAGCTAAACGTGAGGTTTTACCGTTGCCATAAAAGCTTTAGGTGTTTCCCCCCATTTTTCCGGCAGAGTTTTATTGAAGTTTTTGACAGGTTTTCCTTCCTGCTTTCTTCTTCCCGTATATTTTCTCCTTTCTCCGCCATTCATCCTTTTTTTCTGCCTCTTACCACTCTTCCGTTTGAGATAAATTTTTTTTATGTATCCTCTCATCTCTTCGAGGTTGATTTTTCTGCCGTGTGCTCATGGGTGATGGTGAGAGAAATTCTAGTTTGAGGTAGGAATCAGTGTCGAAACCTCAGGTCAAATAAGAAGAGAAACGAGTGAGAAGGAAGTGAATGATAAGAGGAGAAAGAGAAAAAGAAAAAGAATTGGATGGAGAGTAAATGGATTTAGAGGCGGCTAAGCGTGTTTTCAGAGAGTGGATTGGGAGGTATCTGTTGGGATTAGGATGATAAGCCAGGCTGGAGGAGTATGTTGGAATACTCTGCGGATTTTCTTATTTTACCGAACGAATCTACCGGTCTTTTTAGAGGTGTAAGAAGACGAATTTAACACGAAAGAGAGTTTACTCAAAAGCGGTAGTAGATTCTCTGGAACAATACAGTTGTATAAATGGTGATAGTGTAGGAGACGGGGAAACGAAGATGTGATGAAGGTTGAACCTTTTTCGTCTATGTACCAGAACAATGGACATAGAAAACAAAATCAAAATGACGTCGAGGTGAGCAATTTTCCTCCTGTTATCCGCTTCCCTTTGGAGTAGAAATTTACTTTCTACTTTCTAAATTCAAGGCTTCACCTTTTTGGGGGAGGGGGCCTATGTGTTTTGTGTATATGTAACGAAAAACTTCAGAATATGAAATTGCAAGTTGTAATTTAAATGCGGGCATGTTTTGTAAATAACCGTTCGAATTAGTGTGTGTTTTACATATTTTCAAAGTGGAAGGATGGACGCTGGGTCGTGTGTGTGTGTTTGTGGGGGCAACAGGAGAGAGGGGGGATGTTTAATACGATAACTCTGTTTCTCGGAGCCTTAATTAAACCTTGGGTCGGTTTAAGTTGGTTCGAAATTGTTTTTGTTGCTGCCAACTCGCCGGAAGCTATAAAGCGAAAATTGTTCACACATCTCACGAACGTGTTAAGTATGTAAGTACGTTCGCGTGCCTTTTTTTTCTGGTAGTTTCTCCGGAAAGTCAGGGACGGTCTTTTGGGGGGTTCTTATTCATAATTAAATGGCGGCTTCCGAATAATTCCAGGCTCTTTTGTTTATGTTGTTGGTCTCTGATTCACGAGTCAAAGCGAAATCGATTGATCGACGAGGTGGTTTTGTTTGTGTTTTGGTGTGTTTGTACGCATGTTGCGTGTCAGGTGAATTAGTCTAAGTGGGAGAGGAAGGGAGGAACAGCGAGAAGGAGATAGGTGAACGGAATCAAACGAAACTGAGTGTAGGATGAAATACAGAAGAGGAGGAAGTGGAGGTGAGAGGAATATGCGGGTCGCGTCAAGTCAAAAAGTGTCGATTTGACAGTGAAAACGCATTTTTTAACAATCCAATAATGGACTACCAGATGGGGAGTGAAGGGGTATGAAAAAGTCTCTTCCCAACATTTCGTTTATGTCAAATATGTGTTTTGTAGGCGCGAGAGAGGCAGAATCGTTCTCGGTGTTAAAAGGAAAGCGTTAAATTCGATTTGAGTCGGAATTGATGAGTTGGATACAAGAGGGTTGCTGGGGAGTGGTGGATGTAAGATCGTGGAAGAAGAATGAAACCGGTGGAATTCGGTGAAAGAATTAACTTTTTTTGTTTTCCGCGAGGAACTTTTTCTTCTTTTAATCCATTCTTCAAGAGTTAACAGTGTTTTAATTCAGACAAAGAAATTACCGGTTGACTAATTATCTGATCCATTTCTCTGCTTTCTTTATAGTTTATATTTGGGCCATTGACTTTCTATTTTATTCCTCTCTCTCTCTGTCTCATCCTCCTCTTTCTCTTCTTTTTTCCCTCGACACTGAATTGTCTTTCTTTCTCTGTTTTTTTGATGTTGGTGGAATCCATCACTTTTGCGGTGGAGTAATGAGCGTGGGCGGATGAGAGCAAGAGTTTGGAGGTGAAGTTGTTTTAGGCAGACGTCAGTCCATCAATTAATTAACAAAGGTTAGTCAGGAAGTCAGGAACAGGTTTCTCCTCCCCCGCTTCCTCATTTTTGAAAAGTTTTTTGTTTTATTATTTCACCTGAGCACTTAATAAAACTCTGGTTCAAATTTCGGGGGTGTGAACTTTAATCTTTTCCTACTTCTGGTGGGTTGAGCTTTTGTTTTATGACCCCTTCCACCTTGTATCTGTTTTTATGAACATCTCTTGTGGTTAATATAAGACCTTTAGTGAGGGTTGACATGTCATATTTCCTTAGTGTCTGAGTGATTTGAAAAAGTTGCTGACAGATGCATTTGTAACTGGAAAAGTGTTTTTAGTGAAACTCAGTCATTTGAGTGCATGTCTAGTTCAATATAATGCCAACATAAGTAACAACAAACAATTTTAGAAGGTAGTTGTGGGATAGTACCTCGGATAAAAGTTTGAATTATAAACTGTTAGAAGAAGGATCAAATAGGATCTTCTGGTTCTTCCTAAAGACAAGAGAGGCATGGCTCCTAGAGGCGGGGAAAGATCTTAAGGAACTGTAAATCACGCGAAAAGAGCTAAACACCGCAACGAAGAAAAAACTAGAACCACGAAGGTTCTAACCGAAAACCAGGGGGTTGGCAAGCGTGGTCCGAGGAGAGGAAACGAGCCTACAATAATATTAGAGAGTATTGGAAAAAGTAAAACGAAGAAGTCTTGGTCCAAAAGATGGCCGAAACTAAAAAGAAACTGTTCGAAGATGTGCTGATGGACAATCAAAAACGAGAATGTCACGTCTAAACAGCAAACACTGTCAGTATGATAGCATTGTTGAGTATAATTAATAAAAGGAGCCAAAGATAAAATATTAAAGGGCGCTTATATAATATATTATTATGTTTAAAGATGTGACGCGCCTAGGTTCTTAGTTTAGCATTCTTTAGTTTTGCAGTAGTCGTGACGAATGGCGTCAGTGATTTAGAGAGAGTTAGCCCTGAGGTCTTTAAAGGAAGTTATTACAAAGTACAACACACAAATCACAAATTATACACCACAAACACTAGCAACAACGACTCAAAATATACAGGTAACCTCACACACAGTATAAACACAAACCCAATACCGCAGCCAATCAGCAAGAACTCTGCGACACTACTGGAGGAAAGTAAGCTTCGCTCGAACAGCAGAAAACTTCTAATTTTAAAGCTGCTCACCACAAAGTCTAATGACTAGTCGCTATAAATTTATTATAAGCGATTAAATAAGACGACAGAAGGATGTACAAGAGGAGTAAAATACCGGAAATGAAATTTGAAAATCTAGAATGACTCAAAGCCAGATCCCCAAGAAAATTGTTGTATTCGTGATTGGATGTTTTGGATTCCAGACAAATCTCCAGGTTTTTCCTCCACGGAGATCTAAATTTCTGTTTTTGCTTAGAAGTGGAGAGTAGTTAGGGGATGGAATAGGATGGCAGGAATGGTCTTTTAAAGTTTAATGCTTAACTGTAATAATGTTTGAATTTTTAAAAAAACGATTTTTGGCCCTGAGTCGAGCATTTCTTTTGTTTTATTTTGTGATTTTTATTTCTCTCTCTCTCTCTTCTTTCTTGTTCCTTCTATCCATCTCTGCCTCTTTCTTTCTCTTATATTTTTCTTAAATTTATTATTTAAATTTCATTCTCTGTTTCCTGCGAATCAACTTGAATTTCCTATTCTCCTTATTTTTTATTAGAGCCTCACACTTTTTCAGTTTTTTTGTTTGTTTGTTTGTTTCTGTTCTTCCTTGTTTCTTTGTTTGTCTAAACCTATTCTTCTGTATCCCATTTTCTCTCTTTTATTTTTGTAGTCCTAAATTTTCTTGTGTTTTGGTTAAAATCGATGATTTGTTTATGTGTAATTGTGTTTATCTGTACTTAGGACTTTTCCATTTTACTTCGATCGACTAGTAGCCATTTTGTTGTTGCTTTTTGTTTTCTTCTGTTTTGTTGTTGCTTTGCTACAGTGGGAGCTGTGGTGTAGTGGTAAAAGATCCTGACTTGAACGCAAATAGTTGTGAGTTCGAATCCTCCTCTCGCATACCCAGAAAAAGGGTGAAAAACGATATTAAAACCACCACCACCATTTTTGCTTTACTACAGCAGTCTTTCATTGATTCGCTGTGGGATTTTTTTCACATCTTCGGTTACTTAAGAAATTTTTATTATGTTTTGAGTTTCAACTTGTTGTAGAAAATTCTTCTTCTTCTCTACCCAGGTGTTTGAACGAGTAGGATAGTTCGTGGTTCTCGTTTAACAAATTTGTATCAGTTTGTGCTCAAATAACCATCAGAACTCATCACAGAGTGGAATAAAAGAAGGAAGACAACAAACTGCGTCTCCTCTGCCTAAAAATTTTTTTTTAATTTTGTTTTTCCACGCGAGTGTAAACTTTTCCTGATTTTTCTGGAGAAAAGTTTTTTTTCCAAGCAAGTTCCCAGATGGTTCGAAAGACCTTCAAAAGGAGGAGGAAAAGAAAAAAAATTTTTTTCCCTCCATTCTTTCCTTACCTGTAAGCCGAGTGTGCAGAAAGCGAAAAAGGTTGAAGATGGAAGAAGTCGGGGACGTAAGCAAGAGAAAGGAAAGAAGGAAAGGTGGAGGACGGGGAGGAGGTGGAAGGAGAAAGGAGAAGGTTAAAAACACAAAATTTTAATCTTTCTAGAAAACTTAATTCCGAAGAAACAAACACCTTTTTGCTAGAACGTGAAACTTTTGTTTCGCTTTTCTCTCTCTTCCCTGTTCCTCTCTCTCTCTCTCTTCGTCTTCTTTGGTTTTCGCTTGTTCGAAATTTCGGTTTCTTTTCTCTCGCCTCATCTCTTAGCACACTTAAATCAATTAAACGGTTTTAAACAACTTTATCTATCTTTGTGTTTGTGTTAAAAAATTGAAGCGGTGGTGCGGAGGAGAGGGAGAGGAGATCAATAGATAAGGAAAGATGAGTTGGAGTAATTGGAAATTAAGCCGGAAGGAAACGAGGAAAATGTTTTTACTTGCAACAGGATGATGTGGAGCATCTTCTTTGGAAAAGATGAAAATGTTTCTAGCTGTTTAATAGTGAATGAATGAAAAGTAGTAGATGAGGATGTGAAGATGGGATATTGGAGTCGTTAGTTTCGTGAGAACAAACCGATAAGAGCTCTTGTCTTACCGACATCTTTTCTTCTTCCTGTTTTCTGTATCCACCACCGACCGTTCTCTCAATTTAAGGTTTCCACATCTTGCCATCTTGATTCGTCTGGTAGTTTGGAGTTTCTGAAAGAAAGGAGTAGAAGGTAACAGTTTTAGAGTAGAGGTAGTGATTAGGTATGAAAAACGGTTTGTTCCTTTATTTGTTTGGGTTTATTCCTGTCGTCAGTTACTGTATTGCTGTACACGCCTTTGGTGGTGTGAGTTCGTATGCTTTTCATGAGGTCAGAATAACATTTTTCGATGTAACTCCCCGAGTCCCGTAGCTGTGATCATTTCTGGTCGTGTTAGTCTTGGTGTGCTACTTCTTTTTAATTGGTTGTATGGTCTCTCTTTGGTGTCACACTAGTGAAAGCTTTGGCACTTTCGTTTGGTTTATACTTTCAGTTGGACAGCTCCTTGCTCTTCTATTTTTATTCGAGTGGCATATGATTACACTAATGTAGAGTTGAGTAGTCTTTCTAAACCCAACACTAACTCTGATGTCTAAAACTGTCACTAAATCACATCGGTTTTGAATCACGTCAGTTACCAATATCGGATTTAGGTGTATCGATGAGGCAAATCACACGAATCCCGAACGGAAATAAATTTATTGAAATAAAACTTATCTACACGATTATCTACAGAAAATAGAGCGGTTATTTCAATAGCCGTTCGAGTTACTTCGACAATTCCTTACACTGAGTGTTTCATTACCTAAATCCTTCCTGTAGACTCTTACCTACAAGTTTCAGTGCGTCTCTACCTCCATGTCTTTGTGAGTTGTTGGTTACCAGTCTGAGCGTGTTGCTTTAGTCACCACCAAATATTTCCTTTAAAACTATTTCGATAATTAAAAAGTCAAATTTAATATTTTACTGTCGTCCATGATGTTTATTAATAAATAAAAAATGTCTGGGGGGTGTAACTAAGGGTTGTAGTCCATTAGCCAGGGTGATGTGTTTGATCATGTTTTCTATTTTTATTTTTTTATTGACGCTTTTATCAGGTGCTCTCACCTTCATAATTTCTTTCTTTCTTTGTGTACGTGTTTGTACGTATGGGTATGTGACAAAATCATTAGTCGGTTGAGTTCCGTAGCGTAGCAACAGCTGGAGGAAAACACAAGCAAACGACGCGACTTTTAATTTATTTGGTTTCCCATTTTTTTCTTTGTCTTGTAGTGTTTTAGCTCGTGGTAGTGTCGGCCTCTGTTTTGTTTACATTTTGTTCTTCTGTTTCGGCCATCTTTTTTGGACCACAACGTCAATAATTTTTCATCTGTTTCATTCAATATTTCATCTTGTTGCTGTAGGACACGCTTTACTTATATTCAGTCTGGTTTTTGGTAGGAACCTCTGTGGCTCCAGTTTGTTCTTCATCCTGTCATGGTGTTCTAGGTCTTGTTGTGTCATTCCCAGTCTTTTAAGATCTTTTTTCGTCTCTCTTATAAGTCCTGTTCTTTCTCTTTAGTATATCTGTGGTCTATCTATCTCTCTCTTCCGGTATAGTAGTAGCTCCTAGTCTTGTCTTTTTATTCCGGAAGCTCTGGATTCATTTACTTGTATCCGAAAGTTGTTTTTGGGTGTCAGATTCTGTATATGTCTATTAGACGATTCAAGATAGGGAAAGGTGGTTGGTCTAGCTTCACTGACTTAGAAAGCAGTTTTGTGTTTTAGTCCTAGTTTGGGTGGATGAAAAATTTACAAATGATCTGGGAGGAGAGAATAGAGTTAAGAAAATAAAGTTGGGGAGGGGTTGTAATTAATTATTTAAATTATTTTACAAAAATTTATTGTACAATAAGAACCATACATCATACACCACGTAAAACTAAACTTTTTCCAGCTTCTTAAAGAATTTTCTTAAATACGCGGCAACTGCTGACAAATCTTTCTTCTGCACTGGTAGTGAATTTGAAAGAAGGAAGAAGAGAGGAATCACAAATACAGAAACAGGAAAGAGTCGATGGATAGGTATAGAGTGAGTTAGAGTATGGAATTAAAGAAGAAATTGGAAATAAAAGTAGCAGAATAATGCTAAGAAGTTTTTGGATAGTTTTGTAGCTTACGCCACTGTTCTTTTAGCTTTCTTCAAATTTTCGATCTGACATCTTTAAAAAGAGAACACTATTTTACATAATAGAATGTTCCAGTATACAATAAATTCGTTTGAAACCTAAGATAAACAAAATGTCTCAACATTTTATCGTCTCCTCAACTTCCATTTCCGGAACGCGAGTCAAAAGAACAATCATCAAGTCAAGTCATCGAAAGCTGGCGCCATTTTGAATCAAACGAAAACTTTTTTTTAACGAAATCGAGTTCGCAAAGAAAGGCGGACGATCCGACTTCAATCAAAGAGACAAATACAGTTTCTAATTAAAAAGCTTTCGCTTGAAAGATTCGAAAAGGAAAGGCGGTGGGAAGAGGGGGTTGGGGGGAGAAGACTTTCCTGGAGTTTTTGAATTTTTGGCGCTCATTTTCCCGTTCCAAGAAAGTGGATGGCAGAAAAGAAACCGCAGAAAGCAACAAGTGAAAAGAATTCCTGTTGGACAGCAAAACAAAGCTAATAAAATTAAAGGAGATGGTGGTTGGGGGATGAAAGGTGGGGGGGATGGTCCGAAAAAGTCGGTTTGGAAAGCCTTCGAAAATAATGAGTATGCATCACGTGTCTCACGCGAGGCTAACAAGTCGAGTTTCGACGGGAAAAAGGCGTTACTGATTTTTCACCCTAATTTTGGGGGAAGCGCGGGCCGATTTCTTTGTTTGGGGGTGCAAAATTGAAGGAATAGGAAAACCGGAAATAGAGAAAAGTGCCCTTTCGAGGACTCAAAATCGGTGTTGAATTGTGTGTTTGTTGCCTTAAATATGGGGGATTAGAATTGGTATCGTGAGATTTAGTTTCCGCTTCCGGTTTGGTTTTTCGTGAACTGATGCTGTTGGTGGAAATGGAGGTTTTGATTAATTTTGATTTGTTTTTTTGCAGGTGAAGCTGGACAAAAATCAAAATGTGAGGCCTTCGAAAGTAATTCACATCAGAAACATACCAAATGATGTCTCCGAACCTGAAATCATTCATCTGGGAATTCCCTTCGGACGTGTCACCAACGTCCTCGTCCTCAAGGGCAAAAATCAGGTACGTTTCTTTCTGCTGTCGTTTTTTTTCTGACAAACAGTTCTTGGTTGATATGGCTTTGAATACCTACCAACAGCGTTTATCGTTCCCGTGAGGTCTAGATTGTTAGGTGTTAGACTTCCACAGATGATGTTAGGATTAGTTATGTTAGTTTTTTGGCTATTACGCCGGGTCAAATTGGTTGAGTACTCAAAATTTGACCCGGCGTAATAGCCAAAAAACTAACATAACTAATAAGGTGTAACTGTTTCGAGTTCTAAGACACCAGGAGAGGTAGTAAACTGCTACTCTCAAAACGCTGTCGTGAACACAGACATCAGAAACTCAAAAAGAAAAATTCTTTCTCTGTTTCACTGTGACTCTCGACGTGACAACCACAACAGAGTAGTAATTTGAAAGACGTTTAAAAAGAGGTTTTTCAAAATGGTGGGTGGGTTGGGAGGAGATTTTTCTGAAAGGCTGTTTTTCGCGATTGTGTTGGGGGTTGTGGGGGTTGAAGTAAGGACTTTTTAACTTGATGACAATGGGCTGGCTGGGTGGGGTGGGGGTGTAAAGTGTTTTCCAAGTCGTATTTTGACGTGACACGCCTCGATTCACCGACTTTTACGCCGGGGAACAAAAGCGAAGCACGGAATTTTCCGGGACTTGTTCTGACTTGATTCAATTTCTCGTTCTTCTCCGTTTCCATCTCTTTCCTTCCCTCCTCCTCCACCTCCTCATTTTACTCTCTCTCTCCTAAAACGTTTCTACCGAATCGATTTCACGTCAGGAGTTAATTGCGGTAGAATCGGAAAGAAGTCTGCTGCCGCGTCGAGAAAATCCGATTTTCCTCTCCTTCCGGTTTTAGGTTTCCGATTCAGGTTTTAACTACCCCCCGGAAGTAGGTTGCTTAAACTTCCTCTCCCCCTGCCGCCCTCTCGGTTTCAAATTCGTTTCTGTTTGATCTTTGAATTCGCTCTCGGGTATGCGGATTAAAATCTGCAGGAAAAATTTTTGTTCATTGCGTCTGGGGAGAAAGAGAGAGGAGTGGTGGAGGTGGAGGAGGAGGGGGGTTGGGAGAGGAGACAGCAGTAGAAAGTTGACAAATGACGAGCTCGCTCGTTACGTCACAGGTGTCGCAAAACACAAAATTTAATTATTGTTAGGTGAGATGGAGGTGGTGGTGGAGGCTGTACCGGGGTCGTCAAAAACGGGAGAGGAGGAGGAGGAGGAGAGGATGGTTGGGATGAGGAGAACATTTCTCTCCGCATAACTCCGATATCCATGTGAGTCCGGTTTTTATCTCCCGTTTTATTAAATATTTGTGACATCGGTAAACTGTGTCGTGTCCTCAGTAGTTTTCCGCGAATAACAAAAAACTTTTTCTGATCTACTATGTATGCTGATGGGTCGTTAGATGGCCGAAGATAAAAGAAGGGATGATGATGGGAGACAAGGGAAGAAGTTAAAGTTGAAGATGAAAAGGAAGATTGATAGGAAAACTAGAGCTGGGGAAGATTGAAACTAGAGGAGATAAAGCATTACTGTCTCTTTCAAAATTATAAAAATAGTATAAAGTTCTAGTAAGCAGTATATTTGAATTTTGAACCCGTTTTTCTACGTTAAGAGTATAACAAGATGTTGGGTGGGATGGGGGAGTAAACTCTCAAATGTTTCTTCGTTTGGTCAGGCTCTTTATCCACTCAACCTCAAACCGAGGAGCTAAACTAATCAGGCAAATATGTTTAATTCCCACGATTATTTATAATCACCACTAAATTTGATGGGTTAATGAATATTTATCACACTTACCGGCTAGGTTATAAAATTTTTGACAAAAGACAAGTAAATACAAGTAGCTGTGCTCGTCACTAACCGCGAACGAATTTTCCAATAAGAATGACGAATGCAACAGATGAAGAAGTGACAAACCAAGAATCTGAGCAAATTTTGATTCAACTCCCCATCACAATTTTGAAATTTTATAAACTAACCGGTAAATGTGATAAATATTGACTAATTTGTCCAAGTGTAGTTGGTAAATTTGAATAATCGCCGGGATACCTACGTCTGATTTATCACTTTTACCGTAACACGTATATTAGGTGTAACGGAAAGAACCGACATTATAAAAAGACTGAAGCTTTCGAAAGCTAAGGCTTATTAAAATAATATCATCAAGACCTCTCTTAAATACTAGGATCTAGTGCCAGGCTTTAGTTTTCTAGTTTGAACACCATCTTGAATTAGTCTTTGAACTTTCCACGCGTGATCTCTTTTAAGCCGGAATGGAACCGAACCGGAAAAAGTCGGAAGAGAACGGATTCCCAAGCGTTCGCTTCCTAATTTTTTTCCCGGTTCCGTTTGATAAATTGCCTAAAGAAAGCAACCTTACAACTCTCCATTTCACCTTCGTATCTGCCCTCTCCTCCTTTCCACCCCCTGAAACTACCCCCTCTCAACCTCTTTCCCATCCTTTTCTTTTTAACTTTCTTCCTGTTCTGATTTGCATGAGCGCTCTTCGGGACCTTGCGAAGTGAAAAAGTGGTTTTTCCTCTGTAGAACCGTTCGTCTGTCTGTCAATAAATCTCGAAGCCCTTAGTTTTCCGCCTCTCGAGGACTCCCGAAAGGTTCCCTTACGGCGGATCTCACGGGGAGAATATATCGCCTTCGTTTTTCCATCCGTTCTCCTCCGGAGGTCTAAGAGGAGGAAGGCAGGGATGGAGAGAGGGAAGGAGTAGGTTGGAGGAGGAGGAAGAGGAGGTCGTCTCCCGGGCTTTATCTTTTACTCTATTTATTCTCGGTTTGTTTGTTATCTAACATGATTCTCTACTCTTCTTCTCCGTCAACCGGAATTATGCGATTTTCTCACTGAATCGTTTTCTTCTCTTCCAAGTTTTCCCGGGAAATTCCTTCACGACTACACTTTTCCAGGAATGTTTTTCTTGTTTTTCTTTCGCGTACCTTTAAAAAGGATTCGAACGTGAAAAGCGAACGTGAATCAAAAGAAGACTTAACGGTTCAAAGAGTTTTCCAAGATTTGTATTTACAGTGACTTTCACGATTTTCTCGACTGATGTTGTTAGACATTTCACCTTCTTCTCTGTAACCGGACACATTCTTAGTGGACTGAAGTTTAGTATCGACTCTAAGACTTTGTGTACAGAAATAAATTCTTCTTGTCAATGTGCAATATTTATGAAATGAACTCGTCGAGACTTGAACAACATTTATGAAATGACGAACATTTTTTTTTACCGAAGATGATTTTAGGCTTATCTTTGAGTATTCGTTTGATAAGTACTCGTCCTAGGAGAACTCGTTTCATATATATTGCACATGTTTTAGGAGATTTCGTTTCGCAAATTGCACATTTTTGGGAATAGTTCGTTTCAAAAATACTGCACACATTCTAAGAGAACTCGTTTCATAAATATTGCACATGTTTTAGAGATTTCGCACATTTTGGGAATACATAAATACTACACATGTTCTAGGAGAATCCGTGTCATAAATATTGCACACTTTTGGAAAGTATCCGTTTTACAAATACTGGACACGTTTTAAGAGAACTCGTTTCTTAAATATTGCACACTTCTTGATACAGTCTGTTGTTTTTAAATAAAATTTTTGGGCCAAGAGTAAGAGTAAATTATTATATTGACTCAGAAATATGATTTGAGCGGTGTTATAGTCAACATTTTAATATTATTATCGTCGTTTGTTGTGGTTTTCACTACTGTCTTTCTCCTACGTACAGTATAAAACTAGTATAAAGTATAACTTTAAGCGTATACACAAAAATTGATGGTCAAAGGAAATGGAAATGGCATCGGTAGAACGTTTTTTCTCTTTCTCACCTCTCCTACGGGAATTTTTTTAATGACGTCTAAACAAATTCGCGTCGGGTAAAAACAGAGCGCGAAGAATTTGATGTTTGGCATCGATAAATTTCTGTCTTAACGGACGAGGAGGAAGGGAAGGTGAGGAAGAGGAGGGCCAAGGGAGAAGAAAGCGGTCGGAAAAGCTTTTCCGTTTTCTCGCGTTCCCTTTCCCCGAAAAATGCCAAATTCCAATGTTATACAATTAATTCCTGGATCACTCGCTTCCCTTTCCTCCTTCAGTTCTCTTTGTTTTCTTCTTCCTCACTCCTTCGCTGTTGGGTTTTCAGGAGTAAAAAGCTTAATTTGGCCTAAGGCTGAGTCAAACGCGGGTCTCTGAAACAATTTGGAGTAGACAAAGAGGGAATTAAGAGCCTTTTCTGCCTCTCACGACTCGAAGAACATGTGTAGTTGGAAGGGAAAGATGCGGGTTTTGTAGTCTGGTAATGTTTACCGCGGGTGTAGTGAGGATGATTTCACATCATGTGGGTAGTGTCTGGACCGAAAATTTTTATTGCTAACGTTACGTTTTTGGTGATGTTTGTAAAGCTCCAAATGTCAAGCTTGAAGTTGTTCGATGTGGGGGATCGTTTTTGTGATATTCATGTCCTCTTCCGGAAGTAGAAGACAGAACGCTCACAAAATTTGACTTTCGAATTGATTTAAATTTGCCTTTTCTTATGATTTCAGGCTTTCTTGGAAATGGCGGACGAATCGTCTGCGTCTCAAATGGTGTCCTACTTCACGACATGCACAGCCCAGTTGCGGGGCAGAGCCGTCTACGTTCAATTTTCCAATCACAAAGAATTGAAAACGGATCAGACGCACAGCAACGCGGTAAGTTTCCTTAAACTGTTCCTCTGGGTCGTTTGTCTTCCTCCCCCGATTCCTGTTCCAAGAGGAGAGTAGAGCACACAGAGAGAGAGTGTAGGTTTAAGTCAGTGACATAAAACCTTTTCCGGGTTTGTAACTTTTAATTTTAGGCTTATCCGCTGGGGTGTTACCCCCCGCCTCTGTTTTCACGGTTTCCCGACTTTACCCCCTCACGCTCAGATAAAGTTCCAGAATGAAGAACTTGGAATCGCAATATTTTTCGCTGAAGTTTTTAACTTACACGATTTAGAATTCGCTGATGGGTCTTGCAATCGCGTAAAATTGAGTCGACGCGTTTTACTAGATTAAAAACGTCCGTCTGTCTTACTATCAAACTCCTACTGCTTAAGTTTTCCAAAAATTTAAACTTCACGAAGAGAGGGATGAAGTTAGTGAAGTTTCACTGTAACGTGAAAATGTTAGCTGAACCTTGCGGGCTTTTCAGGATCGATCCCTGGTATTGAAATGGTTGAAGGCGGGTTGGGAGGCTTTGAAAGGCAACAGGATAACAAAACTGACAATAACAATCCGTCGGTTGATTCAATCATCTCAACAGTTTTATGCCGAGGGCCGCAGAAATCTTACCTCCGCCCAATTTAATTTCAGTTTTTGATGTTTCGCCTTGTCTTGAGTGGGTGCTCGGGGGATCTGAGCGGGGAGAACAGCGTTTGTGCGCTCTCTTTGCTGTTGTATGTGTCCGGAAAAGTAATTTGGAACGTCTTTTGAAAGGTTTCTTCTTTACCATCCCTCTCTCCCCCGCCCCGTTCCTCATCATCTTGGTTTCGGTCATCACTTTTATGTTTTAACCTTCCCCTTTTCATTTTCTATTTCGGGTTTTCCGCAATTATGGTCGGGTTTTCTTTTCTCACGACACCCGCTCCTTGTTTCTCTCATTAGAATTTTGCATTTTCCGGAGGTTTCTGTTCGTCTGAAACTGGTATTTATCGGGAAGAGGGCGGATCCGTTTTTATGTGGTTGGTTTTTGGTCGAATCGAAGTTTTCGAGAGAATTTTATTCATCTATTTGATTTTGGGCTTCGAATTGTTGATTAGTCTTTTGACTTTTGTTTTTTATATTGAAATTGGATCCCTGACATTGTTTGCTACAGAAATCGGACACCGTTTTGACTTTCTCTGTTTTTCAAATTTTGTGTTACTACAGCTTCCTTCTTTTGCGATAATTTTGATGTACCAATACACAACAATATATATTCGATAATATATATACATTTATGTCCTTACACTTAGATACAGAAATATAGAAGTAAAAATAAAGTACAAACACAAATATTAATATCCTTTCGTCATGAAACGCTCGCAGGATTGCCAACCTAATATATCACAATAATTTCAGGTTCCCTTGTTGTTTTAGTCATTTCATTCTGAGTATTAACTACTGTATAAGCAAAATTCAAAGTATAATGGTGAGATAAAGTATTGGAAGTGAAATGTATTCATATATTTAACAGTCGAAATGAGCTTGGCTATTGACTTTGGTTATAAGAAAAAGAGAGTAACACTTGCATGATGTATCAAAACCAAAATTTTTTATGTTTTCCTTCCAAAAAGTATTTCTTCCTGGCAGTAGAATGGGTGGAGGAGGGAAGGAAGGTAGAAGGAAGTATTCTAAAGCAAAAAAAATTTTTTACAACGGCTACAACATAATTCCATTCGATGCACATTAATCAACATCATTAAATAAATTGTAATTATAAATAAACAGAATCTGGGGAGTGAAAAGAAAGGTCTCGGATTTTACTTTTAAAGCTGTGGAGAAAAAGGCGGAGATTTAAAAACCATAATTAATTTATGGTTTAGAGCAGACAACATAATGTCTAAGAAAAGATTGGAAGAAGGAGAGGAAAGATGTTGGATGAAATACTGTTGGTGGTGGTTTGACTTTGCTCTTTAGGGGGGCTGAAAGGTTTAATGTTTCCTGAACCTTAAATTTAATTTTTATCATCTTAGTTCCTATTTCAACCTATTTATGTATTATATTTGTTTTATTTCTTCATACTTTATATTTTATGTTACTTTAAGTGGCCAACCTTTTTAGTGAAGTTTAAATTTTAGAAATGAGTCGTAGGACTTTTGGCATACGCTTCCAGACACCAGGTTTGGCCATTTTTGGGTTTCTCTTATTTATAGTAATTTAGCTATTTATCTATTCTTCTATATTATTTTATTTGTTTACTCTTTGCTGTATGTATTTTTTATTACTTATTTACATGTTTAGTTTTTACTTTATGTACTGATATTTATTTTATTCATTTTTGTTTGGTATGTTTATCTATTTTTTAGTTTTTTATTCTTATTTTGTTTATTTATCGATTAGTATTTGCTTTATACATTTATTTATTATTTAGTTTTATCTTATTTGTTTATTTTATTTATTATATTAATAATTAGTTGTTTTATTCTTGGTTTAAATTTTTTTGCTTTTGTGTTAGTTTATACTCTTTACTCTCTCTTGCTTATATAGCAGGGATGGAGAACCTGGCACGTTTGCCACAAGTCTTGATGGCACACACAAAAACAAAATTATTTTATTTAATAAATTATCTTTTTGATAGAAATACATTAAAAATTATGTTTTTGATTTATAATGTATTATATAAATTTGTAGTACTGAATACCTTATTTAGGTATTCTGAATATCTTAGTACCTTAACTACAACAATCAAATTATATATTTTAGTATTAAAATATTGCATGGATTCTCTCAAAGTATATAAAGATACGCATCAGATAAAATTGTTTAAATAAGAATTGCTTTTATTGTATTTGTTTATTTAATTATACTTGCGTATAGTTTTCACTATACATTTCGAATGAAATTTCATTGTGGCACGTCACCTATTTAAAAAAAGAATTTTTATGACTTTGTGGCACGGACATCAAAATGGTTCGCCATCCCTGTTATGTAGTTATTATCAGCTCTTGAGTAACAGTTTCGGTGCTAACTAATCAGACTTTAGTGGGTTATAGTGGTGCTCTTCTAATATGTGTTTTGGTCAAGGACGCTTTTACTCAAAAAGAGAAGTTTTACAAGAAATTGAAAAATCCATCCATTTAATCTCCTATAATATAATAGTACCACCACCAACTGAGGGGACAGCTTGGTACATGGTGTCTGACACTTGTTCTTGATCTAACCGACTGAAAGCGAAAAAGGAAGAAGAAGATAGTAATCACGATTACGATACAACCAAGAACCTAAAACTAATCATTATAGGCTGTATGTCTTCGCTGTGGTTCACTTACCACTCAGTCATAACTTGTGTTGCTGAAGCCCACACTTTCACATTTCCTTCTCCATATTTTTACTTAGGCGCTTTCCAGATTTTTGTTTCTTCTAAACAATTCCTTAATCCTCTCTTGAATCTCTAATGGCTCTGTCAGTTCCTTTATTCTCTTCAAGTGTTTGCTAACTGTTCCGTACACCTGTCTTATTGTTTTGAGATTTTTCTTCAAAGCTCTTTTCATTTTTGGAAAATCCTGTTGTTGATTTGTTTCCACACGGCATCCATTTTTGTTTTGGAATTTTTGTCTCCGAAAGCTTTTTACGAAACGACTCCTTGATATTTGAGACGTAATAGGGTAATTTGAGCCGTGCGTGTGAGAGAGAGAGGAAGGTGAAAGTGGTGCTGTGGGAGGGGAGAGAAATTTAACGGGAAATAGGAACCGGAAAAATTATTAAAAATTGCTGGCAATACTGAAATACAATTTTGGGGTTCCGGAGAAAGAATTCCCTCTCTCTCTCTTTGTAAATTATAAGAACGTAAAAAGTGGAAATTTGAATAAATCTGTATTTTCAGTATTAAATTAAAAAAAAGGAAATCTTTCAGAACAACCGGATACCCCGAGGGAGGAAAATCTTTTGCTTTGGATGTGGATGAGAGGGATGGGAGGCGGAGTGAAAGGATATTCCAGTTAGCTGCTTCGAATTTCCGGTCCTTTGAAGGAAAATTTTCTCAAAGGCGTTACACGGAAAACATTTTCCTTTTTTGTGCGGGGCGAATAATTGGGATCGCTTTTAATTTAATTTTGTTTCCATTTTGATTCTTGGTTCCTTTGTGTGTGATGTGTAACTTCCGGCGTTTCGATTTTTTCTTTCTTTCTCGAATGTGTTTTGTTGGTTTTTCCTTTTTTTTTGTTTTTAATTAATTAATAAATTGATTTCAGAATGCTTCGGCGCAAGCGGCACTACAAGCAGCTCAGGCTTTGTCCGGAAGCACCGATACTCAGGGCGGACCAAACACGGTTCTTCGTGTTATCATAGAACACATGTTGTACCCCGTCACGTTGGACGTGCTTCACAAGGTAAGTTTGGATCTCTTTGATTAGCTGATTCGAGTGCTTTGTTTTCTTTCAAAGGACTTCTTGACTGAATTTCACGTTTCCATGTTGCGGTTTTGCTTTAACTTTAACGCCAGTTGATATTCGTCACAAGTCATTAGTTGAGGAATCGTATCTAACTCACTGACTTTCTAAGTCCATTTGGTGGTATCGAGATCCAATTATAAAGCTACTCGAACTTGGAAGTTCTGGAAGGATTCTTGTAGAACAGTTCAGTTTGATGGCTTCTGATTTATCCCAAATTCCCTTCGTTGAGTTCCATCGTGATGGAGGAAGAAAGAAATGAAAATTAAATTTCACTCGGAGTTCGAGGAGGATTTTCGAGGAAAAGCTCTGTCCGTACCTGATTTATTAATATAAAAATGAGAATGGAAGTAGAATGTGACATGGGAGATGGAAGAGGGTAGGGCGGGCGGCCGGGGGTCGGAAGTGGAGAGCGATTAAATATTTAAGACGAGAGTTTTTGTTTATTTTGAAAAGTGAAACGTGAACCGAATTTGAATTGAAAATTTTCTTTTCTTTGTGGTGGAAAGAAAAAAAAATTGTTTTTTTCCTTTCTCTTAAATTTTCTCCAGTTTTCTCTCGTTATTTTGTTCTCGGGTTGGCTCCCCTGATGATTCCGACTCGGTCGTGACTAATTTCGTTAAAATTTGTTCGCTTTTGTCGGTCCGAAAAACCACTCCTCCAATCACCCTCACCAGTTCCCTTGTTTTCTTTTGAATTCCTCGGTTTTTCTCCTCCTTGTGATAATCCGAGACTGGGATTATATTATATATTAGTTCATTGTATCAAATACTTATAATAAATCTTTTAATATAATTAGTGTATATAATTATAGCTAATAATGGCCTTAAACTAAGTGACAATTGTTGAATTACTCATTTCTAGGAGTAATGACCCTAGTGGTAGTCACATAAAATACGTTCAGGATGGCGCACATTCTGTTAGCTTCATCTTTAGTTCCTTTCACCACTTTCTCCAACAGTGATTTGGGACTGGGTTAGCAAAATCTCCTTTCTTTGGTCAACTGCGAAATTTTTCTAAAATAATTCGACATGAGGGAGGACGTCACTTCCGGTTTTAGAGCTTGGTTTCCGGTAAACCTTGCGACTCTTAACACGAATCCGTTTTCCGTCACGACCGATGGTAATTGCTCATGATGGAAGAACGGTTTAAAGGTCTTTCGACATCAAAGGTCACGGTAAAAAGGTTTCTCGGCGTGAGGTTTTGGTGGTGTGGAGAGGAGCTGAGGGTAGAGGAAGAATAAAATGGAGGACAAAATGGAAAACCCTCTCCGAGTGGACAATGTCCTGGTGTCGTGTTTTAACGGACTACAACGTTTTGGGTCAGTGCTTGAATTTCGTTTTCACTTTCTCTCGTTTTTCTTCTTCCTCCTTTTATTTTTTTCTTATCTCCCTCCTCCTCTCCTTTCTTCTCCTTAATTTTTCTTATTTTCACGGATATAAATCAAAAATTCTATTTTAAGGAGGTCGAAGAAGAAGTAAAGTAAGAAAAAGATGTCCAAAGTAATTCAACGTCAAGTCGTTTTTCTCATTTCTAAATTTTCTTTACCCCTCCTCTTCCTCTCCTTTTTCCTCTTCTCCTTCTTCCATTTTCGTTTGCTTTTTTCTTTCTTTTTCTTTTTTTTTGTTGGGACAGAAGGAAAAAAAATTCCACCGCCTTGGTTGG
The DNA here is from genome assembly GCA_016920875.1 of Columbicola columbae. NCBI lineage: Eukaryota > Metazoa > Arthropoda > Insecta > Psocodea > Philopteridae > Columbicola > Columbicola columbae. Next base: position 3,899,280 of record JADMLL010000004.1, read on the forward strand.
TTACTCTCTTCTTTTGACCCTCGACAAATTAAGGAAAATTGTTTTGACGAGAGAATGGACAAGAAAATTTTTTTTATTTTCTTCCTTCTTTCTGGAAGTTTCTTTAGGTTTAACCTTTCAGGTTGGAGGAAGGGGGTATCTGAGTTTGGTTTTCTTTTTTGTCTGGGAGTCTGTGATGAAGTTTGAAGCTGGGTGCCATGACGTCGTGTAATAACTCGGGAGAAATCACAGAGAGAAAATCTTTTTACCTTGAAAGAGAGGAAGATAGGAGACACCTCCTCCTCCTCCTCTTTTCGTTCCCTTCCTCCGCCACTGTTTCACCTTCGCCTTTTCAGGGTTTCCCGTAGATTTATTTCAGAAACCTTCTCTTTAACGGTTCATTAAGACGCTAATGAATCATTCGCCTCTTTCAAAAGTGACTTTAATATCTTCAAGGGAGGCGGGAAAGATGGTGATGGCGACCTCGCCAGAAAGCCTTTTCCCTCTTCCTCCCTCCTTTTCCTCCTCGTTTTCCAATCGCTTCTTTTCTGACCTTCGCAAAACCGGAAGCAAGATGGAAGGAAGATTTTCGTTGTCCATAATGACTCGCGTTCAGTTTTGTTAATTGTCTCGGAGTCTACTACCTTTCGTTCCAAGTCAAATAATTAATGAAAGGAGGGATTGGTGGTGGGGACGGCGGGGAGGAGTGAAGGTAATAATCTAAGGCCGCAATGTCCCAAACTACAGAAATCGGTCGGGAGGCAGAAAATAAGACAAAAGATAAAAAGAAATTCGGAGGACGAAAGGAAGATGAGTCGGTGACCAGGGAGTTGGATCTATTTTCCGGAGGAGGAGGAGGTGGAGGAGGGAGGATGGTAGAGGTAGAAGCAAAGAAACAATTTTTTCTCTTAACTTATGGTTTTCTTTCTTTTTCTCTTATCCGATCGGACTCGGATTTTCTCTTCTCGTTTTCGTATCAGCAAAAATGTTTGTTTATTTATTTATTTATTTATTTTTTGTTTGTTTTGTTTCTCCTTCCCCGTTCCTTCGATAACATTCCTTGAGTTGTGTGTGTTTTCCTTTTTTTTTCCTTTCCTCTTTTCTTCGGGTTTATTCTTAAGAGGTTGAATCTCCGTGGGAATCGTTGAACATCTTACTCGTGGCTTTCTTTACCTTTGAGAAGGAATTTCCTGTCCTGTTCTTCCGGTGTTTTGTTTAAATTGATGCCGATAAATAAATAGAAGATGAGAAATCCCTCCATCGTCTTTGGTTTTAAGGGTGAAGGAGTTGTTGTTGTTCCTGCTGCTGTTGAAGATTTTTCTCTGGTGATATTTATTTTATTTTATTTTTCAGATATTTTCAGAGGTTGGTCGAGTCTTGAAAATAGTTACCTTCGCGAAAAACAGTAAGTGTTTACCTTTTGTTTATTGTTTTTATTGTTTAGCCTCTTTAATATGATGAGCGAAGGAATTTGAGCCATCGCCAGACAATCTATTATTATACCTACCGATGGTCCTTCCTATGATTTGTTAGAACCGTCAACCACAATGTAAGTGGTGCTATATACACTGCCATACTAGGGATGGAAAAGAGATGTAGTCAGCTTCCGTTTTGGTGACCTCTTGTATAAAGCAATGAAGCCAGTAGAGTACTATTGTGGGTTAGACTAAATAAGCCCTAACACCTACCATGTTTTACTGGGCGGTCTAGAAATGAGCAAAGAAGCTACTTTTAAAAGCTAAAAAGCTCTCGTCGTGTAATATTATGAAGAACACTCATGTGGCTATACACGTGTAAAGCTTTTGAAACTATTTTGATAAGCTCCAGTAGGACAAGTCAAACAAATAACAATAGGCTACAGTTATGCCTACCGATCTGCCAGAGGTAGTCTAAACTTTAGATAGAAAGCTTGTAGCTTTGACAATAATTTCGAGCAAAATTTTTTACTTGAGAGAGAATGGGGGACCAATTAATATATAATATATCTTATAATTTTATAAAATATGTAAGTTTCTCTCTTTTTGCTTAAAGCTTTCATTTAAATTTCCATTTTTTCCTTTTACAGATTCGTTCCAAGCATTAATTCAGTATCCTGACGTCGTCACTGCTCAGGCTGCTAAATTGGTAAGTTTCTTTTTATCACTTGTAAGATTTAAATTATAAATAAATTTAAGGTTTTCACGAAAGACGCCAAATGGGTTTGATTAGTCGTTGTTACTTTGTGTCCAGGTGTAATACTGCCATTTAGACGTTCTTGTATTTCGTTCGACTTTCTTCGGGAGAACTTTTTTGATTTGATATGAATCAGTCCTGACGGTCAGTCAGTATTAGTCAGACTGGAAAATAATGTCGGTTACGGTAGAAGTGATTAATCGGGTGAATATATTGTATATAATTCCCGGCGATTATTCATAATCACCAACTGAGCTTGGTAAATGTGACAAATTAATGAATATTTATCACATTTACCGGCTAGTTCATAAAATATACAACTCGTGATGAGGAGTTTAATAAAAGTAGACTCAGATCCTTGACTTCTATCACTTCTTGTTTGGTGTTGTTTTATTGTTATTGGCGAGCACAGCTGCTTTAATTTCTTTCCTCTTGTCAGCGATGTCTCATGATGTCAAGAATCTACGCAAACTTTTATTAATCTCACCATTTTGAGTTGGAGATTTTATAAACTAGCCGGTAAATGTGATGAATATTTATGAATTTGTCAGATTTATTGATGATTATTAATAATCGTCGGAATTTATATATTTGCTCGATTTATCACTTTTACCGGATCATACGATATATTTTCTAATAATGGTGATCATGTGTGGGTGTATGTTAACGTGAACCAACCACCTGAATTGTACCACTGCTGATGATCTAATTAAGAATGTCGATTGGTTGTCTGCTAGTTCGTTAGGCAGTAGTCGGTTTGTAGCGTCACAGCGTTCCGGATTTGAAGAAATTTTTGTTGGGCATTGTTAGGCCCTGAGATAGTTTGAAAGAACTTTAGAGGAGGGAGGGAGGGGACATTTCCAACAGAACTGTTGCTGAGGTTCTATCACAGTCCTCTTTTATTAAATTTTTGCCTTTTATCCATTTTTGGGAGTTCTGTGGTGTAGTGGTTAAGTGCCAGACTAAGAAGTTATAGTCGCGTGTTCAATTCTCCTTCCGTGTCCTGTTATAGCCGAAAAGGGTGAAAAACGGAATTCAAACTATAACTATAACTATGTCTATAACTATTTATTCTTTTGTTGTTTGTGTTAAGACGACTGTTACGAGGAGAGATAGGAAAAGAAGATTCGGGTTGGAGACTTAACACCTCTTTGATCAACTTTTCTCTCCTCTTCCTTCTCCTCCATCTCTTATTCTCTTTCTTTCCGAAGACAAAGGACGAAAGAAATTGTCGTTATTAAGGAAGAATAAGAGAGAAACAATTTATACTTTTTATAATGAGTACAATCTTTCTAAACTTATTTAATCAGAATTGAAATAAATCAATTGAGATGCCAACTTCTTTCAGACTTTTTATTTTATTTCTCTTTTCGCAGTCACTTTTCCGTTTCCAGTTTTGTATGGATTTTTGAGAAAAAAATTTTTTATTTTTATTTTATTTCTTTAAACACATTCTCCTCCCTCCTCTCTCTCTCTCTTCCCTTTCTCTCTGATGATGATCGTTAGGTGAGTTTTCCCATTTTAATTTAAAAAAAAGAAAAAACTTAAGTTTTGGAAAGTTTTTATTTTTAACGAGAAAAAAATTTTAATATTCTTGTTTGTGCCCTCCCCCGCCCTCCGTGTTCTCTCTGTCTTGTTCTCCTTCTTAGTTCCTTCAACTCTCTCTCTCTTTCTCTTTATCTAGAGCTTTTTTGACTTTTTTCGTGGTGATTTTGTTTTTCATTCCTCTCTCTCTCTCTGTTGTTTGATGTGAAGACACCAAAATGGACGTTTATGATGTTGTACTTGCTAAGGTTCTTTCAGGGTGTTTTGAGAGAGGTGATGTTGAGTTGCAGGGGATGAGGGTGGGTTCGATTTTGTTGCCACTATTTGTGTTAAATTTCTGTTGTTCCCTTTTTTTGAGTTATCTTGTGCAGCTGTGCTGAAGCTCTAGAATCTTGGTACTCAAACTGCGGTCCACCAAGCTCTACTTAGTGACCCTGGGGAAATCGATTGCGTGAAAATTTGTGAGAGGTCGATTGCTCATTGTTAAACCTGAATTCTGGAATACAGTGCCTGACCAGTACGAAATATTCGGGCCTGTGCCAAGAAACTACTAACATTGTTTGTCTCAACATATTTTGTGAGGCGATATACAGGGATTACATACAGAAACAGACTGACAGATGTCATCCAAATGATGCCCTGAGGGTGACCTGTATGACGCGTTTAAATCGGATCCGTAAAAGCTTTTTAATTGGTGTGGCTCAGTCACAATGTTCTGAATGAACATTTGGCCCGGGAAGGAAAAAGGTTGAGTACCATGGCTCTAGAAGACCCGATTCTGAGGACAACACTTCTTAGGTCTTCGGCTGATGGTTATCTACTCGTCCGTGTTTTCTCTCAAAGTCTTGCCATTTTTCTGTGGAGTCTGTTATAGTATAATCTGGGTATTTTTTCTTGAAGCTTTTTTGCTATATTCAGGTGTTAGTGTGTGTTCTGTAGTGGTCGGTGTGTCTCGTTGTTCTCCTTTGTCTCAGGTTTTTAGGTGTTGTGTTTAGAGTTTTATTGAGAAGTGGTTATATAGTGTTTCTTTTGGTTTTGAAGAGTGGAGAGGATGAGGAGGAGGATGAAGTATTGTCGGTAAAGAGAGATTTGTTTTGCGAAGTTTTTAAATTTTAATGTTCCTAACCCGGGAAAAGTTAAAAGTTGGTCTTAGGAAAAGCCGCGTTTATAGATCTTACAAACAAGACGGGCATGTGAATGTGAACCGAGTCGTTTTTCTATATCTATAAATCGACAGGAAAGAAAAAGAAGAGAGTGGAAAATCTGTGAAAGTGCACAAAGGAAGAAGACAGAGAGAGATTGAAAAAGAAACGCGAGACAGGGATAGAGGAGTTGAAAGAAACCATCGATTCAAGTTATGTGAAAATTTTTGAAAGTCGCAAAAAACCTGCCAACTGGAAATTATTTCCACGTTTTTCCTCTTTCGGAGAGAGAGGGCGGGTGGGAGGGAAGGGAGGAGGTGAATCGGGGGCAAACGAAACTGAGGTATTTAGGAAAACGGTCTCAAAAGAGAGGCTCCGTGAAATTTTTCCGCTGCGAAAAAGGCAAAAGTATTTTAATTAGAATCTCTGAGAGGGGTGGCTGCTGCTGCTGCGGCTGTGGTGTGAGGGACCAGGCGTAGAGATTGTGGACCGTTGAGAGGGAGGAGGAGGGGTAGAGGGTAAGAAAAACAAATTTATAAATCTGTAATTAGTAAAATGTTGTGTTCCACCCTTTCATAATAAAAACGGTAAATAATGTAATTGTGTAGCTTTTGACTGTTTTGTTGCTAAGGAGATTTCCTTCTCCTCTTCCTTCATCCTTTCGCTGCTGGACGAAGGCGGAAAAGCGGAAAAAGGAAAATAACCGGGGAAAAAACAATCTGTGATAAGTTTAAAAAAAATGGCGGAGATGGAGGGATGTAGAGTGAAACTGGGTGTGAGTCGAAAATTGTTTTCTCTCATAATTACCTTTGTTTCTCGCTTCGATCTTGGTCGAAATCGTTTCTCTCGTTCATCCCCTCTACCAGTGATAAGGGTTGGGCGGCAACTGGGGTAGAAGGAAGTCGGTTTGGAATCCAAAAAAAGGTGTCTAAGGGTAAAAAATGGAAATTGCTTTTTATATATATATTTAAAGTTTTTAAATGACGAAGCACTTCCCTTTACCTCCACCTCCACCGCCTTTCTCTTCCTTCCTTTTCCTTTACTTCCTCTCCTCAGATAAAATTTATTTATTACATTTGTTTTTGAAAAGTTGCAAATCGGTTTTTGAAACGAATTTATTTTGTCTAGAAGGTTTTGGTAGATAATTTCTTTCCTCTTTCTCTCTTTCTCTGTTTCGTTTGAGGAAATTTGGTTAGTGGGTTTCAAGAGGATAGAGGAAAGAAGAAGGGGGGGAACGACAGGATACGGCAGGAGATGGTGGAATAGCGAGGTGGATTATTTGGATTTAAAGGAGATTGTTAACCGCATAAGAGATTTTTCCAACAGATAATTCTTATTTACGGGAATTTGAGTGAAATCTTAATTTTTGGGGTTTTGTACGGATTTTTTATTTATTTATTTTTTGTTCCTTGGTGCTGTACATTGACTTGAGGACACCATCACTGCTGTTTTATTTTCAGTGTTACCAACCGAAATCTACTTACATAATGTTGTGTTCTCGTAGAGTAGCAAATCTATTTTTCCTCAGACTGAGAAATGGTTATTTTATTTTTATTTATTTTCCTTTAGATCATATTTGGACTATTTTGGTTTCAGCCATTTTTCTTTTCTTCTAGTGTTTTGTTTCTTATTCTCCTCTTCTCTGTCAGAATTCTCTCATCTTATGACTAGATTCTTGTCGAAGAGAATTAACATTGAAGGTCGCGAAGTTCTTGTGCTTGTGTTACCGTTTTGGTATGTGTTTCCCTGAGCGTGTAGGTGCCTGCTCCCGGTTTTTATTAATTTATGCCAACAAACTAAAAACCGGAAATAGATTCTATTTAATCATCACTTCACTTGTAAACCTTATTCTTAGGGCAACATCGTACCTTTAAAGACAGTCGTAGTTTTTAAAAAGATTTATTTTGGTAGCTGCGGTCTAAATTTTTCTTCATCTCCTCCGGTTGATTGAATGATGTATCGTTCTCTAATTTGAGGGTTGTTTCATAATAAATAATGCACAAATTGGTTCTCATCAAGGCATCATTTATGAAGATATATATATGGAAATTAAGAACTGGGTTATAATATTAGATAAACAGGAAAATAATGTTGGTTCTGACCGTTACTCCAAATATTTATTTAACGGTAAAAGTGATAAATCAGGCGAATAAATGTTATTCCCGGCGATTATTCATAATCACCAATCAAGCTTTGTTAATTTAACAGATTACTAAATGTTTATCACATTTACCGGATAGTTTATAAATTCTTCAAGTCGTAATGAGGAATTTAATACTAGTTTTCTCCGATGACGAGTTGAATATTTTATAAACCAGCCGGTAAATGTGATAAATAATCAGTAATTTGTTAAATTAACGGAGTTTGACTGGTGATTATGAATAATCGCCGGGAATTTTAAATATGTTTTCGCCTAATTATTCACATTTGCTGGGTGATTTATAAAATCTTCAATTTATAGTGTGAAATTTAATAAAGATGTCCTCGGATAAAGAGTTGGATATATCATAAAGTAAACAGTAAATGTGATAAATCAAGCTGATATAAATATAATTTTCGGCGAATATTAAAGACTACCTTTTAAGCTTGGTGAATGTGATGAATCACAAAATATTAATCATATTCACCGCGTAGTGTACAAAATCTCCAACTTGTAATTAATATTGCAATAATAGTTTGCTTAAATTACGAGTTGAATATTTTATAAACTAGCCGGTAAATGTGATAAATATTCAATTATTTGCCAAATTTACCAAGTTTAATTGGCGATTATGAATAATCGCCCGGCATTATATGTACATTCGTACTTAGTTTATAAAATATCGAACTTGTGACCTGAGCAAACTATTAAATTTCTTATTGGAAGTTGGTGATTTTATAAAGTAGCCGGTAAATGTGATAAACATCCAGTAATTTGTGTCACATTTATCAAGTTTAATAGGTGAGTTTGAATAATTGTCAGGAATTTTATGTGTTTGCCCGATTTATCGAGATTTTCTATACAGAATGGAAGTTTTTGGGATGTGTTCTCAGGCTGGTTGTTCTTAAGGGTGGAGGTAGTCAGGGTTGGTGAAGAACTTTTAAGTACGACAATGGCGCTGGAGGTTTATATTCATAATTTAAAGTACCGAGGAAGGTTTATCTCATCCCAGTCTTATATAACTACTCCCTATATAGTCTTTTCGACTTTATCAATCCATATTACCACCACTTCCGGTTCCTATGATTATTTATTGCCCTCAAATAGAAGTTTGTCAAGAGGCGGTCTATATTTCAAATTTTATTCTACCAACCGGAAATAAAAACTTTTGGAGTGTTCATTTGATGTTTTGTGTTTGTGGAACGACCTCTTTTGCTTAAATTTCACCCCCAAAATATTTTCGAAAATTAGACAGATAATTGTAATTAGATTGTCACGTGATCACTTATTATTTAGCTCATGACAATCGATTTATAATCATTAGTCATTTATAATAGTAATTTATAATGACGAATTATAAATTTAAAAGGAATTTAGTCGAATTTGAAATAGATGGAAACGTGTTACACGAAATAATCCTCTCGGTTTCCTCCGTGGCAAATCCTCACTTTTTCCTTCCTTTCAAATTCCAGTCGGATGTAGAGAGTTTCCTCCGTTTTCTTTCTCTCACAAGCAGAAGACAGTCGACATGTTTATTTCCCTCACTCTCCTTCCGTGGAAAATTCCCGAGAAAACGGAAAGGAACTGCATTCTTGAGAAGGTTTGTTTTTTCTTCGTCTTTCTCGACTCCTTCTCTCTGGAGAGACATTTTTTCCTCGGAAATAAAAATGGAAAAGCGGAAAAGGAAGAAATCAGAAAAGGAAGAAGAGAGAGAGAAGAATGAGAAGAGTGACTTCAAATTTAATCTTTAGATAACAATTTTAATAACAAAGGAAAACAGGGAAATTTAATGCATTATTTATACGACGGAAAGCTCTTGAGCGCGTGCAAATATGCGGAGTCGTGTGCCCTGGGAAAGGAAGAAGAAGAAGAAGAGGAGGAGGAGGAGAAAGAAGAACGAAAAAACAAAGAGAAAGAAAGAAAAGCAAACACAGAAAAAGAATCACTCGAAAGGATTCCCATTCTTGGGGGTTGGAGGGTTAGAAGGAAGGAAATGGAGGTGGGAAAAGACGTCGAAACAAAGGGATATCACTCAAAAGGAAACAAGGTTCTCTCCCAATTATCTGGAAGAAGAAGAAGAAGGTTCTCGTTTGTCGGGGTGAGCTTTCGAATGAAGTTTTCTCGATATTTCTCGCAACTAAAAAAGCTTTTTGAGGAAGAGTTGAGTGGGAGGCTGTGGGTGGCTGTGAAGGAGAGGTGGATAGGTAGAGTCGCGGAGGAATAAAGGTCGGATTGCACGCGACAGGAAAATGATTCAAATTTTCGCCGCTTTTGTTTCTGTTTCCTACAACCTCTTCTTCTTTTTCTTCTTTTGGCGTTTTTGTTTTGGAGTCGTGTCTTAAATATGATTTTTGGATTCCCGTGACAGTTCTGTGATCAAGTGATCACTTGACGATTGGTGATAATGATCGTTGAGTTTGTAAGAGTTTCTGGTTGTTTTGTCTCTGGATCTACTCTCTCGCTCTCTTTATTTTTTTCTGTTATTATCTCTCTCCATCTTCCTTTCTCTTACTATCTCTGTTTGTTTTTCCCTACCTGTTTCTTCCTTTCTGTCATTCTGTCTCTCTGTCCCTACTTCATCTCTGTTTCTCGCTAATTCATTCTCTCTCTGCTTCTTTTCCTTTTTTTCTTTCTTTCTACTTTTATCTCTTTTTATCTCTCTTTATTATCTCTGTTTCCCCTACCTGTTTCCCTTTCTTTCTGTCTCTATACTATCTCCACTTTTCCGTACCTCTCTCTCTTTATTTCGCTCTGCTTCTGAGATGAAATTTGTTTCTGCAGACTCTCTATTCTTCGAAAATCGAAGCGTTTTCTTGACTTGGTGGGAGAAAAGATAGAAGAGAGAAAGATGACCAGAAAATCAAAAGAAAAAGTCAGAAGATTGTTTTGTTAAATTCTAACGACAAACCCCAAAACAAAATCCTATGAAAGTTTCGACCCAAATTGAAAATCAAACATTTTGTACCAAAGTTAGACACACGATTACATCGACGGAATGATTTGTGAGAAATTCTTTCGTTTGTCTCCTCCTCCTCCCCGGTCTTCGTCATTTTCTTCTCCTTTCTGTTAAAATGGCGATTCTGTAGTGGTTGAATGAGACCCAAACTGAAGGACGAGGAACATCACCAGCTCGAGAAGGTTTTGATTTTGATTGGGATCCGAAATTTTAGGGGAAAATCAAAATGAGAAGATCCTCATCTAACCTTTTCCTTTATTCTCTTAACCACCCTCCCCATTCTCACCGCCCTCTTTCTTCTCCATTTCGTTCTCTCAAACTTTCGTTTGCTATCTTTTTGTTCTCCGGTTTGCCGCTCCAAATGAAAATCTGGCAAAATGACGTTTGAATGCGACCGAATCTCATTTTTTTCTTCTTTCGTTTGCAATGTTTCACATCCGTTTCCGGTTTTTAGAAACCTTTATTTCGCTATCTGTGGTTGAGTGTGAATTTGGTTGTTTTTAGTTTATATTTGAAGGAGAAAACTGCTTCCGAGTGTTTGTGATTGGTGTAAAAGTCTTTACTGGTCAGTCTAGTTTCATGTGACACGTGTGTCTTTGAGCTAATTTGACCTTTGTCAATAAAGTGGCTGATGGAAACGTCTTTCACTCAACTCACCAACCCAGAGACGTAGGTTGCATGTCATCTGTTGGACTTCCCATTCGCGTAACTCAACCGAGGTTCCGCTGTAAATATTGTCATCAAATAAAAGAAGAAAAAATAAAAAGCCTGAGGGGATTGGAGGAACGAAATGCGGTTTTACAGACGAGATCAGAGTAAAATTAGGTCAGTTAGCGGTTGCGGGTTTGCATTCAACCGATTGTTCCTTTCTCTCGGCTACCCGCTTTCTATTTACCTTTTGGCCTCTTTTTTTCGGGGCGGGGGAGGCGGGTTGAACATTTTTAAATAAAAATTTTTCTCTTTTTTTTTGCTGTAGGGAATGGATGGTTTAATTGCCTTCATTCATAAAACAAACAAATTCAACCGAAATAATAACCGCCAATGAATATGTTTTTACCCTTTCCGCCATTTTGTTTATTTATTTTTTTGTTTTTCGCTTTTTTGTGTTGTTGTTGCTGCTGTTGTGTTTTGTGTTCGGGATGAGAGGTTCATTTAGTATGTAAACCTGAAGTTATTGGACAAAAGGCTTTTCTCTTACATTGACTGAATGAAAACCTTTTTGTTGAGGAAGTTGGTTGGTGGAGAGTTTTCCAACTTAATTGTTACTCATTAAAAACATTTTTTTTATTTTGGGTTTTTAAGCTCTTTCTCTTAAAATAAATGAAAAGAAATAAATAAATAAAAATAATTCGGAAATGAGAGTGCTTAAGTTAGACTAAGACTTAAGTTACCTATTTCCGTTTTACTATCTGCTTTTCCAACCGCCTATCTCTCTCTCTTGTCTTCTACTCTTTTCCCAGTTCTCTTTGTTTCTCATCTTTTTCTTTATCTCTCTTTTCTCTTCCCATTCTCCTACTTTCTATCTCTCTCACACTTCTCTCTCTTGTTGAATAAGTAAAAGGTTGTAATTGATGAAAAGAACGTCGTGTTTAAATCGCCATAAGTTAGCGATTGATTTATTTGTTTCAGTCAATTTATAACGATACCTCCGTTGGTCATTCATCTGAACAACCAACCGCTTACATAGCAAAATCCTAACCTACGTTTTACTACGTTGTCAATTTAGGTGCTGACCAGTCAGTTTATCATTCCAACGTGAGTGGTTGAGCGCCGGAGTGGTCCTGGTCATATAACACTCTGTGTTCTCTTTTCTTCTCTCTCTCTCTTACGTCTTTTCTCTGTTTCATTTTTTATATGTTTTTGTTTCCTCTTCATCCCACATCTCTTCTCCCTAGATTATTGCCTTTTCGTCTTCTCTTTTTGCCTTCCTGTATCCTCTCTTTCAAATATTTTCTCGAAGTTTTCAAAAGGCACAGACCTATTAGTTCATCCCTTCAAAGTAGATTCGAATATCTTTGAGTAGATAACCTCTACATTTTCTGAGTGTTATATTAGTATCAGGAAGATGGACGCTTTTGTGAACTTATACTAAGGTTATCCATACTGTAGTCAAAATGACTTCTTTGGCCAATCTATTGTTCAGGATTAAACAAATTTTTCTTTACCATAGTTTGAGGGCATAGTTTCCGTATAGACCAAACTAATAGAGAATATCAAACCATAAAAAGATAATATTTCGTACAGAAATCAAGAATCACAGGTGTAATTATGTAGAACACAGATTTCATAATATTATTACAATTATCATAGTCATTGTAACGATCTAGACCAAACCATAGAGTAATTTGTCGCGCCAAACACTCAGAGCACGGAGTGGTGCTCTGAGTCGAGCCAGGAAAACTCTGTGGTTAGGGAAAATCGGATCAATATGGCGGCTTTTGTTTTTCTAGTCGCATCGTTTCTTTTGTTTGGGATTTTACTTCTCTTTTCGACCGAGGTTCATTTTCTTCTAGTTAGCGGTTAGTTTTCTTTTTTTACGTTATATAAACTAAGTTGTTATACTCACTTTGTTTATTAAAATAGACTAGTATTTAAGGAGAAGAAGACGTGGAAAATATTTTCTTAACCTGAAATGGTCAAGATACCACGTGGTTTCCAATTATCGTTCTTTTATCGGTTTCTCAATCCAGCAGACACTCCATCGTGGATAATATTTTGGTTTGGAGAACTCACCATCGCCTATCCCCTGGCATGGGTAGCACGACAGATATTTGTCTACATTTATTACTGTAAAAGTCGGAAAATGGAGAAAGCCAACAGTCAGGATTCACGTTGTTGGTTAGTGTTTGTTCTAAATATTTGCTTAATATTGTTATCTCTCACTTATACCAACCCAAAGTTAACATGAATCCTTCTCGTGATACTCCGATGATAGTTTGAAAGTATACAATGTAGCCTCATTTTCTGTCTTCCACGGTAGTGTATTTATATTTTTAGAGATAATACTATTTCTCAGTTTACGAGAACCTCCTGGAATTTTAACCGAGGTATGGGTTACCATATTAGTCAGGTATGATGATCCACAGCCAAATATATTCTTGGGTAATAAAGAAAACTGAGCACTTTTAACTGTCTCCATCATTGAGAATACTCCCTTCCCGCCATCTTTTGGCTGAGTAGTCGATGTTGGCTCGGTCTATACCCCATCGTCTGGTAGACAGTCATGACTCACACCTGACAATGTTTACTGTGTGATTGATATGAGTCAAGTGTCAAACATTATTTTGATACCTGACTTTTGGAATTAAAGATGAGTGACAGTTGTTTTGTTATATTGCTGTCTGATGCTTATCTGTTTAGGTACTTGTAAATATTTGTTGACATTATCTTAGGTATTTCCATTGTGAGTTGATCTTCGTAATGAATTTTTTATTGTCTGCTTCCACAAACCTGTTTTAGCTATTCCCACTTCCGCCTAGTTTGCTAATAAAAGGCGATTTCGTACCTGATGGTGAGCTTGAATTCAAGAAACACAAAAACCTTTTAAAATTATTGTTACCACTCCCAGAAAAGGGAAAAATAAAACGAAAACTGTTTTTAGAAGGCGAAGAATTTTTTTTCTTTTTTTATTCTCGAGTAACGGAAAAGCCTATTTCCCCAAAGGAAAACCGGAAATTCATACGAAAGCCTACACCGAGTCAAAATTTTCATATACAGAGGGGAAAAGGGAGAAAGTTTTAGACCGAAATTAGAAACGAAAGCAAACTTTGCCGTTTATAAAATATTCAAAAAGACTTTTTTTTAATTCAATTTTTTTTCGGGAATTTCTTCTTTCTCTTTAATATATACATATATATTCCCTCGTCAGTACCGTATGAAAGAAATAAATTGTCTTTATTAATAATTAACAATTTCTTAATTAAGTTTTCCAGTCGTAATTAGAAAAGTTCTCGAATGACCGAGGTTCCTCCGAAAAATTTTTGTTTTTCTTTGAAGGGGTCGAAGATTTTAAAATGACTAAGGGAAGCCGTAATTTAAGCAGAAGCGAAAAGGTTCGGTGACGTTTTTAATGAGAGATTAAAACCTAAGGAACCTGTTTTGAATTATAAGTTGATTTAATTTAACGTATTAAGTGGCATTAGGTAATTAATCTTTTATATTATAATATCGGGTTTTATGGAGGTTTGGGAATTAGGATGGTTGGAAAGTTGAAACGGGTCTCCCAAATTAAAGTTGGGATCGTTTTTTGGGGGTTTTTTCGGTAAGAGGAAAGAAAATCGTTGGAAGTCTGCTGTTGTTGAGTTTTCTTTAGTTGAATGTTCTATATTCTGCCAATATCCACCTACAGCGTTCTGCTGAACCTGTCAACGTCCATACCATCCTGAAAACACCGGTTCTCTTACCATCACCGAAGTTAAGCAGCATCGAGCGTGGTCAGCACTTGGATGGGTGACCGCTTGGGAACACCACGTGTCGTTCTGCTGAACCTGAGAAATAAAATTTCGACACTCACGTGCTAGAATAGGACGTCATTGATGATCGGACACCGAAACTGGCCTTGTGCATGCATCCCCTTGGGCTTACAACTTTATTTTCTCGGTCCAACCGTCATTTTTTTGTTTTAATGAAAATTTCGGCAGGTTATGGGTTACCGACCACACCACAGATGACCCACTCTTTTGACAAATTAAAGCTTTGGAAACCTACACGAATTGTAACTTGTCAGATACTGTTTATGCCAATTTAATATTATCAAGAATCTCAGCCCTGCGCCCGTGGGCCTCATGGCACCCACACACCGCTTTACGTATTCCCACCACCACCATTCGAACTCGATAATAAATTATCTGATATAGATAAATTTAATTTCTGTATTTTATTATATTATATTGTTTACTAATTGTTTCTGGTTTTATTTATTGATAATAAAAGTACGGAATCAATTATAAAAAGCAATATAATAATAGAAATCAATATAAATGGAATTATACATAATCTTAGACCAACAATTCATCAGAAAATATATATTCTATACAAAATCATTTTTCAAATAAATTTTTTAACTGTTTTAGTAATTTTGTTAATTCATCGTTTTTAATATAAAATATAAATAATTCCATTATTGTCTAAAACTACGAAATATATTATTAACAATATCATGCTATAATATGATTTTATATTGAAGATGTAAATGATGGCTGCCACTTTTTAATATGAAGGTTTGGTGTTAGGTCCAAAATGATCAGATACTTTTGAATCACATCAACGCTTATGTGAATTTACTTTAAGAACATCCTGAGAACTTACACCATTTTCAAAATTAACGTTTAAATGTCTGAGGTTTTATAGGTGCCATTGGAGATTTGTGTTTGAGGAAGTTTTGGGGGGATGATGATGAAGAAGAAGGAAAAGCGGTGTTGGAGGTGGAAAACTTAAAAGGGTGTGTCTTTCTTAAGAGCATAATTAAGAAATCGGGGGTGGTTGTGCGGGTGAAGGGGGTGGGAAAAATTGATTTTCGATTGTCGACGAATTATTCATCGTGATCATCATTGAAATATTCATTTTTGTCTTCTGCCTCTTTGAGTTTTCCTCTCTGTTGCCCCTGTCATCATAAAAAAGAAGTTAGAGACGGGGAAGGGGGGTAGGAGGAGGAAGAGAAGGAGGAAAAAAAGCCGTTGGTGCCCCTTCTGGCCACAAATTTTCATTTCCGAGAAAGTGTAATTAATTAAAAACTTATTGACAAATTACAACAATAACTAATGTTTGACTTTATGCGAGTTTTCCCAGTTTGTCGAACGGGAATTTTGAAAGTTTCGTAGCGTGAGGGAACCTTCTCTTCCTCCTATTCCTCCCTCTTACTGCCATAAGGCCCTTTCCACTTCCTTCCTCCCCGTTTTTCCAAGGCTTTCCTCGTTTTAGGATTTTCCCGGCGATATAACGGAATCGGGTTACTGAGCTTTTGGATTTGTGGGCCTGAGCCGCAATTTTTTTCCCCGTACGCATCGTATTTTAATGTATTTTTGGTTTAGTTGTTTCGTTTGTTTGTATGTTTGTGCCTTTGGGTTATTTAATTTTTTTGGTCAGCAAATACTTGAAAGCAAAGTTTTAAGCAAAAAATTTTAAGTTTAGTTTTAGAATCTTCTTCCTAGAGTTCTTGACATTATTTTTAATTCCTTGTGTGAAACCTAAAATCTCAGTTTCCAGAACTGTAAGAAGGAAGAAATGTAAGGCAGGCATTTTTTTCTGTAAGTGGGTTTCTGGTTGTGGTTGTGTTGTCAGTGTTGAAACGTGCCAACAGGGTTGTTGTGTTTGTAGAAAATAGTTTTGTGAGGTGCAATGCTGAAGACAGTATTCGGGAAAAGTTGAAAAATGTTCTTGCTGAGGAGGAATGTTGTCTGGTGAAAATGTAAAATTTTAACACCTTCCGGGGTGGTTTACCGTGTTTTTAATTTTTCTTTTGTGTTCTGTTACAGTCTTTAGACGGCCGAAACATCTACAACTCATGCTGCACCCTTCGCATCGAGTATTCGAAACTTTCGGCGCTGAACGTGAAGTACAACAATGATAAGTCCAGGGACTACACAAATCCAAATTTGCCTACGGGAGGAGATCCCGGATTAGACGGACTCGCTATCAGCGGCGCTGACATCCTTCCTCAGTTGCTGATGGCCAATTCAACACCAGCTAGGCACAGAAGTCTGTCGACAGACATGCAGGCTCGTCTCGCTGCGGGTAAGTTTAAAACTTTTCCCCGCCCTCGGATTTCTTTTTAAATTTATGGTCTCTCCGTCTCATTCGTCTTAAGTAACAGACCCTCAAGACTACATTTTTACGTTTTATTCTCCTCCTTCTTCCTTCACCTCATTCTCTGCGTCTAACCGTAATTTCTTTTTGTGTGCTGTTGTGAGAGGTGGGGATCTGGTGGGTCAGCGGGTGACTTCCTCCCTCCATTTACAAAATTAGGAGTTAATGTTGTCTTTCTAATGTTAAGGCCAGATTGATGCTTTTGTAACGTCCATTTCCGTTGCACGGAATTTTCCGTTAAGCTCTAATTTTCCTCTTCCCTTTCATTCTGTCGTGTAACCTCCTCTCTCTGTCTTTTCTTTTCTTTTTATTTCTTCCCTCCTTTCTGTTGGATATCGGGACTGGAAATGTGACACACAAAGGGGTTTTTGGTCTTTAGATTTGCTTTGTTTGTGACAGGCGAAAGGAGTGAAAACACAGCCCACTTAACCACATGTAAAGTAAGTTTCAAGCTAATTACCAAGCAATCATCTAAAGTGGTATAGCTGACTAAGGCTATTTCATCTCCGCCATGTTTGTTCTCATCGAGGCTCTCAAATTATCCATTTTATTCGTCCTGTTGTCAGGTTTTCTCTCAGGTTTTAGGAAGAATCATTCAAATTTTGGGTTAATTTCTTCTTGAAGAGATGTATATATATAATAACCTGAAAAACCATAACCCCTGTCTAAAATCTCTGAAGTATTTATCAGAGAACAGGTTCAGGTGTCAGGTACAAGAAATTGTACTACCATCTCATTCAAGAAGGAAAAAAAGGCTTAGAAGGGAACATTTGCAATTTCTTCTTGGTCAAACAGCAAATTTTTGTGCCCCCATGTCAACTGCCCTTTGTATCTAAGCGTGACATTTTGTAGTTGGTCTGGCTTAAAGGGGCTTTAAATCCAGAAAGCTACCAGTGTCTCAACCCCAGGGATAGGGTAAAAGATGTGACTGCAAGAGAGATACAAATCTACCATGACACACTCGCAGGATGGCAACCTGACATATAGCATTATCCAGAGGCAGATAGTCTCCAGTACTGGTTGAAGATTTTATAAACTAGCCAGTAAATGTGATAATCAGCACAGGCTAACCAGCAAATAAGCACAAAGATAAATCTGGTGAAGATGATGAGTACGAAAGGCATTTTTCCGGGTTTTTTGCGGTGCTCCGATTTTTCGAGAGCTTTTATTTATTATTATTTAAAAAATATCCCTTTGAGCTTATTTATTTATTTATAAAGCTCTCTTATTGCCCCTGTTTTTTATTTATTTCATTCTCGGCAATGGTTAGGACGATGGCTGGGGGAGGGGGCATTATTTCTTTACCAGAAGTTTCCTTCCTCATTAAGCAACCAAAATGGTTTTTTGATGTTTGTGAAACCTCGAGGGGGGTGTGGGGGCTGCGTCTCACCGATTTTCCTTTTTTTTTTTAATCCTTTCCTCCTCTTCCTTATTTCTCTCCATTTTGCTCTTTTTCTCCTTTTTGGCTTTATTAAATACATAAATCACGTAATTCACAAATTCTTTTCTCTCTCGCTTTCTCTTCGAAACCTTTTTATTAATGAATTTTGAAAAATAATTTGTTTTCCCTCCTTCCTCCTTTTACGGCTCCTTTTTTTTTTAATTTTTGCCTCGGGAGATAAAAAAGATGAGGAGGAGGAAGAGTTGGGTCACGATTCGGTCATTTCGTTTGGTTATCGGTGTTTTATTATATAAATAATTATTTATTCGAAGGAGATAATCCGTTTAATTGTTGGGCTGTTCGCTTTTCATTAGCTTGGTTTCATTGACGCCATTTTTAATTTTGCTGAGTCAGGTGAGAGTGGTTGGGTGTGAGATGGGGTTGTGCTTTATGGGAATTATATCTCCAAAATGTGTCGGATGAATGGTTTTTCAGTAGTAAGTGTTTGTAGGGTTTTGTCGGTGTTTTGACCCCTATCACACGTGTTGAGGTGTGTAAATGGTGTCCTGGAGGTTGTTTTACACGTTTTGAACGGATCTTGAGGTTTCGGGTCTTCTCTGATGGTGGTGAGTCAAAAGTTGTAGTCGCGAGTTCAAATTTTGTTATACTCAAAAAGGGTGAAAACGGGATTTATACTCATCTCGACTCATTATCTAGTGTTTATGTAGACAACTGAAAGGTTGTAGATATTTGAGTGATCTGGTTATACACACCATGACCGAAATGAGCAACAATTCAACTTGGGCGGAAGGGGAAGGAAAGACTTTCCGAAATAGTCATCGAATGCTTAAGTCAGCCAGGATTGTCATCACGTTTTTTACACTTTCTCTTCCTCTCCATTCACAAACACAAAACTCTCTTCAGTAAACACCTTCCTGAAAGAGGTAGCTTGCTTGTCAGAAAGTTTATTCAAAAAGAAGAGAATAGAAAATAAAGATGGGAAGGAAGGACGAAGTGGGAAAAAGTAATTTTCAAAGATAAACAAAACAACGTCGATGCCGGTAATGACTTGAAGAAAACGTAGATTGATTACCCGGAGAGGGAGAGACTGTCCGAAGAGAAAGAAGAAGAAGAAGAAGAAAAGAGGTAGAAAAAAATGAAAGAAGAAACTTTATTAATATCAAAAGAGGAGGCGGGAGGTAGGTGGAGAGACGAGATGAGATGAATAAGACAAGGGAATGACAAGGATTAAATAGAATCGGAGGTAGAGTTGGAAGGGGGTGGAAGGAAAGCAACAGAAAATCTGTTTCAGGTACGAAAATCTCTTTAAAGAAAAATTGAAGTAGGAGGAGGTCTCGTAAATAGAAAAGAAGATGAAAGAGGAGGAGAGGAGAGAGGGAGGACGAACGGATTATAAATTGGGATCTCATTCGGTCGTTATGACGATGATGATGATGATGAAAAAAAATTTGTTTTTCAGAAGTTTGTTTTGAAATTGAGTTTGAAAATGGGAAAACGGTGCCTGCGCTTGACGGAGTTTCCCGGAGGAAAATCCTCCCGCGGATTTTTCTTCTCATTTTTTTGGGAGTAGGAGGAGGGGAGGAAGAAAAGGAGCTCGAAGATAACGAATTTTCAGATTATTTTTTTGTTGTTAAGGTGTTTATGCGAACTTAGAAGAGATTGAGTGGGAGCTTGAGGCTCTCTCTCACTCTCTCTCTTTCTCTCTTTCCACTCCCTTCACCTCCATCCTGTCGTTATGCGAGTGTTTAATCAGCGGGAACCCCTACTAGCTCGTATAAATTATTATCAGATAATGCGTGTAATATCATATATCTTTCTTTTTATATTATTATATCGTGTCTTGTCTTCTTCCCCCCTCTCCTTTTATCATCATCCCACATGTTAAGGTTCCCCACAATGCGCTCTACCTACTCTCTGGTTCTTAACATCTAATGTCTGCTTTTGGTTTTTGTGTTTTTTCGATTTTGGCGGACTAGGAACCACTTTGCTGTCAGTTTTGTTTAATACACCGATTGACATATTTCATCTCGTGACTTACAGCAACATATATAAACCCGTACCTCGCTATATGGCCGCTCTTTATACGGCCGCTCTTTCGATTTAGGCCTAGAATGTTTCGCTATAACAGCCAAAATGTGTCAAAAGTACTGGTGCTGAAGTTAATTTCCTTCCTGAAATTAGGCCAAATATTTGGATCTACATGATCTCGGCTTTGAAGGTTTTATCTACTTAAAGCTGATAGGGAACCTCTTTCATGTGAGGAACTCATTCAGGTGCAAGCGGAATTGGCATTTGATGGAGAGGCAGAGGAGCCTGTTGTATCAAACAGCTAACATCAAAAATTTGTCGAAAGCTTTTTCTTATTTCGAACAAGGAATAAACTTCTTTCTGAAAACGATCCTGATGTCGAATGTTGGCTAAAGTTTCTCGAGGAATTAACTCAGCCATTAGCTGTTAGAAACCACTGAAGAACGAAATAGACAAGAAGGCAAAACAAACAACGTTGGACAATTTTTTATAGCCAGGCCCAGAGGTATGGGTGTATTGAGTGTAACGCACAGAACCGATATTACTTTCCGGCTCCCATAATATTTATGTCACGGAAGAGGAGGGAAAAGGGGGTGAGAAAACCTGACAGTTAGAAATGAACCTAAAAATTGCAAAAATCCATTAAATTAATTTTTTTTCTTTTTCATTTTATCTTTTTTTCTAATTATTTTTAACTTTTTATATTTTTTTATTATTAAAAAGTTTTTGTTCTTCCCATCCCATTTTTAATTTTTTTTTTATTATTGATTTTGAAAGTAGGAGAAAGAGGTTAGAGGAGGAAGGTGTGGAAGCTTGGGGAGTGGAATGAAAAAGGTACAACAGAATTTTTTTTCTTTATTTTACAGTCTTCAAAAGAAATTTTTATTTCAACGAATTGCCCCAAGTCAAACTTTTTTTTTACCTTTCTTTTTAACGTAATTATAATTTTTTTTTTGATGGAATGGGTTAAGGGTAGATTTTTCCAGAGTTTTATGGGGTTGGAAAATGAGTGAGTGAGTTTTTTCCTTAAAATTTTTTACTTGGGAATTTAGCTTTATTAACTGTGTTACCGTTTTTAATTTTAATTTTGGGGATGGAGTGTGTTTTGCCTGAAATGACGATATCATATTTATAAATGCTACACACTTTCTTGGAAGATTCGTTTCAAAAAAATCCTGGAGTATTCGTTTTTCATTGAGAATTCATTTCATAAATATTGCACACTTTCTTGAAGAATTTATAACATAAATATTGCACATTCTTGGAAGATTCATTTCGACAATATCGCACGCTTTTGTGAAGGATTTATTTCATAAGTATTGCACACTTTCTTAGATGATTCGTTTCATAAATATTGCATCCTTTCTGTAGGACTTATTTCATAAATATTGCACATTTTCTTAGAGAAGTAACTCGAATTAAACTCTTCTCCTTGGGCTACTCTTCAACCAATCACAAGTTGAACTTCATCAATTTGCCCTCTTTGATTGGGTTAGATGTCTCTTTTACAATTATATGACCGTCCAAGATTTTCAGAATTTAATTGGATCAACGAAATTGCAAGTTGGCGATACTAAAGAGCTTTGCTGTCGTTTACACACACACACCATGCTGTGAGAATCTTGTATATGTATGTCAAGACAAAAGCAGCTACAGATCATCCTGATTCGGGTCAATATTTAGTTTATAATAGGTTGTTTGAATCATTTTCATTAATATTATATATTAATATCGATGCCCCTGCCATTAATAACAGCCTCTCGCTTTGTGTTTATCGAACTTTACCATTTTCCTCAGCTTCTTCGATTTGTGAAACTGGATCATTAGAGTGGGTCAAAGATTTGAGTTATCGATGACTGTTATCACGATAAGATTATCATCGACTACAGGTTTGGAAAATTTATGAGGTCTGAGTTAACTTGAACGAGATTTCTAGAACTTTCTAACCGACTAAAAAGGCCAGAGGTTGAGGAAGATGCTCAAAAGATAAATTTAAAGGAAAAAAAATTATAAACTAATCAAAATAATATTGGAATCGATTAGCAATAGACTCCAAACTTTCCTTTGAGCGGTTTTGTTTTCTTTAGGTTGGCAACCATGCTCTCAACCTTTGTCCGGGCGAATGAAAAGCGTCCATTTTGTTTTGTTTTCGTTTATTTCCTTCCAGAAACTTTTTAAGTCGTTTCTTTGATATTTTGTTTACTTTTGGAAATTTGTGGTTGTTTTCGGGGTGTCTTGGTCTTAATCAGCTCAGTCATTCTACCAAAAAAAATTTTGTTTTGTTTCAAGTTGAATGATTTGGAAAGATGGCGGAACGGTAGATAGGAGAGCGAGGAAAGAATTTTTTCTTCATTTCTTTGAGGTTGACTTTGTGTTTGGTTTTTCCTGTAGAAAAGGAAAAAAATGAGTCAAAGAAGGTCTCGAGAGTACGATTTTGATAAATTTACCCGGAAACCCGTTTTTCCCAGCTGCCATTTCTGTGGTCTCTCTTCTTTTCATTTCTTCCTCTCTCTCTCTCCCGACGGATTTTTGATCAAATCGGAAAATGTTATTTTATCATTATACGGGGCGTTAAATCCTCGAGCTTAAATTTCTCAAAGTTGCGTTTCCTTTTCGAAACTTTTTTTTCTTCCTCTTGTTTTCGTTTTCTTTTGTCCTCTTGGCTCTTTCCTCTTCTTCCGACTCCTTTTTTTATCTTTTCTTGAAGAGTAATCCGTTTCTTTTTGGAAGAAGAGTTTAATTTATCGTCACGAGTCTTCCTCATTTATTCGGTTAAATATTGGCCAGGAATCAAATTATTCGCTTAGAAACGGTTTATTGATTTTGGTTTTGGGATGAAGATTTGTCGACATGGAAGGTTGAAAAGGTTTTTACTTTAGTTCTCACCATGAGAGTGATGAGGAGGAAGAGGAAGTTGGAAGCGAATGAGTGAAGACTAATTTCTTTCCATGAAATCAGATTCGTCATAGGTGTGTTGTGATTTTGTTTGGTGTTGTTTAGAATTCGAAAAACTGGTTCATCAATTTTGAACTGTTGAGATTATAGATGGTCAATACATAAGGTAAAGAGGTTATTAATATATATTATTAATCTATAAGCAACTAATAACAATAGTAATTATTCCTACTCGTTAGTGTATATGCAACAATATTGTGAAATCAACAACCGTAACAAGTAGCCATCTTGTGAACACACACTGGTATCAACACAAAAGGTTGATTGTGACCAACATGAACTTTTCAATTCATACAATGATATACTTTATATATTTTCTTATACGATCAGGCCATCTTTGGACCATGTTTCAATCATTTCTCATTCTTCTGATGTTTTCTTTTCTGTTAATATCCTGTCATTTTCTGACTGATTTCTGTATTCCTCTCATCTGTTCATTTTGTGCCTGTTTTCAGCTCTGGTTTGTCTTAGAAACCCATTTTTCTGCTTTCTTCTTTAGAGTGCCTCGTCTTTTATATCTTCTGTTGTGACCCCTGCGTCTGTCAGAGGTTCTCAGTTTTCATTTGAGGAATTTTTGGTCGGTCAGTTCTCTCCAAGTGTCTGTAGAAGGCGATTGTCTTCTGCTTTTTCGAATTACTTCAGTTATCTTTGATATATTTTCATATAGATAGTGATTCTGACGTCTTCTATATTCAATATTTTCTTCGACATAAGACAGGATTTTTTTGGTGTCTAATTTCTTCATTAGATGTTTCCTTTGACTCTCCTTCAGACTCCTTTCCTTGTTCTCTTGCAGGAGACAGGACTCCTGTTCTCTTCTTACTTTCCTCGTCTCCTTTCAAACTCTTGTGTTATAAATAGGTTCAAGTTTTATAATATAACTGATAAAATGATAATTATTAATATTATTATAATAAAGACTGAAAAATATAACTGTGAAACAAATAACTGTCAGATGATTGGCTGACGCGAGGAACGATCAGAAAGTTCTTCATCATTCTTGAACAAGTATCTTCCGGATTCTGTAAGAATCCAAACTCAAAAATCACTTTTGGAAAACTCGGGGGAGGCCTTGATCACGTCAGGAAACTTAAAGTAGGTTTCGAAAATTATGTCTTTTCAGGACTCAAACCTGGGTTCGTGTGTTAGTCTTAAATACACCTTCGAGGCCGTGAGATAGAACCCAGGCGTTGGAGTTTGAATACATTTTTGGAGGTCTATGGTGTACTGGTGTAGAAGTTCTGGTTGTGAGTTAAAATGCCTATTACAGGCAAGAGTAGAACACGGGATTATAGCTCAAATTATTTATCTTTCTCAACAGGAGCCCAAGGAGTTCTTCCAAATCCATTCTCGGGCATCCACAGCCTCACAAGTCCGCTGGCCTTTGCCGGTCCGCCAGTAACCAGCGGAATGCCGTTATCTGGTTTCGCATTGCCCGGAACGAACGCAGCACTGGGAGTTCCTGGTATCCGGTTGCCCGGAAATGGAGGATGCGTTCTTCTCGTCAGCAACCTCAACCAAGAGGTGAGTTCTTTAGTAACAATTTCATTAAAAACGAAATAAAGAGAAATCCACCTTCGAGCACGTTCTCTCGTTTCTTTTCTTTTTTTTGTTTTAAGGAAAGTGCTTCAGCTTTTTATGATTTAGGATGAGGAGAGAATGATGGGAGTAGGTGGGGGAAGGGGGTTGGAAATTATATTAAAAGAAATCTGGGTAACAGTTTCTTCTTTTTTTTTGCCCTCGAAAATTCTTTGTCGAAAGAAGAGGTGAACAATTTTTTTCCAGCTGTCGGTTAAGAAAAAAGTAATTTTCTCAAATTCTCAACCTTTTCCTGTTCTTCATCTAGTTTTCCTTTCTCTCTCTCTCTCTTCTCCTTCTCTTCCTCTCCCTTCTTCAGCTCGTTCTTGTTTCATACTTAAATTAGTTAAATTGAGATATTTTTCTGTTTTACCTCTTTCCTCCTCCTCTTCCTTTTAACTCTTTCTCTTATAATTTTTTTATACACTCTAAAGCCCTTTTTCCTTCTTGTCAAGTTATACTACTCAGTTATCAGTCACTTGGTGTTTGGATTTTTCAAAATCGGTGAAACATGAAAAGGATTCAACATTAGTGACACTACAAATTTTCTTTTTCTGTATTGTTTTGTTAGGAGTGATAGATAATGTAGATAAATAGGTATTTAGACGTAGATAATGAGTTGAAAAGGTAATTTAGTTGTGTTAGGGATGTGCTTTATCTGTGTAGATGTTGTTATGTTCTTATGGGTTTTGGGTTGTTCTTATTGGTCGATATTTGTGAAGGACCGAGTTTTGTCTTGAGATTTTGAAACCTGGTGGGAGGGTGATGTTAGAGGTCATCCATGGGTTATGAGTTTAAATTTTATCTGGTATAAAAATTACCTGATCTGTTTTTCGGCCGATTTTCTCTACTTATGGGGTTGCATTTTTAATTAGCAATAATGCAAGACTTTTAACAGGAATTTTATTTCATAAATGAAGGTGATTCTTTTACAAAGGTTGTATTTCATAAATAATGCACACGTTGACAGAGATTCTGTTTCATGTTTAATACAAACATTGCGAGGCAGTTCAATTCATATGTTGTTCACACTTTCACAGTAATTATATTTCATAAATAATAGCTGACTATAACAGAAATTTCATTTCACAAATGGTGCCCACTTTAACAGAAATTCTTTTTCATAATTAGTGCACACATAATTCTATTCTTGATTACTTAAATAAGGCATACTTCTACAGAAATTTTCTTTCGTAAATAACGCACACTCTTACAAAGATGATTATATTTTATAAATTATGCACTTCCACAGAAATTACTTCAAATAATAAATTCACAGAAATTATTTTTAAATAATCACACTTTTACACAAATTCTGTTTCATAAATAATGCACACTAAAACAGGAATTCTAATAATATTTCATTCATATTGCAAGACTGTGAGAGAATAAAATTTTATTTTCACAAATAATGCACACTTCTACAGAATTCAATTTTATAAATGATGCACACTCCTTTAAATTTAAGATTATATTTCATAATTAATGCACACTTTTACAGAGGTTCCATTTCATTAATAATTCACACTTTCAAAAATTGACCATAGTAACATTCAACTCATACAAAAGCATAGCAAGTCAGCCGGTATACCATCAATACAGTTGATACTATATATTGTATCTCTAGATAAGTTAAACTTTTATCTATTCATCGTCAAACTAAAGTAAAAAGCAATGCTAGGACTTGGGGGAGTAAAAGCCACGACTGTACTACATATAAAACTATGAGTCAGCTAGAATTTGGGTGTGCTAACTGAAACTAAAAGGTCCAGATCGGTAGACCATGCCGTCCTTGGAAAAGGTTTCATTTGCTAGTTGCTAGAAAATTGTTCCCATTGAGAATGTTGTGACACAACAGAATCTAAAGCTGAATAGGAAGAAATTGCTGAAAGCTCTTAATTGCTGTGCTTTGGTTTTCGGGATTTTTGGAGGGGGTGGAAATGAATTCACTAAGCACTAAGCAATGGGAACGAATTTTTTTTTAATCAAATTTTTGGGGAGGATGAATTATGTATCACGTGGGTTTACTACCAAAATTGCTGTTCTCAATTTGTCTCTCTGTTGTTTCCGGTGCTCGCGTGCTTCTTCCGAAGTAAATTCCTTGTTGCCTTAATTTTATGGGCCGATTACGAGTTTTAGGTTTCCAAAGCGAACGGACATTAACGTAAAAGGATGTGCAAAGTCTTGAGGGATTTCCCGGGGATCGATTCCATTAGTTATTAAAACTTGCCGGGGAAAGGAGGTCGGTCTTGAGCTCACGGAAGGCGAATTCCCTGAAGGGTTGCAAAAGAAGAACCGGAACAAAGAGAGCGGCGGTGGAACGTTTCAACCAACCAAAAAAAAAAAGATAAAAACGCAGTTCTTCCGCCTGGTTTTCGCGGTTTTATGTTTCGAGTTGAAGGAGGAAGAGAGTCGGTAGGATAAGTGGTGGGTGGTATGGTTGTGGGGGTGGAAGCACCGAGTTTTACATTAACAAATCTCTAAAGAATTAAAAAGAAAATTTTCGTCCGAAGACTGGTCCTCTTTTCCTGTTCCTGTTGCCTTAGTTAGGTATAGCTTTCGAGTTTAACGCGAACTTGATTACTTTCGGTCTGAGTTCCCACTGGGTCGAAAGGAGGAATTGGTTTATGTGTTTATGAGAGTGACATGATCTCATTATCAAACCTCTGTGGAGGCCCTAGAATAACATTACTGACATTGATGATAACAACCGCAAAAAGCTCAAAACTCTGTTCCCCTCAAAATTATTATGCAGACCACAAAGTAATGCCATATATGTGTTACGGTAAAAGTGATAAATCAGGCGAATATATATATAATTCTCATCGATTATTCATAATCACCAACTGTCACCAATCTCCGCAAATATGACAAATATTTGAGCATTTATCAAATTGCCCGGCTAGTTTATAAAATCTCCAACTCCTAATGGGAAATTTAATAAAAAGCCTGACAAAACCCAAACACTGTGCTCGTTGTGCAGTGACAGTTCAAATAACTTTCACGAAATACATAAAAAGTGACAGAACACAAGGATCTGAGACAACTTCTATCAAATTCCCATTACTAGTTAAATATTTTATAAATTACCCGGTAAATGTGATAAATATCCAGTAATTTGTAACATTTACCAAGCTCAGTTGGTAATAATGAAAAATCGCCAGCAATATATATATGTGTCCGACTTATCACTTTTACCACGACATATATCACTCATTCTCCCAGAGAGGGGATTTATATTTCATAATTAATGCACAGCTTGACAGAGATTCCATTTAATAACCAATCCATGCTTTTTCAAAGCGTGAAAGAATTCTTGTATTTGTTAAATTGGGTGACCCAGAAAGTGATATTGTCATTCGTGTAACGGTAAAAGTGATAAATCGGGCATTCTAATGGTTATGTCGAGCATGGTTGATGTGACAAATTATTGCATATTTATCTATGCAACTCGTAATCTGAGCTAACGTTTATTAAATTTCCCATTAGAACCAGGAGATTTTATAAACTAGCCGGTAAATGTGATAAATATTTAATAATTTGTCCCATTAACCAAGCTTAGCTGGTGATTATGAATAATCACCGGGAATTATATATATTTTTTGGCCTGATTTTTTCGGAATATTTTAGAGGATCTAAGAAATGATAGAAGTCAAGCATCTGAAGAAACTTTGATTAATTTCCGCATTACGAGTTGGAGATTTTATAAATCACCCGGTAAATGTGATAGATATTAACATTTTCCAAGATTCGTTGGGGTTATGAATAATCGCCGGAAATTATATGTATATTCGCCTGATTTATCACTTTTACCGTAACACATGTATGGTATTACTTTCCGGTTGGCATAAAAATTTGAAGGGGCATTGAATTTTGCGGCGGTTATAAGTATCTTATTATAGGGAAGGAAATATCTATATATTCAGATGATTTATCACTTTTACCGTAACATATATTATTAACCGACATTTTTTGCTTCAACTAATATTTAAAGAAATGAGTTTAGGCTTTTTCTAAAACAAGATTTGTTTATATTAATATCTAAATTTCTGGATATTGAAACTGCTTTTTAGAAAAGAAATAAAAACAGAAAATCCTGTGATTTGAAGGAAACCAAACGTGGCAGAAGAAAACAAAACTTTAGGGACGTTTGTATATTTAAAAAAAAAAAAGTTTATCTGTTTGGAAAATTCTTTTGTTCCCTTTGTCAGCTTTCTTTTCTCTTCACCATCACTTCTTTCCTTCTTTTTTATTTTATTTTATTTTTTCTCTTTTTTTTCCTTTCCCACTATTTTTCGCTCCTTTCGATAATTCCGTTCTGGAACAACTCAATTTGTAAATGAAGAAACTCGGATGATTAAATTATTGACGAATTTCCCCGCTTTTGTCGTGATTTTCATCGGGAGAATGAGTTTGGGCGCTTCAGAGCAAAAAGAGGAAGAGGAGGAAGAAGTGGTAGTACTGGTAGTAGAGGAAAAGAGGAAGAAGTTTAGGAAGATGAGAGGAGAGGAAAGAGGAGGAGGGGGCGGAATGGAAAACGGAGAAGAAAGGAGTAAAGGTTTTCGACTTTCGGAATTTGATTATTCAAAGTGGAAAGTAAGCAAATATTTGGGATTTGTTTTAGAAGTTTGATTGTTTTAACTGATTTCTTTTTTATTTCTTTTGGCAAGGAGGAAGGGAGGCGGAGGAAGGAAGAGGAGGAAATGGGAAATCGAAGTTCGAATATAAGAATTTCCGGGTTAAAATGTAAAATTGATGTTTTGGGAAATATCTTTCCGAGCCGAACTTTAATCGGATTTTGACTTTTTTTTTATATTCTCGCGAATGGAGAAATAAATTTTAAGATGAAGCGGTGTTAAATTGATTTTAATTAGGTCTCGTTTTATGCGAATTACGAAATTATTCCTCCTGCAGCGATAAAAACGAAATAATTTTGACTCCCTTCGTCTCCTTCCGTTAGTTCCTCGAGTTTGTTGGAGAATTGAGTTGAAATTTGAATTCTACATTTCAGTATTTTTATATATTCATATATTGTATATTTTGTTATTGTTGATAAGTTTTTTCTTCCCGACTAGACTTGATAAATTTGCTAAAAATGTATTCGTGTGTCAGAGGCGTAGCTATCGTATAGCAAGTGTAAGCAGTGCTCAAAGATCCACGAAATTGGGGGGGCTTCTGGTTTTGAGTGTAACAGAATGTACGGACAGGTAGTCCATAAATTATACAGCCGTGTTCTGAGTATATTTATATTTCCAGCTTTTTATTTATTAAATATAGTACATATTCGAAACAAAAATTAATTTGTTATTTTATGTGTTATAAGTTGTAAAAAATGGGCCTCTAATCATGTTTGCCCAGAGCCAAATTATAATATAACTGTTACACTGGAAAAATCTTTTTGATGAATAAAATGAGTGTGATTCAAGTATTAATAAATTAAATGATGCTGTTGAGGTCTGTATTCAAGTATAGGAAGGGTTATAAATACCAAACGACAGGCCAAAATCGAAACAGGACCGATGCCAGAAAGAATCCGCGTTTGAGCAGCCTGTAGTGTTATGATAAATTTATAAAATCATGAGTACTGATAATCAGGGAAAAAATTATTCAAATTTAGTAACTGATTGGTGTTAGAGGTTGTAAAGTTTTTGTAATTTTTTTGTGTATAACATTAAAAGACTTTCACATAACTGCAACACCTCTAAGATATACTTTTTCTTATATTTCGTCAGTTTCATGAACTGACCACTGTCTAACCCCTTTAAAAGCTCCAATTATTTAAATAATTAAAGAGTTGAAATGTTCGAAACGGAAATCAAACAAAACCAAATTCAAAGTCATCAATCAAAATGAGTAACACCCATCACCATTGAAAAACACAAGGAAAATTTCATGGCAACGGCCCTGATTACTATTTTGTTTTTAGGGTCTTATTCCACGCCTCTTCCTTTGACAAAAGAATTTTCGTTTGTTGCTGTTATTAATTTTTTTTTATCTAAAGAGAAAAGCTGAAGCAAAAACAAAGTGGAAAAAAGAGAATTTCTAATTTCACGTCACGGGCCTCAGTTTATCACACCTAATTATCATAATTCCATAATTCCCGGACTCGAAATCCATCTGTTCACTTATTTATTTATTTTTTTACCTTTGTTTTTGTGTGTGTTGTTATTGTTGTTGTTGTTTTTATCCTGTCACGGGTAAGTCACGGCATTAATTGATAAAAAAAAAGCGTAATAAATAATGTTTTGTTTATTTTATTTTTTTATTTAATTTTATAATTTAATTTAATAGTTAATCCAATCTTGATAACTTTCTAGCTTTCTTTTTCTTTTCTTTTGGTTGGTTTCCGGGTTACAGTGGTTGGGTTTTGAGAGGAAGGGTGGTTGGTTCTTAACTGAAGGATTTGTCTTTGATAGACTTTGTCACAATTTGTCGACTAAAAGTGTTTAATTCATTTTCAAAGTTCTTAACAAATTTTTATTTACAAAAAATGTTTTCATGATTGTAACGGTTTTTTACATAGAAAATAATGATCATTTGTTAAAGTCACGACATTTGGGAAACAAATGGATGGGTAAGACCGGATACGGTGTAAGTTTTTTGTTGTGACTATAGAACCGTTCATAATCTCTATGACGCGCTTGATTGTTTTCATCATGGCGCCATGTTGGAAATCCAGAACCAAAAGAAAAGAAATTCCATTTCCTTAGCTAGCTATTTTTTTTTATACTAATCTGTTGCTCTTTTTTTTTCTTCTCTAGATGGTCACCCCTGATGCTCTGTTTACTTTATTCGGTACGTTATGCACTATTTTTCCTTTTTTATTTTATTTTATTAATTTTTCTCTGCTGTTTTTTATTTTACTTTTTTTCTCGTTGTCTGCTCTGAGAAATCTTTTTTCGTTTTAATTTTTGGTCTCTTTTTCATTTTTATTTCCCTATTGCCTGTGTTTTTTTTACATTCTTATTCGTATTTGAACTTGATTTTTTTTACATTTCCTCCCTTTTTCTACCCGCCTTTTTTGTTTTGTTTTTCACATGCGCCGTCTTAACAGTTATGATAAAATTTTCGATATGGTTATGATAATGATTATATATGTATATATTCACAGTTTTTTTTACTTCGTTTTTATGCACAAATAGTATGTCTTGTTGTTTAATTTTTTAATTACTTAAACCTTTGAATGCACATTTATTTAAAATGAAAAATTTGTAGCAAATTTAATTTTGTGGGTAAATACATAAATTTATTTGTCATGGTGTTGATTATACCAAGGAAGGTATCACCTCCAAGTAGGTAAATCAGTAAAAGGTGAAATAAGGGGGTCTATTTATTTTGTTGAAAATTTGTTTAAATACTAGTCATAAAGGTTAAATTAAAATTTTGAATGTTTTTAAGATTTTCGGGTTTGTTGTGATCATGTCGTTCTAACTTAATGAGCAGGGATCAGCAATCTTTTACACCACCGGCCATTTTTTAAGAAAAATTTCAAAAATCGGCCACTCAGATATGTTTTTCAATTTAGACATAAATATTATAATAATAAGAAAGCAAAATTTAAGTGACAGTTTTATTAATGCATTGTTGTAACCCTGACAAACAAATTATACTAAGATCCTGCAAATATTTTTATAAAAATTAAATTCCTGAATGGGCCGCTTAAAAAGTCACATAGAATCGCTGAAGTTGAAGACTAGACGCACATAAATCTTACCAGATCTTAAATATTTCTATTTCGGTCATGGAAACTGTCAGCAGGTTGTGTTGCGTTTGGTGGTGAGCAACGGAATCATTTGAAATTTATGACCAAAATGGCGTTGTAGCTCCAAAGTTAAAACTGCTAGTAACTACTTGGTTTCTTTTATTTATTTTTTTTCTCCCTGGCGTGACTCGTTTCAGTATGTCTGCCGGGTTTTTATTATCTATTGGTTTTCTTTAGTGTCTTTTTTTATTGACTAGTTGGTTGCACATCTCTTTTACGATTTTTATTATTCTTAGTAATGGTAGTTTGGTAAGAAATTTTAATGAGATAAATTAAGTAATGTATTTTATTATTGTCTGTTTCGAACTTTTGAATCTTGGCATTCGTTTTGTTATGCATCTTTCACCTCCTTCTTTAAGTATTAATATTATGTTTAACGGGAAAACACTAAAAATAGTTTCTTGATTATTATATATAACTTTTAAAAACCTTTTTTTTTCTCGATGGTTTTAGTTTAATCTTTTAAAAACAACTTATAAATTTACTTAAATTTTAAATTTTCAAAAATCGTTTTTTTCCTAACGGTTTTTTATGATGAGAAAAGGTAGGTTATGACTAAAGTCACAACATTGGTGATACATGTAAGTTGATAAAACAATACGAATGTTCATTTATTGTGAATATATAAAATAGTTCATAATTGTTATGGCGCGCGTGATTCTTTCGTGATTCGCGGCATGTTACCGCGAAATTAAAAAACTTTGTTTCTCCCCTTTTGTAGCGTTCTTCTCTTCGAAAGAAATAAAAACGAAACGATGACTCGTTAATAACTTTTCTACGAAATCATTTTCAAATTTTTTTTTCAGGGGTACCAAACAATTTTTCTCTTTTTGCTTTTTTGTACAGTTATTTTTGCCTTTTTGTGTTGTTGTCGTTGTTTTTGTTTGTTTTTGCTTTTTATTTTTTTTTAAAGCGTAGAAGAAAGATTTCTCAGAATTTGAATTTAACAGAATATTAAAATGTTTTGGTTTTTCTAATTTTGAAGAAAATTATATTTTCGATTTATAAGACGCTTTTCTAAAACTGTAATTAAGATTAATAATGTTTTGTTCTCCTGTTTAATTAAATCTTAACCGAGTTCATGAGGTCGTGAAGCTTTCGTTAATTTTTTAGAAACTCACTTTTAATGAACCGATCATTTTATCTAGAGTAGATAAATCGGGATTGTTTGAATATTATAATACCTGTATATAATTTTTAATTATGTTTTGGTGAAGTCATTAACTTTTAATCCTTTATTTTTATTTTTTATTATTGTTAAAATGAAGAAAGTGAGTTTGTCGAGATGGCGTCTTGTTTGTTGAGAATTTTTTTCTGGACTGTTCATGAATCTGATTTTTGGAATTTATTGCAAGATAAAGATTCATTTTCTTGTTTTGAGGATTTTTCATTTTTATGTTGTAAACCGGAAGTGCTATTAACGGTTTTTGTTCTTAATTGATTTTCATTTTGGGTTCATTGTTTGACGACTTGTGATTTACTTCTTACATTGTGTTGTTGACTTCGTTTTCGGTTGTTTTGTTATATTTACCCAACTTTTATGTTGAAGTTATTTCTGTTTCCGGTTGAATTGTTGTTCTTGTTTTCTCATGAATTTGTCGTTCCTACGTGCCCACTGTCTCCATTTTTGTGCTGCTCAGCTATGAAATTGATGTAACTACCATCTTTCAAAGTATAATATCAACACATTGCATGTGGGGAACTTATTTTACGTCTCTGCCTATTTCTTTCGATATATTTATGTAGTAGCCTATCAAATAGTACAATATTGAAAATTGTCCATTTTTATGATTTCTCAAGTGCTGTGTTTATACTTTAAAATTATAATAAAGCAGACATATTTAAGTGTTAATTTAGGAAAGGATGCAGGTAACACGCGAAACGACTACACGATGCATAAATTTTATATTTCTCGAAAATATTTATCATTCGAAACAGAAACGAAATAATTATAATGAAAATAGAAATGAATCAACTCTACCGCGATTGGGGGGTGTACCACTACAGCAATATAACATTCGCGTGGTCAAAGACTCGACCTTCTTGCTGGTTTCAGGTTTATTTTAGGTTTTGTCTGTGGACTTAACATGCGAATACTTAACATAAAATGTTTTTTTCCGATAAAAACGAAGTAGTTTGAGATTTATTTCGATTGGACCGAGTCACTTAGTCGCGAAATTCACGAGAAAAAAACGCCGGCTGCATGCACAACACCACATGCAATGTGTTGGTATTGAATAATTATTGATAAAAATGGTCCCAGTTTGAAATAATACTAATAAATTTTGTGATATCTATGTTTTGTTAAGTGGACTTGTGCCATTTTCAAAATAAACGCTTATTCGGTTGAATGCATCGTTTTGTATGTGGGATGTTGTGTTCCTTTGGTTTAAGATAGAATGGGAAGGTGATAGAGGTTTGGAATTGAAATTAGTTTTGTAACGGGAGGGTGGAGAAGAGGAAGCGGGGCAAACAGGGTAAAAAAGGTAAATCACAGCGCCCCCGTTTCCCAGTTCCCAATTTTTCTCTCTCTCTACTTCTATTCTTTAAAAATTTACTCTCGTAATTGAAAATAAAAAATTCGTTTCCATCTTGAATCAGATTTTTGAAAAACTTAATTTTAAATTTTTTTCGGATTCGGCGGGAAAAGTTTTCTTTCCCGGAGCTTTCGAAATTCAAGCTTTTCTTTATCTTGGGGCTATTCACTCTGGTTGAGAGTTTTAATAAAATTATTATAATTTTTTTTACTCCCTCTCTCTCTCTCTTATTCTTGTGTGGTGAAGTAGGAGGTGGTAGTAGTGGCTGGGAGGGGGTCACATGGTCGTGGCTCATAATTAAGGGTTAAAGTGAACGAAAATTAAATTACATAGAACAATAAAATTATCGTTGTAAGTTTTTCATTTAATTTGGGTGGTAGGTGGGGGTAGAGCCTAGAGGGAATAAGCTTTTGATATAGAGGAGGAGGAGGTTGTCAGCTTCACGAATAGGTCCTGAATCTGTATGTTGAAAGCTTCCTTTATTTTGCTAGTACCTTTCTGCTGGTAGAACATCAGACTCAAAAAGAAGGGAAAAAGATGAAGTCGCATCAGAGGATTAAGCAGGACTTGGATGAAAGGAAAAGCCAAAGGAGAGGAAGGGGGAGGGGAGGCAGGATGTAATAAGGCAACTCACGTGTATGGCTAATGTAATATCGATATGAAAAGGGAAAAATCCTGGAGGAGAGCTTTACCCTGCTGCTGCCGCTGTTCCTGCTTTTTTTTATTATTTTCTTATAATCAAAATGGACGTTCAAGTCTTTTATTCTTTCCTTTATCAAAGGAAACGAAATCTTTTTTCCTCTATTTCCTCCTTTTTTCTTCTTTTATTCTTCGGATTTAACGAATAATTTCCGCTTTTTCTTTCGTTTTTTTTTTATGTTTCGAATGCAAACTCGTCTTTAACATGGTCTGTTGGTTATCGTGTTGAGTTGAGTTGAGCCCAAGTTTACATCTGAGATGGAGTCTGATGGTTTGCTTTGAGAGGTGTACCTTTGTTGTTCTACTGTCTCTTCCTATTGCTGTATCTTTCTGCTGTTCCTTCTACTTCTTTTTGACAGGTTGTTTCTTTCCAACTCTGGTATTTTATGTCATTTCTTCCTTTCTCTCTCTGTCTTCTAATGAATTTCTTTTTCTGTTTTGTAAGAACTGTCTTTTTCTATAAACATCTTTCTGAACATTTATGTTTTTCTGCTTCTTTTTTCTGTTATTTGTAATAAATATTTTTTTTCTCTCTCTCTCTCCTATATCTCTCTTTCTTCTCTATTTTCCTTCCTTTTTCTTTTTCTTTTCTTTCCTCTCCTCTCCTTTTCCTTATTAACTTTCTCCTATTTTCTTCATTTTTCCTTCTTTCCTCCTCTCTCATTTTTCTATTTATTTCTCTATTTTTCTTTACTTGCCTCTCTATCTTTCTCATCTCACATTTTTGTCATCTACTCCAAGCCCATCGATGATTCTTTTCTACATGTTTTTACCTGTAAAAGTTTTTCATTCACCTTCTTATAATGTATAAACAGGCATCTCGCTTTAAAACTCAATAAATAAGTTAATTTTTTTTGGTGCGAAGTTTAGCCTTTTTTGAAAAGCTCGTTTAAAAGTTCTCGGTCGTATCGTTCTCGTCTCCTTCTCTCTCTTTTTCTCGTTTTTTCGCCCTCACCCTCCTCTCTCTCTCTCTCCCATTCTTTCTCTCTCACCTGGAGTTTTTCTCATTCGTACGATTTGCTTTTACGTCTCCCCCGGAATTAAAAAAAAAGGTCAAATTCTTTTTTTTGTGTGTGCGCGTTTATTTTTATTTAATGTTGTTTAGAAAGAAACAAATGGCCCTCTCACCGCTTTTGTTTTCCGTCTAATTGGCCTAACTTTTCACTTCTAAATTTACTCCCAACTCTCTCTCTCTCTCTCTTTCTGTGCTTTCTTCTTTTATTCCTCCCTCCTCTCCTCTCTTATTTATATTTTTTATGTTAGTCATCTTGAATTCGTGAGGATTTTGCTTGCTTTCAGAGCTGCAGATGTTTTTGGTTCGTTCATTTCCCCCCTCACTCCTCCCCGCAATATTGTTTATATATTATATATATAAATATATATTTATTTGTATATCCTTCTCGAGGTTTTTCTATAAAAAGCAAGAGTGGTGCAAGTAACATTACACCAACAGCGTATATTATTAATATACCAGTCTACAGCCTTGGTACTCAAACTGCGGCCCACCAAGCTCTACTGAGTGGCTTAGTGACCTAGTGAAAATTGTGTGAAAGGTTGATTGCTCATTGCTAAAGTCTGAATTCTAGGTGCCTACAGTAGTACGAAAATGTTCGGGCCTATGCTCAGAAACTGCTAACATTGTTTGTCTCGACTTATCTTTGAGAGATATGGCAATATACAGAAAATATATACAGAAACAGATTGACAGATGGACATACAGATGATGCCCTTAGGGTGGACTGTACGCGTCCTAACTTGTAAAAGCTGCTTTTGTTTTTTAAGTCGTGTGGTCCAGTCGCAACGGTCACAATGAAAATTTGGCCCAGGAAGAAAAAGTTTGAGTACCAAGGGTCTATAACATAGCCGAAGCTTGAGCTTTCAACTTAGACTTCTGGTTTGTGAGTTTATTTCCCTTTCAAACCTGACTCTGTATACATACAATCCTAACTTCCTCAGGTTGTTTTGGTCTTCAATTTTTGTCGCCTTCTTATACCCCCAAGGGTTCTGTCTCGAACAATTTTTTGATTGTTGTTCTTAGGTTGTTGTCTTAATTCACATAATCGCTCACACTTTTGACGGATAATTGAAACATTCAATCAAACAATCAGAATGCTTTTCTCGAGATTAGATGAAAACAAACGAAGAGTAACAAAACACAAGAAGTTTTTGAAGGAGATGAGAAGAACAAAACAAAAGCTCGTTTTATGTTGTAAAGCTTTCATTTAAAAGCAGAAAACAAATTCTTGAAGTGAAACATGGTCCAAATGTATTGATTTTGATTCAATCATATACAACAGTGAAACCCGTCGGTTGATAAATGAAATTTTTTTTTTTAATTATGTTGTTCACTTGTTTCATTCTCGCGCCAAATTAGTGTGTGATAGCCATTTTGAATTTTGTCAGACTTTCCGGGGATGATTTTGACTTGAGGATTTCATGTTTTGTTTGATTTTTGCGTAACTTCTTTTGGTGATTTAGTTATCTTTCTTGGAGATGTCTTCGTGTGCGTTCAATTTTGCTCTCAATTGCTGGAGTTGTTGTGGTTTTGGTTTTGATGTCTTTCTGAATTTTTCTCTCTTTGGCTGTTGTGTCGTGAAAGGGTTTGGAAGTACCTCTTTTGTTGACTGTCTTTTGGAAATGAATTCAGTTGTCCATTTTATGTAAGTTGATTTTGTGTTTTCTTTGTGGTTTCGTTTAAGTTTCTTTGCTCAAATATTCTGTGTTTCCGTTGTCAAGGAAGGTATATATGTCTCCTCTTTGTCTTGGTTATGTCGTTTTAATGAGAAATGTGAGAATTTTTACATATAAAATGACTGAACAGTGTGACTTTAAATGGTTGCAGAGATGGTGTGAATATATAAAACACCATTTTTGAGGATCGTTGATGGCTTTTTGATGTTAAAGCAAGAATCTGGAGAGAAGTGTTTTTATAGTCTGACAAGAAATTGAATTATTGATTTAAATTTTTCAGGGGTATACGGGGACGTCCAGCGCGTAAAGATTTTGTACAACAAGAAAGATTCGGCCCTGGTCCAGATGGCAGAGCACATGCAAGCACATATAGGTAAGAAAGTACTTCCGTACGCCAAGTACGGTGTTTGTCTTTTTTGCTAGACTGGAAAATGGTGTCGGTTCTGTGCCTTATACCTTAGATAAGTGTTATGGTAAAAGTGATAAATCAGGTGGATATATATTATATCCGAAAGTATCCATAATCGCCAACCAAGCTTTGTAAATGTGACAAATCACTATTTATTACATTTACCGGATTGTTTAAAAAATTTTCGAGTATATTATTCATACTCACCAATAAGTTTGACAAAATCGTGACAATTTATCACATTTACCGTCTAGTTTATAAGATTTCTAACTCGTGATGGGGGATTTTATAAATTTTTGTTGAGATGTTTAGCTTCTGTGACTTATACTCATGTATTCGTGTTCATTGTTACTAGTGAGCACAACTGGTTGGGTTGCTTGCCTTTTGCCATGAATATGACAGCAGTCAAGCTTGGGAGCAAACTTTTATCACTTTTTCCCATCACGAGTTGGATATTTTATAAACTATCCGGTAAATATGATAAATTGTGATTAATTTATGAAACTTATTGGTGATTATGAATAATCACCGGGAATGATAAATAAATATTCGTCCGATTTATCATTTTTACTGAAAATTATTTATATTGTATTTCTTTCCGGTCGGCATAGTATATATAAACCCTAGGAGTTCTTAACCAACTACGTCACCGGTTTCCAAATCGGTGGGTGTTTAGATTTATAATTTTGGTGTATACGACATAACACAGTGTTAGGAAGAAAACATTTAGAAAAAGCGCAAGGTTTTGACTAGTTTGAACTCTTGGCCGTCATCAATGGAAAAGAAAGACTTAGAAATATTAGAGTTTAGTGTATACAGTTAAAAATAATACAGAACAGCTGATAAATTAAAACAATTTTATAAAATGTATGTCGTTTCACTCGATTCGAATCAATTTTAAGTTTTATTTAATTGTGCTTCTTCTATTTCAGCAATGAAACACTTAGATAAAATCCGTGTCTTCGGTAAGAATATAAACGTAGTTGCAAGCAAGCACATGATCGTGCAAATGCCCAAAGACGGAAAGCCTGATGCCGGGCTCACCAAAGACTATGTTAACTCTCCACTTCATCGTTTCAAGAAACCGGGTTCGAAGAATTATCAAAATATCTACCCCCCTAGTTCCACATTACATCTTTCCAACATTCCGTGAGTTTCTTTTTTCTTTTTCAATTTAATTTTTGATTGTTTTTGGGTTGATCTATATTATTCATGTCTCTGGTTGTCTTGTTACAGGCCTACAGTTTCAGAAGAAGACATCGAGGAAGCTTTTGCGGAAGCCGGATTCCAAGTGAAAGGCTTCAAATTTTTCCCTAAGGATAGGAAAATGGCGTTGCTGCAATTGGGAAGCGTTGACGAAGCCGTTTCGGCTCTTATCGTGAGTGTCTTTCTGCTTTCTTTCTTTTATTCTGTAACCTATTTTCCTGTTTTCCGTTTCCTGTTTGTTTCATCCTTATTCTTGTGAAGTTATTTCATCTGCTTGTATTTGTTGGATCTGTTTGTAGGAATCATGCTGGGGTTTGGCTAGTTAGTCTCTTTTGGTTCGTTTTTCTTGTCCGTAGATTGACTCTGCCTCTTTTTTTATTTTCTCGCTCGAATCCTGTAGTGTTTTCTTAAGTTTCATACTTCCTCCAGACTGGCGAACCATCCCTCTGCGACCCTAACAAACCCCTCGACGTCTTAAGCGACATAGATCACTTCACTCACAAACACCCCTCTCTTAGTTAAACCTTATTCCTCTCCTGATTTTCCCTTTTTTTCTAGTTCCAACCTTAATCCTGGGGCTAAGACATTGATCTGCTTCCCAGACATAGTCCCTCAGGTCTAGTTCGAAAAGTTACACTGTATCTCGTGCTTGGAGACAGATGGTAGTTGAAAAAACAATTTTCCACTAAGACTGGTCTTTCCTTCCTCTCTATGGTGTCCTGCAGAGAATCATAATTTGTCTGTACTTCTGAGCATGCGGTTCAAGAACTACATTCACTACAACTACGATTTTTTGCAATTTGGGGCCAGTCATTTTGGACTGTGACGACAACCTCCCCATTGCCAAGTAAAATTTACCGCAATAACAGAAACAGGAATCGTGGGTATGGAATTGGTCGTCTATTCAGCTACAGGATTGATAAAAGTCAGCAGTATTCTAAAGATGCGGAGACCGCATCACCGACTAAATAATGAAACTTCAACCCCTGAATAAGGAGCTTTCACCTGTTTCCTTAGCTTATGACAATTTATTAACTTTATATTTCCTTACCGGCCATCATATTGGACAACGACGTCAGCACTGCCTCAGTTTTTCTTTTTCTTCTTCTTGTTTTCGTCTTCTCAATACTCATATTGTTGCTGTTGGTTCTTCCCCTCTTTTCGGACCTCAATTTACTAATCTTCAGCCTGAATTTCTTAAGGTTTCTAAGAACCACGTCAGTCTTGTCTTTTCCTTCAGAAACTACTGCAGGATTCTATTTGACAAATTATTAATTATCTTATTTATTTATTTTTTCAGAAAATGCACAACTACCAACTGAGCGAGTCGAATCATCTTCGCGTTTCGTTTTCCAAGTCTAATATATAAGCTGGGTCAACAATTTTCTTTTTTTTTCTTTTTATTACTCTTAATCTGGGTCTTTAATTTTTTTTTTATACATTAGCCCATAAGTCTTCTTTATTTTCATTCTTATTAAGCGTTTGCCACGGGGATTTTGAAGTAAAAGAGAAAAACACAAACACACACGCATCGACAAAATCAAGGAAGAAGGAGGAGGAGGTGGAGGACAGAAAATTACAATCTGCGAATTGTTTTTCTTCTTTTTTCATTATTATTATTAAAAGAATGGAGGATGGAGAAACCAAAGTTTCAATATCCGAGGAAATAATAAAAGTTGGTGTATCGACCTTTTTCTCCCTCCTTCTACCCTTTGGTTGCGAGCTTTAAAAGCTCTCGCGGTTTGTCGATTGCGTTCCATATCAAAACAGGTGACAAAACAAAATTAAGATAAAAAAAATTCCAGTTTTTAATAATAAACCCCATTCAAGGGAAACGTGATCGTTTTACACCCACTCCTTCCACCCTACAGCTCAACAGAAGAAAAAAAAATGGAAAGCCGGGAATGACTGTGACGCGGTTTTCCATTTAATTTTTCGGTTTTTGTGGGCAGTTTTGATTAAACAGTTTTTGTGGGTGGTTTTGGCTGTCGTCGTGACAGTTGAAACCCGAGTACTTAACTTCCGGTTTACTGTTTTTGTGACAACAGCAGAGTCACTAAAAATCATTTCGTTGTAGAGGGAAGGAGGTGGTTTATTGTAAATGTTTTCCTGTATAAAGTAACTTCGTGGAGGTGTCTACCTTTAGTATTTGGATAATTAGACATCGAAAGTATTTATTGAAAGTATTTTTAAAGACATAGTAATCTCATTTTATGTTTCTCAGTATAAGTGATTAGATCTTGTTTAGTATTCTACTTTTCTGTTGTTTTGATTTTTGCTAAGCAGAAGAAGAATCTTTTTGTCTAAACAGTATTTTGATTGTCTGTATTAAAACGGTGATCTTTGGTTAGGTTTTTGGTTTATACTAATCAAAAATCCTTCAAAACATTTTGCTGTAGGACCAAACGGATGTAATTAATAGGCGACAGAAGAATTTGGTTATCTAAAAAGCTCTTAAAGCTCATCAAGTTTTAGTTTAGGGTTTGGTTTGCTTGCTCTTTTAATGATTAGTTCTGATTTGGAATGTAAAGAATCTCTTGGTTGTTCTGATATCTCATCTAAAGCACTGTAAGTGGTCAAAGTCTCAATACCGGAACAAAATATCAACAGCAGCCTCATCAAATATAAACCGGAAACAAAATCTAACAAAGATCACTGACTCCTTTTATTATTTTTTAATATAAACAAAACAATAAAAAGAGTTTGTTCAAAGAATCTCAGTATACTGTATTATATTCTCTCATTTTTTTGTACATATGGCTCATCGAAAACGGCCTAATTAGAAATAAGAACCATTCACCTCCATGATTGGTTTTAAGTTATTGAAAGTTGTTTTGCTGTTGGTGTAAATTATGGTGTAATTAATTGAAAACTGGAATTTTGTTTTTGGTTTAGTATCAGTAATTGATTAATATATACAGGACAAAATCCCCGATCGTGTTTTTAAGAATTACTATAAATGGTATTTTGAAAAAAAGGTCAAATTGCACTTTGAAGGAGAAAAACAAAAATTTGAAAACACTTATCAGTATTTTTTTTATCGAGTATTTTGCATTTATTCAGTAATATATTAATAATAATTCAAATTTTTTTTTGTTTAGACTTAAGTTTATATTTTTAGTAGGGTTCTTTATTTT
This sequence comes from Columbicola columbae, assembly GCA_016920875.1. Taxonomy (NCBI): domain Eukaryota; kingdom Metazoa; phylum Arthropoda; class Insecta; order Psocodea; family Philopteridae; genus Columbicola; species Columbicola columbae. The sequence goes on from JADMLL010000004.1 coordinate 3,942,422, forward strand.
CTTAAGTTTTCCTAAATGAGAAATTTTGAACAGAAAAATGTTTTTGTTTTGATTTTCCTGTCTGTCTCATATCAAAATTTCGTTTTTAAATTTGTTTTCCTTAAAAATATTTTGGTTTTGTACGAAAACTAGCAAATTATTGGTTACTTCTTCCCCCAAATTTGATTTTTTTTTATTATAATTTTCGTTCGACACAACATATCCCCAGTTTGATTGCGGGTTTGAGATGAAACGAAGCGTGTCGGGTGATGAACGGCGGCGGCGGCGGCGACATATCAATCAATTTGCTTGTTTTCCCAAAAATTTTCGGATGTAGTGACGTGACTTCATATCAGGAAAAATCCTTCATCACACCCCCTCTTTCGTTTTTCTCAATTATTAACATCAGGGTAATTAATTAATGAAACAAATTAAATAAGACAAAGATACTGTTTGTCAATACCTCTATTCGAAAACGACGGCGGGGGTTTTTGGGTTACGTCACTGAATTCGAATAAAGCGATAAAAGAGACGTAAAATCAAAACGTATGCTTGACTCATTTGATTGTAATTATTAATTAGTTATTGATTTGTTAATTAAAAAGCAAAACAATAATGAGAAGAAAATGGCATTTTTCTTTGGAACGAGTAGACAATCTATTTCTTAATCTGTTTTCCTCTTTTTCTTAAAACAACGAAAGCTTTCCTTTTTAAAATAAGTTTAAATAAAAATGAAAAACCTAGACGATTTGATTTAGTAGATGAATAAATAAATAAATAAATAAATTCTCTTTGATAGTGAAACAATCATCTTTTAAAACCGGGCTGATAAATAATTTCTTTTGCTCCGAATCGTTTGCTTGCTTGCAATGAGATTTAGAAAATAAAAAATTTCTGTAAAAACCAAAAAAAAATTCCCAACCCCCTCTCTCTCTTGGATAAAACAAACTTGATTCTCTAAAATTTCATTATTAATCAATAGATAATTAGCGAATGAATTAAATTCGTTTAGCGGATATATTAATTAATTAAAATTTGTAATTGAGTAGAGGAAAAAACTTTTAAAAGTATAATCATTTCAATTAGATTTTGTTTAGTATATCTGTGCGTTCTTACTTGAAAAGGGCTTTCTATCTAGACAAAGGAAAAACGCACTGTGTTAGAAGTCTTAAATAAATAAAGATAACAAAGATGGCAATGAATAGAAATGCACAAAGGGGGAAAAATTTTTTCAAATTTTTTCTAGCCTGCGTCAAGCAAACGTTTCCTTTTTTTATTATATATATACAATTAAAAACAATTAATTAATAATATACTCTTCCAGTCATAATAATGGAAGAGGGAAATGTCAAAACATTACAATGTTCAATTATCGAATAATTTAATAAGGAATAAAAATGATTATTTAAACAATTAAAGTAAAGAAGCCAAAATTTTTTTTGACATTAACCACGGTTTTTGTTCTTTTTATAGGAAATTTTAAGATTATTGGTGAATTTAAGAGACAAAAAAAGCAAAAAAAATAATTTTTAAGCAAAATTTAGTATTATGATGTCATTTTTATCATCTTATTCATCTTCATTATTATAATTATTATTATTACCATCGTTATCATATATAATTCATTTTAATTATCGATTAGGTATTGATACGTGTTAGTTCCAAGTTTAAAAGCAGATGTTTGAAAAATGTTTAAAAAGAAATGATTTTCATTTACAAAATGGAGGACTGTTTTTTTTTCTTCTGAAATTGATGTTTCCCCCCCGCGAGTAATTAATAAAATAATGAATAATAACTCGAATAATAAAACATAAGCAATCCGAGTTGGTTTTGAGTAAGAAATTTAAAAAAAAGATGGCGCGGAAAAAAATCAACGATCACGACGGCTTTGTTTTAAAAATGTTGAAACCCACCGCCTTCCTTTGGTCGAAGGTCGAGATATCATTCCACGAGTTTGAATTGGTAACGTCCGTTGGAGAAAACCGGCGTGACATTGAAGCAAATTTTTTTTATCTCTTTTTGTTAGCAGTTTGAGACTAACATCCGGTTTGTTTTTGTTTAACTGTTTGTCTGAATCGTTGTTAAGTGTTCGTTGATGTTTTTTCTGACGTTAATTATTGTGAATTTCAAAGGAAAAGAATTTTTTTCCAACATGGACGGATTGCTTTTGAAAAGGTAGGAACGCATTCGATTTGTGTGATCTTTTTCCCCTTTTTAAGATAATATTTTAGAAGAGAAAAAAACAGACTTTGAGTATTTGCTCTTTTTCTTTATGTTTATGTTTTTTAAGCATTTTATCAATAAACATGTGAATTTAAATAATAAAAAAAAGAAAAGAATGAATGGATAATTTTTTTTCTCAATGATGCAAATTTTGTTAAGTGAAATACAAACGGGTACGACGTTTTTGTTCTTTTTTTTTTCCTACAAGTTACTACTTTTATCGAACTTTCTTATTACTTTATTTACATAATTAAACTAAAGATAGTTATTTTTTGTGTTTCTTTTTCTTTCTTTAATTTTTGTTTTCATCCTTTTTTTTGGTCTTGTTTCCTTTATTGTCTTATTTCTAATTTGCATTGTAAGTGATTATCAAAATGAAATCATAATTCTTGCATCATTAAGATGTCTTTTAATATTTGAAAGTTTGAATTACATAAGTTTGAGTCAGAGTCATTGAACCGGATAAATGTTTTGTTAGAAACTTCAGAAATTGTTCTTAACTCAAGCATTAGGTTTGGGTTAATTTAAACATTTCCAAATGGTTTACTCGAGGCAGTTTTAATCATTTCAAGGTTTTAGTTTGTGTGATGTGTTCTTAAAATCTAACTATTGAGTTTGTTGTTTGAACATAGTTATAGTCTGATCTTTGTAGAGTGTAACTCTAACTGAAAGTTTTGTTCGTTTAATTAGATATTTTCAGAAGCTGTAAGTGTCAAGCTTAGGATGTAAAGCTGAAGTTTGATGACTCAGAATTTGATACAAGATTGTCAGGACTATACTCGAGGAGCTGATTGATTTTTTTTGGGTTGATTGATATTCGAATCAGCTTACAATGCAAACCAGCAGATTTGTTGGATTTTTGTCTCATTTGTTGAAACGTTTAGACATTTTCAAACTTTCAGTTGGAAGAATAGCACTTCCCCAAAAATTTCACTTAACAATCTTTCAGAAGAACTATATTTTTCATTTTTTATTTCTAATTCTTAATTCTTAATTCTATTCTCTTTAAGCTAAAATGTAGACAACTTTGCTGAAACTACTTTCTACTTTCTTTGTCAATCTAGGACCAAAAATTTATTTAGAAAATAAAAACAATTTTGAAATATTTCCTCGACACAAGCAAATTTTTTTTTTAAATAAATAAAATACTGGAGATTAAGAGTTAATCGATATTCCATCAATGTTGATTGATTGATTTGATTTTTTGTTGTGTCAGTGAAAATATCTCGAAACCAGAGGGACCATGGAGCCAATTAAAAATTTTATTTAAAAATTTGAATTTAAAAAATTGAAACAAATATGGAAGAAAAGAAGAAAAAGCTTGTGTTTGCGAAGGGTTTCAAATTGTCAAAACAGAAATTTCGTAGGAAATTAATAAATAAGTAATTCTAGATGTCCTTTATTTTATTGACAGATATACTTTATGATATTATTGAAGAAAGTAATTAATTAGCGAGACTTTGAATTAATTAATTAATTAATCACTACTTGATTAGAAATGAAGGTATAATTTGCTATTTGAGACTTGATGTTCACAAGGAAAAATTTTTTTTTGGTTTTTCTTTTGTTTGTTTCTTGGTTGATATAACCGGAAGTGAAGTGATCTGATTTCCGGTTAAGTTAGTCGTGGAAGGTTTTTTTTTTGGTCTCTAGTTTCCCTTTTGTTACTCTTTTAAATTATTCTTCTACTATTTGGGGAATTGGATTTCGGTCTTATTTACTATCCGATTACAAAGCTGTCATTGTGTTCTTTTGCTTAATTTTATCTCTTAACTATTTTCTTGTAACTGTTATTCTTAACTTCTTTGTGTTTTTCCATTGTGACTCTCGGCTTAATTAAATTTATTCTCTTTTTTAATGGAGCACTAAAAATTTTTGGTTTTCTGTTGGTTTGATCGAGTTTATAGGTTGGCTCGGTTTCCGGTTGAGATGATTTGAACGTAAATAAATGCGAAAGAAATTTTTTTACTCGCATTTGGGATCTTGTTCAGTTATGTAAACCTTGGTTATTGTGGTTGTGGTTAATACCTGGTCGAGTTTTTGTTCTTGTGGGTACGTGGTGTTTATTTGAAAGATTTTGAGTTTAATTGAATGTTTATACAGTGATATGATATATCACAAGACGTGCTTCAGTCGGGTGTTGCAATATTATCCTGTACACATAACATCAAAAGAACTAAATGAATTCTCAAGTGATATATACTATGCAGGTTAAGCAGAGACGCTTATCAATAAAATTAGGAAAATGAATATCTAAACAAATAAATAAATAAAACAAAACTTATAGAAATGAATGAATATACTCAATTGAAATTTATAATAGTGACAACAATATATCATTGATGTCATTTATGTCATGATTTATCTTTGGTATTGATAATATATTACTTGGGTGTTTGCTTCTAGACACAACAGTAAAGGAACTAAATAAATTCTAAAGCGATATATACTAAGCGCTACAAGCATGGTCGCTAATAAACAAAATTGATAAAAAGTGAATAAATTACTAAATTGAAATTAATAATAACAATAAATCATTGATATTCATTGGATGGATGCAATGATGATGATTGACAATAGATCACCCGGTTGTTATAATATTTGCCTCTACACACAACAGCAAAACAACTAAATAAATGCTAAAGCGTATATTTTAAGCGCTACAGCAGACTCTAATAAAATTTTAAAAATTACAAAATAAATATCTAAACAAACAAGCAAATAAATATAAATACATAAACAAAACAAAATTGATGGAAATGAATAAGTATACTAAATTGAAATTAATAATAACAAAAAATCATTGATATTCATTTATATTGTCATGATCTATCATGATTTATCATTGATGCTACAATACATCTTCCAGGTGATACAATATTCGCCTGAACCTCTATTTTGGCAAGAATAAAGGCAATAAATATAAAATTATTAAGCAAGCAATAAATTAATAAACGAATACATAACACAAATAACAAAATATAAAATGAGCAGAGAATACAAGGATAAATACACCAGATCAGAATAAGTTAAAAGCGAAGCAATAATTTAACTACAAAATGAATAAATTAATAATCAAATTAATGAGATTGAAATATATAATAATAATTACCCGGATTTTGCACGCGAGCGTTATATATTTTCTTTTTTTACAATTCGTTGCAATCACTACGCTTATTATCAAACATCAGTTTCAGGTACCTTTTCAGCCTGCTTACTGTTAGTCTAAGGTGAACATACAAATAGTAAAAATATATATATACTCACAAAATAATAATAATATTGAGGTGAATAAATCAACTAAATTAAAATAAATTTTTAAAGACTCATTAAGAGAACGCGTATATATACTCTCGATTTCTGTCATGGACTTGTGTCTCTCAAACAAGGCTCACCAACATACCTGTAGAATTTGTTACAGTTCACACAAATTCCTACCAACCATAAACACCTATCAGAACATAGTTGAACCTTTGGATGAAGGAATGCACGACGTATTGGTAGCCAGAATACCCAGAGACTTTAAGTACCGATCGTTGGGTTGGCTCGAGAGGTAGAGGACATCGATGGCTTCTTTTCTATTCTCTGACAATCATATTTTGAGTTGAAGTTTACTCTCAAACTCATTTGACTCTTTCGACAAACCAACCGGAAGCTAACCACCTCAAAAACGATCAAAGACAATTGTTAAGTGTCTCACCAAACCACCGAACTGATTGCGTTTTGAAACAATCATTTAACAAACAAATTGTTGTAAATGGCTTTCTGAGGCCATTTTGATTTTGAAAAGTGTTGAAAAATATAATTTTTAGTGCTCCAAATTATGTAAATATGTAGTAGTGTGCTAAGCCTAGTGTTGTTTGTTCCTTTCATTAGACAATCAAAAATGTTAACTTTATGCTTAAACATTTTAAAAGCGAAACTTAAATTAAATCACAAAAGAAAAATTTGAATGTTTAGAGATAATTCGTATTTTGATGTGTGTGTAGATTCTGTAACTCTCTCTCTCTCTGTCTCTGTCTCTTTTTCTTATTAATAATTTTCTTTGTGTTGTTCTTTCACCTTTTTGTTAACGCTCTGTTTTATTCTAAACGATAAAAATAAAGTAGAAATAAATTTCATTTTAGAAAAGGAGAATTTTCAAGTGCTTCCTTTTGAGTTCTGTTTCTATTTCCTTTTTTTTGTGTTTCTGATTCTTTTTGGTTTCGGTCATTACAAAAACTGTCTTATGCATATCACAGTGTTCGTTTTAAAATATATATAAAACTAAATTTCTTCTGGCTTTTTATTTCTTTTTCATGTCTGAATAAATAAATTTAATGTTTCTCTCTTTCATCCTTTCTCTTCTTTTATTCTGACTGGATGGCTTTGCAGGGAGTTGGCCAACTGTGTTTTATGTCTTTGTTCGAGAGTAGGTCTTATAAAAATTTGTAGAGACTTGGTTTTGATACTAAAGTTCTTTCTGTCGGATTTTGTGAGTCTTACTTTCCTGCTTTGCCATCTAGACGAGAAAACCTTTTCTTCTATCCTTGTTTCGCATCTTTGTTCTGTGTATATATCTCTTTGAAGCGTTTTTAGTTCCGTTTAGTTGTGGTTGGGAAGTTTAGGGGAAAGTAAAGCTTCGGTTTAGAACAGAGGTTCCCAAAGTTTTTTGTGTCGTAGACTCCTTTGGTTTTGGGTAGACCCCTACTTACCTGACTTTTGTAAATTTCTCACTGTACTGAAAGAAAATTTTCTACTTCATAGATACTTGTATAAATAATGTATATGTCTTTATAGTATAAGACTGTATAATGTAAGTAAATAGGTACTATCAGTGTATGTTGAGATCCACTATCGTGGTCCCCCATTTTCATTTCAAGGACGCCTAAATTTTTTTTACTGACTTAGACCTCTTGCAGGTTGTCATAGACCCATGGGGGTCGGTATAGACCACTTTGAGAAGCACTGGTTTAGAACAATCTTTATCGTTTCATGCTTTTTTCGTACCTGGATTTTTTTACGAAACAAAAATCTGGGTTATCATAATGACGGTTGGACAAAAAAATTTGAAGGTAGGGTGCAAGCACACGTGGCGAGTTCGGTGTCCTGTCATTGATGACATCCCAATTGGACCATTTAAACGTGGAATTTTTATTCCTCAAGGTCAGAAGGCGGATTCCCTTTCTACTAGGAATTGTTATATCAAATTCTTGTTAAAGGTAGTTTTCTATTAGGCCGTTTGGAAAGTTTTTTCTTTTCATCTTAATAAAATTGAAAGACGATTTTTATATGAAAATCGTGAAAAATGAAGAAGGAAAAAAAAGGCAAATCTCTAGCTGCGGTGGCTTACCAGAATTACTCTCACAGAACGTCCCCTCACCCTGATGTTGGCTTGGTCTTACTAGCTCTGTATCCTGCTCTGGGAATTTAATTCTTTTAGTTGACGTTTAGAACCGTCTCTCTCTCTCTCTCTCTTGTATCCTATACGAGTCAACTTGTGCGAATTGTAGTGTTTCAATTTCCGACTTGAAGTATAATCTGTAAAGCGTAGGCGTTTTAGTGTCTGATTCTCATGAATAGGAAGTTTGGGAACTCTTTTGGCTGTCAGTGAGGTAGGTACTACTGTGCTTTCTTCTTTCTTCAGAAATTGAAGTTTTCAGAGTACGTTCAGAATTGTAAGGTAGTGTCAAAGAAAATGATTTTAACGAAGGCTTCTGTCTGCAAATTTGAGATACGCTTGATTTTAAGACGGCCACTATCAAAGTCTGGAATGTGTCCCAATAATGTTGACACCGTGTTGTTACGCATGAAGCAATGCTGTTGTAATAATGTGACACATCTCTTCAAGTTTTGTATTTTTTCCCTTTTATACTTAAATTAACATAGGATGCGATAAATCATTTCGTATTTAAACAAATAAATAGGCTAAGATGTGTGCAATACTTTTGAAAAAAAATTTATTTCTGAATGAAAACATTGGATTGTATTCATAAAGTGAGTAGTTCTCAAACCTGTGCTTCATTTTTAGAATGAATTCTTCGTGAAACTGTGCACTATTTTTGAAATGATATTTTGTGAAAGTGTGCATTATTTATGAAATGGGAAAACTGGAGCGGAGGGCTGAAAAGGCAGTCTGAAGAAGGTGTTATTTGTTAATAACTAGAAATAATCGATGAGAGGCACTCTGGGATCAGACAGACGGACAGTATGTGTTTGGCGAGTGAAGGAAATTTTTACAAATGAAATGAAATAAATAAATTCCGGACAATGCCAGAATATCCGCTGGTTTATTTATAAATAAATATGATAATAAAAAATAAAAGGAAACATAAATTACATCGTCGCAACTCGAAGTTCCTAAGTAAATATCGAATACAAAGCGAACGGATTTTGTGATCAAATTAATCGTCCACTACAACTCTGTCAGCAAACGAATCACTTTACGTACTAAGTCGAACATCCCGCACTCTCACTCAGGGTTTGTTCGTCGACCTGACAACTTTACGTTTGCCCGCCGAAAATCTCGTCGAGAGGCAAAAGAAAATCCAGAAAAGTAGAAAACTGGCGATCCAGAAAATTCCAAGAACGAGAAAAGTTTCCTCCAACCTGGCGCCGAAGGAGGTTTTTCGTGATGAGCGTAATCTGTCACGGGATAGCCAACCCGTCTTCTCAGGTAACATGTTCAGGTATTGGAGTTCGGCGGTTCCGTTCGGTGTTGGACATGCTATCTGAACGATGATCTCAGGTCTCTGTCTCTGTAATGATGATGTAAGAGTATTAGAGTCGCGTTTTGGATTTGGGTTGGGAGAGATACCGAAAAGGATTTTCCTGTTCGAACCTGTTTATTCCTGCAGACGTGATTGTGGTCCTTGAAAGCGTCTTCTCTCAGTTCGCGTTGGAGTAACGTGCTTGTCAACCACCACGTGGGCGAAGAAAGTTTTAAGCTGGTTCCGACTGCACCGACGTCCTCCGCGTGAATGGGAAAACCTGAAATTTGAATTAAAAGGCTCAAAGGTTCTTGTACAGGAAAGTTTAGACAAGAAGGGAAAAGAGTTGAGAGACTTACCCGAAAACGTGAAAGCCGTTGTGAACAGTAGGAAAATGAAGAAAAGAGCGACGAAAGTATTCCTGAAAAGCCAGGAAATTCCAGTCGACAAAAGCTGAAGAGCGTGAAGGTAAATAAGAGACAGGCCCACGTACAGGTAGAACGTTTTGGTGCTTTCGGAATTGGAGCCTTGATAATGAAGACCCGACATGATGAAAGAAGGCACGAGGTAGGACAGCCACATTATGAGAGAACCGGGCAGACCGCATATGACCTGTTGGGAAATTAGATTGTAGTCAAAGCAGCTTTGTTGAGTCACGTGGGTAGTACGCGACACGGATGAGTCTATACGTACTCTCATTATGACGAAAACCGTTCGGCCGTAAAGTCCTTCGTTGATTTCGTTATAAACGAATTCCCTTTCTCGACGAACGGCACTCAGGGACACGAGGAGGATGAGAGGCCAAAGTGTGACACAGAAAACAGTATAGTGAAATCCCAAACGGTCTCCTGAAAAGACGGAACGAACGCGTGAAGAGTTTTGTTAACATTTTAAGGTACAAATGAAAGTGGAGGTGTCTTACCCAATAGAAGTTGAGTGTCGGAACCTGGAATATCCCAGAAAATAGCTCCGACCAGAAATGACAAAATGGCAGCAAGTATAATGTGGAACAAATAACGAATGAAAGAAGATGGTTGACTCCACCAGAAACTCCTCCTGGAAGTACAACAGAATTTGAGAAATCAGTTCCTAGATCGGTGGGTGGTGGTGAGGAAACGTGATGGATACTCACAAGAACAGTGTGAACGCCTGAGAAAAGGAGTTGGAATGAACGAGTTCGGGTGGTAGTGGCGCCGGTGGGCCAGGATCAGAGAGAGGTTGCTGCCGCCTTCTCTGGAGTTCCCCAAGCTGTGCCATCCTCTGTGACGATTCCAACATGGCTTCCGCGGATAAATCATCCAATGTGACCAAATCCACTGTTGGAAATGAAAAACATCTTCAAAGTTATGTTCTCCGGGAAAATCTCCTTCAAAAACAGACAGATACTTACGATAATAATCGGAGGGGTTCTTAAAAGGTGGGCAGGGATACTCTACGCTCGTGAAGTAGGAAAGGAGAAGTGACGTCGTTCCGGAATACATAACGTGACCGTTGGATATGACGAGCACTCTCGAAATCATGGTCAAGATCTCGTAGGTCGGAGGTTGAAGGGTCAGTATCACTGCCCTTCCGGTCAACTCTGCAAAGAAATGATTTTGTATTGCGTTTGCCGTTTGTTTGCTCCCGATATCGAGATATCTAGGTACGAACCTGGCATTCCCGTATTCAAAGACCACTGTCGGAGGTATTCGATTAGGAAAAACGTGTCGAAGATGTCCATCCCTTTAGTTGGCTGATCCAACAACAGTATATCTACATCTAATAGAAGATAGATGGCGACGCTAAGCCTCCTCAATTCGGATTTTGTTAATCCGGACAATTTTGTGTCGGAGACCTGGTCCAGGCCTAAATCTTCTATCAAACTGGAAATCTATAAAAAATTAAATTTTGTCGCTTTCAGTTGGCAAGACTGAACTGTTTAATACAGTCAAAGTTTGTGTTACCTTATCATCTAAGGGTAACTTGGCGAACCGATGTTTAACCCTCCTCAACCTGTACTGGAAGTATAGAGTCTGCTTAACAGTCAGGTCCGAGTCCCAGTCGCAGTCGGATTTAACAAACGCCGATCGCTTCTTCAACTGTTTCCTGTCTATGAGATTTCCGTTGAGAATGAATTCTCCGGTGACTCTTCCTTCTTTAGAAGTGTTTTCTCCAGCCAAAGCCGAGAGTAAAAGAGTGCCTTCGGAGGTCTGAGTTGCCATAACTGCTAGAAGCTCTCCTCCTCTCACTTCTGGAGAAACTCCTTGTAACAGATATCGTCCTTTCTCTTTTCGAGATTCCACGTCCAAGTTTCGAACTTGGAGATGAGGATACTGAAAAGGACCACCTTCTATGGGTGCTCCACTTCCACTCCCACCACCTCCGCCGTAGTAGGACATTCCCTGATTGACGTGACCCATTGCTGAATGGGGTCGGGCGGCGAACTCTGGCACTACTGAATTGGGGGGCAGCATTTTCCTGTGGTTGAGAGACATGTGCGAGCCTGCTTTTGAAATTCTTCGTTGTTCTGATGTGGGCCTGTGGAATGATGATTCCATCATGGCGGCGCTTCTCAAATCGTGAAAACTTTTTCTGTGCTCGGAAGTTCTGTGTTCTGTAGGCCTGTAACCTCTTTCCATGGCGGCAACCGATCTTCTTGTTCTCGGTTGTTCCTGATGGTAGTAACTGCCAACGGATAGTAAATTGGCTTCGCTGTTTGATATCCGACCATTTCGGTTGTGAGGAGGCTGTGGAATCAAAACCAAAACGAAAATTATCATCCAGACTGTCCCTTAGACATAAGTTCCTGGGAGGACATTTTGCCCTCTACACTCACCCGAGAATAACTCGAATGCATGTGAAGATTGCGGAAATCAATTTCACTTCTGGTTCTCGTTGGTCCTCGATTTCCTTTGAGGGGACCCGGAGACCCATCATCACTCGAGTTGTAACCGCTGGAACCATCTCGCGGTCCTCTCGATGGCGGGAACACCCGAGGCAAACCAAATTTAAGGTATGTATACATGTTGGAACTGAGAGCAGACCTGGAAACCGGAAAGAGATGACATATGATCTTCGGGGGATTTGATTTTTGGAAGGCACACAAAATGACAACCAAAACTCACTTGGGTCCATATCGCGGGTGGTTGAGTATGCTCTGAACCGTGGATTCTCTCAGCTGGAAATTTCCATATGGAAGAGGACTTTTCTCGCTAGAGCCTAACGCCGAGTCCGTGAAATCCGAATTCAGGTTTTGTCTAGAAGAAACCAAAATAAACGTTAAGAGGACGATGGCTTTGGACAATGGCAGGCATTCCAGGTCCTTGGGAGCTTACCTATAGATAGACCAAGCGTGAAGGTCTTCCGAAGTGGAACCTCTTTCACCTCTTGCAGGTTGAAGATCTCCTTGATGAGGAGGTGTACCTGGAGGTTGGGATCCTCCCGGAGGAACCGAATATTTCCTTTCTATAGTCGACATTTCCCATTCATTCGCGACGAGGTTACGTTTTGAAGCGGACATGACTCCTGTAAGCAAAGAGTAAGGAGGTTAGAACTAGTCTAGAGCAGTGTCTGATTAACAATGAATCGGAGGTTTAGTTTAGCACTGAAATAGTTGTTCCCCGAAGGTCGAAGACAAGAGAGGGAAATCCTCTTCGCACTGCTTGCCACTCTTGAAGATTCCCAGGATAAGGGAGAAAATGATTTTCAAGGTCACGTATCAAAAGATCCCCTTCGCGGTGTGTGATCACGGACAAAGATGAAGGTAGAAGATGATAACAGAAAAAGAGGACATCATCCCTCCGGTTACAGAGACATTGGACCTGTCACTGTTCCTTTTAGTCTCCTCTCAGTCGGTGACTCTTCATCGCCATTCTTAAATCTCACGTTTTGTTTGTTGTCTTGTCCTGATATCGATACCCTCGACACTTTTTTTTAGGTTTCTATCGTGATGCCTGAAAGAAAACGAGCCTAATCACGACTCGAGGCACGAGTTAGGTGCACGTGAAACTAATTCACAACCCGAACTCGCCTAATTTGACAATGGTAGGAGTTAACGAGAGGATTCCGTCGCGTTTTGTTTCGTTTTTTGCTGTTTTTGCTTTCTCCTCCCTCTATCCTTCCATACCTCTGTCTATCGGAGGTGACCGAGAGGGTCATGTACGAACCGTTAGGAGTCAGTAAAAGTTCAAAATGTTAGTTTTAAACGCGTTGAGATTGAGCCCGGACAAATCCACGGGAGCATTATGTTGGTCAAGGTTCAACTATGGTAATTGCCACGATGACCGGTGTGTGTGTGCTCACTCTCTCTATCTCCTCTCCTCCACCTACCCTTCCTCCTCATTTCGGATGGTTCGTTTGCCTGGTTTGTTTGATTGAGGAAGCGGACTGAACAATAGCAGGCTGATTCGAGGGTTTTCCTGATTCTTTTGCAACCTGAAATTTGATGGACGTGATGGTGGCTGGGTCGATGAGAGAACAAGAAACGGTGTTTGTGATGCTTTCGTTTCCAACTTATAGTTTGTTGCTCTACGTCTCCATATATCCCTCCATCCTCCCTCTGAGCTACCTTCAAAGTCTCATCACCCAACTGTCGTTCAGCAATACTCATCAAATTTTGTTTGTAGTCTTCAAAAATCCTCTTCGAGTTTTCCTTGAGAAGAGATATGACAAAGATGGCGGTTTGTGGGTGGAGAAGGTGTCCAAGGTATGTCGGTTGAGGTTGATACCCAGCAGAGGACTTCAACCTCACGTCTCACCTTCTTAATCGCACGAAATCGAATTTCGTCCTTGATCGTTATGCTCGAGCTATGGTTTTCATTATTTTTGTTTATTTATTTATTGGATTGGTTGGATTTTGACAAAAGCCAAAAAGAAAAACAAAGACACATAAGAAAAAAAATGGCGAAGCTACAGTTTGACCTTAAGAACTCTCGGTTGGTTGCCCCCGAAATCACCGTAGCAAATCATTACGAAAGTGTTTGGATGAGTAACCGGACAACAATCTTTGGGTCCCTACTCCTCCTCCTCCTTTCTCCGCACCTGTACCCCGCCTTGTTTCTTTTATGGTTGTCTTTGGACTCGAAAGTTAGGAGACAAAGAGAGAGAGAGGAATGAAAAGTTAGGAGCGTGTCGAGCACACGGCTTTGACCTTCTTCGGGCTTTCATATTTTAAAGAAGCTCGAAAGCTTATCCTCGCTCGTCCTACAACTTTTGTTTTTTGTTTTCTGATTGTCTTTAATTAGTAACGAAGTTTCAAGGTCATTCAAAAATTGGTGACCATAAATGATTGACAGTGGTGGTAATGGTGATGGTGTGGTTGATACCAGCCACCAAAGCTTGCTCTCTCTCTCTCTCTCTCACGAGTTTTATTTTGTTGATCGCTCTTACGGAGCTTTAGAGAGCTTTCTGTCTCTCTTCCTCCTCCTCCTCCTCTTTCTCGTTTTTGACTTCCAAACTTTTATAATATTCTCTTTGAACCAGTAATCGGATTTATTCCTCCGACAGAGTATATTAGTTTTTACAGGTGGAATTATTCTTGTTTTCAACGCTTTTCCGTCCGCCATCTTTAATTTACAAAAGAAGAAAGTTTTTTGGGGGTTTTTGATCTTTCTCGGGGGTGGAGGATGATTTTGTTGTTGTTGTTGTAGCCTTGCTTTTTAGGAGATTTTGAGAATTGTTTGTTGAAAGTTTTTCTTGTTTCACTTTTTTATAAGAATATACAAAAAACAGTGTAGTACAGAGTATAAATGAACAGAAATGGAAGGAGGAGGTGGTTTCTTTTGTTACACTTTCGTGTTTGTAAATTTTTTTGTTTTTTGTTTGGAGTAGAGCCGACCCGATTATGCCAAGCTGATAAATTATTGAATTATTTTAGGCGCGAGTGAGAGTTTGTTTGTAAGCCATGCTTCGGGGGTACCTAAATGAGTTTGTAATTATATGTCTGCTATGTGTTTAATAAATCATGCACAAGCCTCGAAGTAATAGTTTCACGATCGTTCTATCTTTGTATGTATGTGTACCTCCTTCCGGTCAACTGTCATTGAAATATCAAAATGTCCTCCCGTCATTTTGCGTGAACCTCTCTCATTTTCCTCTTGACGTGCCCTACTATCACCTTATAACTATGTTCAGTGAGATGGTTACTCAACTACTTCCGGTTTTGGTTTGTTATTGATCGAAAGGATGAGACCAGTCTGAATCATTCGGTTTGTGGAAATGACTCATGAAATAGGATGCCCCGGGAGTCACGTGACTTGGAAATCATTGTGATTGTCACCGAGCTGGTTGAGTGTTATGTCTTTGAAGGTACGAAGAGGAGGTTTTGGGTAGATATCTCGTTGGGAGAAGTTTGAATTAGATTGGAAGGAGGCCAAGTAGGATGGTCAGAAAACTGTGAAAGCGAAAACAGTGTAACACACAAAACTAATTTGTCGTCAGGATAAGAATGAGTTAGGATTGGAGGAAACCTTAAAAAATTGTTGGAACCTGAAAACCCGTTACGTGGGAAGTCAGAAAACTGGATTCGTTGTATGACAATCCGAAGAACATTGAATTAAACAGATCGGTGGTGTGGTATCTTTATCGTGTCGGATTTCTATTCAAATAAAACACGTCTGGTAGTCGTACCTGAATTTTTGTTTAGGTTTACTGTATTATCAATACTACATTTCATTCTGTAACAGGATAATAAAAGAAGAAGAAAGCGGTGACTTGGTCATTTACATATTTTCTTATTAAAATCAAAATGGTGTACTGTTATGAAACATCCTCGTAATTTCAGATCTTTTGAATTTTTTTTCAGGGAAAAGAAACGTTACAGAAAGATGGAACTGATGTCTCGTTGTCGGTCTGTTTTCAAAACCAGACTTGGATACCTTCGTCCGTTTCTTTGTCTTTGATACTCGGTTTCGTCATGTGTTCGACCCGCTGGGATTTGACTCATCTGACTCGAGGCATAATAGAGTGAATTAGCCTAGAACAGGTATTAATTGGAACCAAATTTGGAATTGGAAAAGGGCCCTCAGGTGTGCAGTGTTGATGAAATTCGTACGCGAGGTAAGTGTCCTTTGGATTTAGTGATGTAACTAAGAATATCGGTTTTGATTGTGATTTATGATGTTAGCAACACCAAATCCAGCCAAACTTAGCAAAGTGTTTCTTGCAGATGTCTGACAAAGAATAGGACACCTCTGGAGGAGCGAAATGACTTGGAGATAGTCTGAACCGTAAGAGGGTTGTTTAAGAATTTCTGTTGTCGTTTGGGAAATGGCAGCGAAAAACAAGACCAACAGCAGGAATGATTCGAATACAACTCTGTCAAATGGAAACAGAGTAGAAATGAGTTCTTGAAGATCAACTAAAGAAGAGAAATATAGAAAGAGTAGAGAAAGAACAACAGAAGAGGAGATCCTGCTATCCCCAGTCCTGCTGGGGTAGCTAGAAACAGAAGAAAGCTGACTACTGGTGGTATGCTGTGGCGGAATCATACTGAATACAAAATGTGGATTTGTTACCAAGCTTGCAGTTCAGGTACGATCGATCGCTTAGCATTTCTCAAACGTCTTTACGAATTTCACGAATCCCGTTCTGATCCAGGCCTGGGTTGGGCCCAAGCCGAGGGACTGTGTCAGAAAGGTCACAGGTTGATTAAGCCATTCGGTGAGAGAAACCTTGAAGCAAACTCGTTTCAAATTGTAATCACCGACTAGACAACACGTCCAAAATGAGAATTTTTCTTCCACAAATATCGTTCCAATATGGCGACGAATTTCCACCGAGTACAAGTCAAAGCTAAAACGAGATTTCCGGTTTAGAAAGGAAAACAATGGCACCGCGGTAGGGAAACGAAGTCGGTTTTAGAAAGTTGATTCGATTTGATTTTGAATTTTTGTTTTTATCTTTCGACATCGAGGATCACGACTTCCCCCAGATAGATGAATGATCTTTAATTTGCGGATCCATTTCAAAACGGGAGGTTTTTGCATCGGTTTCACCTTTTATCTCGACTCTCTTGGACTTTTCTCTTTGAAAGACAACAGAGTGTAATTTCCCTTTCTCTTGACCATGAAACAAAATTGATAGGAAGTCATTTTCCGTTCCTTTTGGAGTCTTTTTGTGTGTAATTGAAATGAGAGAGGAGGAGGAGGGCGGGAGGACGGAGAGAAATTAATTAGAAAGAAGAAAAAGTCAATGGGAAAATGGCGGCGGATCATAATGAGAGATGAAATTAGAGTGGAAGAAAAAGTTTAAAAATGGCGGACTTTGTTTTGTTATTCCTTAATTAGCCCATTATGTGAACCATTTTTGCATCCTCTAATTTGGGGGATATTTCTTTAATCGTTTACATTAATTTCTTTTGTCTTATTCTTGAGAACAGTCTGTGGGTAGGGAAGGGGGGGAGGTAGGCTGGAAACTAGTTCTTGAAGTTCTGTTAGGTTTTGGATTTCGTATTCTACTTTCCTACGACCTGGCAGAACAAATTGGTCAAGATGGAGGAGACCAATGCTCGCAGTCTGTGATGACTGGCTGTATTCAAAACCTTCAAGCAACAGAGATTCAAGGCTCACACCTAAAGATGGAATGACGTAAACGGTATCAGAGGTACCCAACCCATTGAAGGAGTACCTGGTCGATTGAGCGTGACTCAATACCCCTCCCAGGATTCCGTCTGATGCAAAATCCCTCCGATTTCCGTCTCCGTTTTCAACAGGTTGCGAAAGAACTTTGGCCTTGGATATCGAGGCGTGTGTGTGTGTGAGTGGTGTGAGCTGCGCGGTTATTGAAAACCTGAACTCATTTGTGAAATAATGATCAGGTATGATGAGGAGGAAAATGATCGTTGTCCCCTTGAGCCATTTTGAGACGTTCTCTCCAAGGAGGAAGACAGTTTGAATGAGAGTTGGGTCTTTGGGAGGCAAATTCAAACAAAACGGTGAGGAAATGAATCGGAAGCAGGTTCCAGGAGAAACTGTACCCAGGTTTCGTGGACTCGTTCGTGTTGAATATTAAAAATTAAAAATGGAAGGAAGACTTAATTAAGTACATTCATTAGAAATAAATGAAAATCAGTTGCGACACGAAAGTGACATGAGGGTGCCTGGTGCCTGGATGCCCCTCTCCCCGATTCGGGGCCATTCAACTTTCCCAAAAGAGTTTTCTCTTTTGTTTACACAAGTCTCGCGAGTCAAAGAGGAACAAAAGACGCAACCGATTCGTTTACATGCTAATTACCGTTATTAGGAATAATTTGTAAGCGACAGTAATTCGACAGAATGTCAGTGGATTCAGTGCCGGATTAAAGAATAAGCCGACTGGTGAAGAACGTTTCTTTTTTGGGGGGCGTTTTAGGTGCCCCCTGGTCGTCTCTTAACTCCGTATCTCGTCTTGATTGAGATCTGATTGCTTTATAGCGTGCGATTTTTAATATCGTCATTTTGAAAGGACTTGCGGTTCTGGAATCTAGCCTCAGGTCATCCGGCCTCGTTCAATTCCAAAATCGAAAGTTTTTTTGAAAGGAACCCCCTTCCCCGAAGGCGGTTGAGGAGAGAAGGGAAAATCAATTACAAAGGTGTTCTGCACGGAGGAAAGAGAAGACAAAAGTTTGTAACGTCCTAATTGCAAACAAAGATCTCCCAGGTACGGTCTCCAGGTTCTTTTCCCTCTCTCTCCTTTCTCCAGTCCATTCAACCTTGATTAATTCCAGTCGGTGGATTTGTCATCGCTTTTCAAATCGTCCTTGAAGGCGATCATCACGTAGTGAACCTTAAAAATTTTTTTTCTTTTTCCCTTCATTTGCAGCCGGATGAATTGAGGCTTGTAGGCTTCTGGTTGTCAACAACTCCTAGAAGGAGGTACACGAGTGGGGGATAGCAAAACGCAATCACGCTCCCGTACTACTCTAAGAGTCTCGTCTTTTTGACATAATGCCGCCATTTTACTTCTTCTTTTTTTAATTTTGTAGGTTTTCCTGTTCTGCGATCGTGGGCAATAAAGATACGGACCAATGACCAAATTGGAGAAATTGGATAGAGATGATGAAGATGGAGATAAGGAAGTGAAAGTAGGCGGTGAAGAAAGGAGATGATAAGGATGAAAGGCATGCGAAACGGGATTTTTGTGAGCCTTTTAATTTATTTCCTTAAACGGAGAAATGTTTTAAAAGCAGCTATTCCGTCCGGTGGTAGTGTTCTAGGTACGTTAGGTAAGTAATTAGTGTCAGTAGACCTAGTTTTTGGACTAGTTGAAGATTTTGGGCCTGGCGGAAGAGGTGAGGTGGTCTTTGAAGAGCATTTTATTCATAAATTTCGTTCTGTTTTCAGGTTGTGGTTATACCAGGAGATTGTGAGGTTGGTGAAACCTGTGTGTCAGTCCCCAAAACTTCGGTTTATCTCAAGCGGCGATTGGAAATGGTGGCCAGTTGGATTTGGTAACGAGTAAAAGGTTCGTGAGATGTTTACACGAATCCAGTAAATAGATAGGAGGGAGAGTTTTGCCTTGTCCTAAGTGATATGTTGTTTGTAGGTGAAAGACACCCATGAGTAACCGTATGTACATAACTTTAGTAGCAGGAAACGTTACCAAAACAAAACCTCAAACAAATGAGAGGCGTAGTTTTAAGTATGCTAATCGGATTGAGCCTAAAAACCGAGAATCAGTTCTGAGTGTACTCAAGCAAATGTCCTGCCAGACTAACCACAGCTTTTCGATCAAAAGAGCTAAGAACGCCCAACGTAACAGACTCCCTAAACTCTGGTCTACTATTCCCACCACCTTGTTTCAGCTCTATTTCAACACTACCCCTTTCCAGTTCTAATTCAGCAGTTCGAAAGACTATATTTGTAACTCTCAAGTCGTGAAGGTGTTGCCTCAATAACACTGTCCATTTTCTTTTTACAGGAAGCCGTGTGTCGTCGGAATGTTGGTTGATACTTGGCAGCAGGATAGATGATGGAACAGTTATAGTAAGGAAGTAGTCGGCAGTTGTAGTTTCTACTATGCAAACGGAAGGCTCAGTAAAAATTGTAACGAACGCAACTTGTAGCTTTTTGTGGTGATCAACTGTACCTTGCTACATTAAAATGAAAGTCAATAAAATATTTCTTCACTTTAACCGACATTGTTTTTATTTACCTAATCCCGCCAAAACCTCTTCGGATCCCGAAAAACCGGAAACAGTTGATTTCAAGAAAAAATCGGAAAAACTTTCAAACCGGGAAAAAACTTTGAAAATTTTGGCGGGAAATTTGAAAATTCCCGCCAATTTTAGCGAAGTGAAAAATCTCATCGGATCTCGAAATACCGGATATGGTTAAAATTTTAAGAAAAAGTGAAAAAATCAACCATATCCGGTATTTCGAGATCCGATGATTTTTCATCGAAATTTTGGCGGAAATTTCGAAAATTATTTCGAAGTGAAAATCTCATCGGATCTCGAAATACCGGATATAATGATTTTCAGAATTTTTCAAAACAACCATATCCGGTATTTCGAGATCCGATAATTTTCACTTCGAAATTGGCGGAATTTTCAAATTTCGAATTTTAGAAGTGAAATCTCATCGGATCTCGAAATACCGGATATGGTTGATTTTTCACTTTTCAAAATTTTAACCATATCCGGTATTTCGAGATCCGATGAGATTTTTCACTTCGCTAAAATTGGCGGGAATTTTCAAATTTCCGCCAATTTTTGGCGGGAATTTTTAAATTTCCCGGGTTTTTTGTCTTGAATTCAACTTTACTTAGTTTTTCGAAGTCTAACGATACGGGGATTACTTGTAGTTGGCCACGCGCTGTGGCTCTCTTCTAACCAACTACAGCATCAAGTAACTTTGTGATTCGACTACCAAAGCCTATCTGAAGTAGGGCGGACGGGAAAAATGAGGAAAAGCGTTTGTCTGTGACTAGCAAACGCTTTCCAAGGAAAAGGTTGGAATGAAAGGAGAATTTAGGAAAGTCTATTCTTAGAAAAAGAAACAAAATTTATTTCAAAACTTACAAAAGTCAATGTCCACAGCGAAATCAGTCGTCAACAATGGAAACCAGGGGTGCCAAACTCGGGGCCCAGTTAATATACCCAACACAAAGTACAACAATAATAAAAACGTGAATCATAAACGAAAAACCAGGATATAAAACTGCAATCTACTTTAATTATAAACTATACAGATCATTTTAAACAATTAATTAACTTCATAATAATATAATATTCGAATAAAATTATTTATTTCTATCAATAATTGACTCTTTTGTGGCCCGAGTTAGCTTTTAAGTTTGACACCCCTGATGTAAACTATCACTTAATCAACAAAGGTTTATTCATAATGACATTCACTCTACAAAGACTCCGGCAGCCACCGGAAACAACGATATACATATGTTATTCCATAAGCGAACAATATGCTACAATCCTCTAGATTTGTATCTGCGAGCCTTCTCGGATCTTCTTAGGCTACAAGGTAAGTATGGCTTCAAGTTTCTGCAGGTTTCTAGAGGATTCTGCACATTGTCCTTGCGCTATTTAGATATATCTACTCTCTATCACTATATATATATAATATCCCCTATAACAGAGGTCGGCAGAAGTGCGACCCCGGAGCTGCATGTAGCTTATAACTCCTAGCTTGTGCCTCTTCCACAAAATGTTTAGTTCAGGGCCGTAGTACTAATTATAAAATAAATATTAACGGTATATAAGTATGATACCAAGTTTTATGTAATGTGTCGTTAGTCAAACTAAGACATATTCAGCAAAAGCAATTTCGAGGGCGTCGTTTTAATCCTAATTATTGCGTCGAAATGTAAAGAAAAACTTTTGAAAATGGCTCTTAACACGCTGACGATCTCACCGAAAATGGCGAGTTACACGTGGGGACCGACAGTTTTTTCATTGCAAATCACCTACATTTTCATTTATTTTTATTATTTTTGGGCTAATAATTATAGTTAGAAATTACTTAACCCGAAAACAAATTTTTAAATAACTCGGCTACCGGTGGGTCAAGCGGTCCCACGTGTTTCCTTTGTATTTTCACAAATTTTTATGGCTACCACGAATCGCGGCATATTAATAAACCGAATCGTTCAGATGAAGTGTCGCCTGTTGACAAATTGGACAAGGATGGACTCCCTCTCCCTGATCCTTCCAAAGCACCTTCCGTCATTGTGAGTTACAGTAACACGCTGTATCGCAAACACTAAATTAAGTATAGGCCCCATATATAAGCTCCAAGTGAGTAACCTATTCTCATTTCATCTTAAAACTCCCCCAAACTAATCCTCGCTATATACAACATGTCCTCGAGGGACAACAGAACACAATACTGTACACAAATACGATTCAAATCATGTCACGGCCCTAAACAAAAAATGTCACTCGACACACCGGTGAGTCAAACGGTCGTCAGCGTGTTAAATAAGCTATACAGACTATTTCCATAGTCCTCTAGAATACTATAAGACATCAATTGGATTTTATAAACATTCAATAATCAAAATATTTATCCAGAGAGGCATAAAACTATTCGGAAGGCATATTATGCAGACTATATTGTAGGATATTATTGATAGTTTTATACGATACTATAACATAAATTAATCGTATTTTATAAACGAGACATAATATACGTATTCAGAGGGGTACAATATGACTCAGAAGATATATTTACCCTCTCACTCGTCTCTGTTACTATATAACATCTTAATATCCCTTCAAATATTTCAAAGGACAATAATATCCGATGTACATGTCTTCTGAATCATATTACATCCCTCTGAATATATATTTTGAGTATTTTAAAACAATAAAATCCGGAAATTGAGGCACTACAGGACCTTTACTTCCTGTTTTAAGGTTTTCTAACTTGAGTCCTTCAAATCCGTCAATTTTACAAATCCATTAAGACTTGACACTCAGACTTGTCATTTCATCATCAAAAATGGCTCCAACACCTCAAAAACAAACTGTATGTGACTTATACATAACCGGGTCTCGTTTTATGCGATTAGAAAATTATCACAACATCCCACCCGTATGCCTTCGATACAAATTAAAAACGATTCCAACTACAGTATGTTCTGAAGCCCATATTCCAGTCTTTTGGGGGATGTTCACACCTTGGATACCTGACTTAATATGGCCGACAGGAGGAATTGATTTTAGCTTTTGAGTCGGGTTCGGTCTCTCAGTTTTGTTTCATCTTCTTTCAAACACTTTTTAGGTTTTGTCAGGTTCTTCCTAACCTCTGGAGCGGTTTATTGAATGTCCATTCGTACCTAGATCAAGTTAACAAATTTTTGGGAAGTTTCTGGGTTGGGTTAACAATGTTACAACCACAGCCCGCGTGGTTTGTTTGTTATTTTCATTCTGGATGTCGTACCTGTATCACAACATTGGTTGAAACTCCTGCGATCAGGTTTATACTAATCGTCTTCATTTCACTTACCTCTGAAGCGATTGATCTAGATGTCTGTCCGAACTAGATCAATTTAACAATTTTCTGGGCTATTTCTAGGTTGGTTAACTATATCACAACTCCAGGCCCCATGGTTTGTGGTTTATATCGACCTCAGGGGTTTAAGACAACCTGCGAGGGGTCTACACTAGCGAATACCTATTTACTCACATTATACTGTCTTATAATATAAAGACATATATATTATTTATAAAAATACCCACGAAATAAAAATTTACTTGACTACAGTGAGAAAATTACAAAAATCAGGTAAGTAGGGGGCCCACCCAAAACCAGAAAACATGGCAACGGGTCTACGACACTAAAAACTTTGGGAACCTCTGCTCCTTCGACTTGACTGTATTATACAGATTGTGTAAATGAGAGGTGTAATCATTTCCTCCGAATTCAGGGAATAAAAATTTTTGTTTTAAGTTAACCGTTTGTAAAATTCTGTTGTTTAATTGAAAAAAAAAATTACAATTGTGAGAATTATGACAGGTACCGTACCTGAATAAAGAGAAATGAATTATTGATTATGGGATTAATAACACGTAACAAACACCTGGACGGTTTGAGTAAGAAAAAAGGCTTTGGAACTGGCTAAAAAAGTGTTTGGCCAAGACGAATCGTGTACATGGTGATTGGTGAAAGATTCCATTTGGGGCCCCTCTCACTCTCTCGCGGTTTATCTTCTCTCCTTTCATTCTCCTAAGGAAGAGAACATGTAGCCTATGCGAACGATAATGATATTCGTAAGCAAGCACGCATCTAATTATGCAAGAAATGAACGCCAGGTGCTCGATATGACGTCCATTACGTAGCATCGTTACTTCAATTAGAGACGATGCGTGAGTGATTGATTGAGGGAATGACTGACTGACTGACTGACGCTACGGTTTTACACCTTCAATGGGGTATTGAGGCAAAATGCTGGGAGTTTTAGGTTTGTTTCGGTGACACACATGGAGGAGGGAATGTGTGATACTCACATCCACATACTCAGGAGGGGTTCTAATGGCTCATCGATTTTCTGTTGACTTGGTCGGTTTTTGGTTTTGTGACACCTCCCCAACCTCCCCCCTCTGGATGGTATTACCTAAGAATTACCCACGCGAGATTGCAAAATTGTAAACTATGACTAACTTCTCATGATTCTCTCCCTTCATTTGAATACAATGAAAGGAATTTCATTTTGCTCGCGATAATTAACAAATTTTAAAGGAAAATTACTCTTCCAGGTTGTTCGCCATGTTTTCACGAACCCAACTACGTACCTGAATCGAGCCGTTTGATCAACTCGCAAAAATATAAACGAAAATGGTCGTAAATCTACGATTACCTGGAATCCATGATTAAAGTTTACGTTTCTCCGAACACCCGAATGAAAAATTATTTTTAAGGTATTTTAAGGTACGTTAAATGACTAACTGACTCTCCCACTTCCTATTCCCGAAGGAGAAAGGAATTTTTGTTTTAGAATTTGTGAAATTCCCTCTGAGAGGAGGAGAAAACAACGGAATGCGAACGCGAATGTGACATGCTTGGAATCAGGTACAGCCCCGCGTCTTCATTTTATTTCCAACCCAAAACCATGAACCAAAAATAAAAAAATTCAAATAAATACCTGGGAATTGGCATCCATGACACGAAAAAAGGTTTTCGAACTATGAACAAACTACCGCGCACTACATTACTACCAAAACTATTCGTTTACATAGCGAAACGTGTAATAAAACATTTTTCAGGTACACGGGCTAAAGGCAAGTCGCGCAATATAAACTATACGTACACAATAATACGTTGCGAGCCTGAGTAATAGTTGTTGCCAACTGTTGAGCGTCAACTTGAAAACTGTTACAGATACAGAGTGGTGTGGAGGAAAAAAATTCGAATGTTATGTTCCTCGACGGTTCTCTTTTCATTTTTATTTGTTGTTGTTGTTTCAGGTACGAGCGGAAACGGGAGTGGAGACTTATTATGGACGAGGGTAAAACGGAAGCGGAAGGATTTTTCTTTTACATGATTGGGTTTTTAATTGGCGGGTTAAGGTGAGGTTTGTTTCATTCGTTGGATGAAGTTAGGTGTGGAAATGAGAAAAGGAAATGGAAATGAAGTCTTTGGGGGGAGGGGGTGTTCACACCTTGGATACCTGACTTAATATGGTTGACAGGAGGAATTGATTTTAGCTTTTGAGTCGTGATCGGTCTTTCAGTTTTGTTTCATCTTCTTTCAAACACTTTTTAAGGTTTTGTCAGGTTCTTCCTAACCTCTGGAGCGGTTTATTGAATGTCCATTCGTACCTAGATCAAGTTAACAATTTTTGGGCAGTTTCTGGGTTGGGTTAGCAATATTACAACTACAGCCCTCGTGGTTTGTTTCTTATTTTCATTCTGAGTGTCGAGCCTGTATCACAACCTTGGTTGAAACCCTGAGATTAGGTTTATACTAATCGTCTTCATTTCACTTACCTCTGGAGCGATTGATCTAATGTCTGTCCGAACCCAGATCAATTTAACAAATTTGGGGTAATTTGTGGGTTGGGTTAACTATATCACAACTCCAGTCCTCATGGTTTGTTTGCTGTTTCCATTAGCTTCAAGTCGAGCCTGTATCACAACACTGGTTGAAACCTCTGTGACTAGACTTGTACTAATCCTCTTCTTCATTTCCTTCACATCTCTTCGTCTTCTTCTCTCGTTGTAATTTCCTAGCGACTCCTTTCCTTAGTTTCATAGATGTCTCTTCATGACTAAGTTGGTTTCGTATTTTTGGGTTTTCTGGGTGTTGGAGTTGACGTCACATCATCATCCACGGGTTTCTTCATCTCACATCGATTCCAGCCTTCGTTCTCATCTTTCTCCTTCGCAGTTCTGAAATTGATAAAATCAATATTTCAACCAAATTTTCCCACAAAATTCAAACTTGCAAAAGGGAAAGCAGTACAAGACACACTCCAAAATGTTGTAAGTGGGTGTGTCAACCCCCTGTAGGTATCACCAGAAAACCTGAACGAGACAACGTAATAATTTTTCCTTTCTTTTCCAACCAGCCAGAGTTGTATGAAACACACTTGTTTCGGGAAACGGTCAGTGAAAATCCTTCGAATTAACAAAGCCATTACTACTAATTAATTAATTATGTTTACGCAAGAAAGGAAATCATAAAAACAAATAAATAAATAAATAATCAGGACAGTCGGACAGAATGGAAATGATCCAATGGAAACATTTATCAGATGAAAATGATCTGAATGAAAACGATGATGATGATGATAGGGAATAAAAAACTACAGTTGGCAGTACCGGTTCGAGTGTACCGTAAATACAAGGTATGCCCCTGTACAACCTGAATTTTAAAAGGTGTTCAGTACCTTTTTCCAAAAACCTTTCTCCCCCAACGGAAAATTTAAAAATTCATCGTGTCAATAGCGAACGTTTACTCTTAAGTATTGGAAAACCTTTTCCTTCATCAAACCTGAACCTGAAAATTGAGAAGAGTATAGAGTAACCTAAAAAGAAGTTTTTTTTCTTACACAAACCCAACTTTAGACGAACGAGTTCAGAACGAGAGTTCGTTTCGTTTCAGTAATGTAAAAAAGAGACTCAGTCCCGGGTTTTCGTAACGGTCGTTTTCGGTCTTTTAACGCTGAGTGCCTTCTTTGAAAGAATTTAGGCTCGTTTTTGTTCGTGGTAAAAGGAGCCTGATACCTATTCTCCAGTTGTGATTGTTGTCTCTTTTTTATGTGGAATACATTCATTGAAAGAAAAAAAATTTTTTTTTTCTGTACTTCGATGCCGTGGTAAACGGAGAATACAGGTGTCGGTTGAAAGTCGCCATTTTTTTTGTCATAGTTCAATCATGACGTAGGCGTGGATGGAAACGACTTTTTTGTTTTGTTTTCTTTTTTTTGTCGTGTTTAGTATTTTATTTATTTAATTTATTTATTTAAAAACATTCGAAATGCTGAGTAATGAATATGTGTTGGAATTGTCGAATGTGTTCCACACGGGAGAGGTAATTACGTTTTCTCTTTTTTAATTATTGTTATTAATTGACAACTGAAAGTTTGTTGTCATGAAATCATAATCGTTTTGAATTTCTTTCCTGATTTATTTATTAAACTTTTTAATAACCCACTTCTGACTAAATTATTAATAACCATAAATTCAAATCAAAACTATTTGAGGTTAGGTTAATCTGGTTAAACCCAAGTTAGGGGGGTTTGATTAAAAATGTTTTAAATGATTTTTGAATTAAGTTGATAGAAGGCTGTGTGTCTGCACTATGTTCAAGTTTGGGGGTGAGGGAGTGTAGATAATCATTTAAAACTTCAACTTGAATTTCAGGTGGAGCAGGGAACATGTTTCCAGAAACTAATGGACAATGTTAAAACAGGATTGATCCTGAAGGATGTTTCACTCGAGGTACACAGTGGTGAGGTTTTAGCCATCCTCGGTTCCAAGGGTGAGTGTTGAAGTCATACAGGTTTTCAAATTGATTGTTTTGTTTAATTAAGTGATGCAATTCAATCAAACCTGAAACTTTTAATTTGGTGAATTAATCATGAAACAAATTTTTGTCATCATTATGTGTGTGAGTGGTTGTGTGTTTATGTGAATGTTCTTTGTTTGTACAAATTAATTATGCTGATTAGGTTTTGAGTGAGTGTTTTTGTTAATATGAGGAATGTGAGGGAAGTTGGACAAGCTTGTTGACTTGCAGGTATACATGTTTGAGGTTGGACTGTGTGTCATGTTGTGTAGGAATGCAATGCAAATATGTTGACTCATCTGTGAGAGGACGTTTTGATTTGTAATAAGGGAATAATGGTTTTGTAAACCAGTTCACATGTGAAGGTGTGGAGTCATTTTAACTTATTTAAATAAAAAATGCAAGAATTTTGAGATTGAGTGAGGATATCTGTCAAATTATGAGTGGGACAATAATTGATAGGTATTGACAGGTAATTAGGGACGACGACGACGTATTCCTCAGTGATAATGACACAATCAAATTAGCATGTCTTCAAGAAAACTGGGCCTTTAATTCATCCTCAGGTTTTGAGATCTATGAAAAGTTTCAGTTTCTATGGATTTTCAACTCATTTAGACAGGCCTGTGGTTGAGTGGTTATAGCGCCTGATTAGCGAAGTTATGGTTGAGAGTTAGAGAGCCCCTCCCACATCCTGTTACATCCCGTGGGAAAACTGGGTAAAAATTCAAATTTTTTCTCATCAATAAACAGTCTAAAAGACGTAATGTGACCACAGAAACCATATTCAAGTATCGATAGGTTGCTCGAATTAGAATTACTTTGAATGAGAGTCATTATTTAAAGATGAAACCGGAAGTTGTTAGGTAAATAAAAAACGAAAAAGACAGTCAGACCACAACAAATTACAAAAACAGGACGTGAGTCAAGTCAAAGCCCAGGCACCACAAATTAGCTAGACGTGGAAAGTTGACAACAATCCTCATTCAAGGGTTAGATCCGTCACTCCCAACGTGGAGCTCTGGGCCCACCGGTGGGGCATTGGCAAAACGTACTATGTACCCCAAGACTATGGGGTAATTTTGAATAACAAAATTTAAATATCACGCGGGAGGACATCAGGATTTTAGAAATGCCTCGGTGGGGGATGGCCCAAAATCGGTTGGGTAACCACAGTTTTAAACCTATGGTACATCTCGTAGGAGATGAGGACCGGAAATGGAGTAGAAAAACTCAAATTTTCCGCATCAAAGAACAAAACCAGAGGAGTGGTCAGAGTTAACAATCCAGTATTAGGGGTTGGATTCCCTTTGGGATGGGACTTGGTTCAAGGTTTCGGTCGTAGCAATCCTACATACAGGTTCACAGCTGTAGAAAGGAATGTTATTGTGTTGGATGTCGAAACTTGGGAACGGGTTCGAGTGATTGATTAACCTCCTTGAAGGCGTTCCCTTAGTTTAAAGGCCGCAGTACCGTCGCCTTGTAATTAAATAATCATCAATTAATTATTATTAATTCGATCATGCTCGTTTGGAAGTCAACAACGGGCTTTCCTCCCACAAGTAATTGCGGTTGGCTAACACTCTGAATTATGCGGTTACGATATATTATTATGCGTCCAGACAATTATGGTTTGCGTTAATGGCTAATTAAAAACCGGAAGAAAAATGTTTTCTTGTGGATTTCGGCCTTCAATAAAGAATTCTTGGAGTTGGTGGAAGGAGGAGGAGGAAAGAACAAAGAGGACGAAGATGAAAGTAAAGGGAAGAGAGAGTGAAGATGAAAGGAGTGTACGAACTGTTCGACTATCTTCTTCGAAGACATATTGAACATGATTGATATGATCGATTTCGGATTCATCGGAACGCAACGAGTCTTTCATAATTCCAGTTCGCACATCCGTTTTAAAGAAGGGCGCCAACCTGTGAAAACGATAAGAACGGTTGGCTACCTGACGGGAAAAGACGGATTGTCTGTAGAAAAAAATTTTTACAAAAACAGGTTTCGTTCTCTCTCGAGCTTGCGATCTCGGTGGTAGTCGTCAGAGAGGAGAAGAAATGAAACTGGGTTCATGGGTTCTCCCACGTTTTCTTGAAAGGTTAATTAAGGCGTCATTGTGTCGTGAAACAATAAAAGGCCTCCTCCGCGCTCTCCCATCTTCCTGTTTTCCTCATTCAGATGTTTTATTAAGTTTCTGAAGTGAAAGGGAACTCGGGGGAGGCTCAATGTGGGGCAGGAGAGAATGGAGGTGTGTATCGACTGTATGCTTCAATCGTCTTCGTTTTATTTACAGGAAGTGGCAAACGTGCTCTTCTCGAAGTGATTTCCCGAAGAACTCGAGGACCCACACGAGGAGAAATTCTCCTCAATGGAGCTCCCATGAGTCCGATTTTGTTTCAACACAACTGCGGCTACGTCACACATAAATGTGACCTGATTCCATCACTGACTGTCATGCAAACTCTTCACTTTGCCAGTAACCTGACGATAGGATCTAAGGTACTGGATCTATTACCAGGTGGATGTATACTGTTCGAGATGAGAGACTGATGGATTTTGTTTCGTTTAGGTGACTCAGTACATGAAGAGGTCGAGAGTGAGGCAGGTTCTTGCTGATTTAGCGCTGACGCAGGTTGCCAACAGACGAGTGGAAGCTCTAAGCAATTCCGAATACAGAAGGTTGATGATCGGTGTTCAGCTGATGAGAGATCCTGTTTTGTTACTTTTGGACGAACCCACCTGGGATTTGGATCCTTTGAATACTTACTTGGTCGTGTCGATATTGTCAAATCATGCGAAGAAGTACAACAGGGCCGTCATATTGACGATGGAAAAGCCAAGGTATGATGGATGGATATAAAATGGACAGCCGGATGGGGGAGGTGGAGGAGCGACATTATTTCCACTCGATTGGAGATGATTTCTTCCTTTGTCTGTGTCTAATGACCCAGGAGTGGTTGACAGATGCCAAATAACCTTGCACGGTCATGGAAATAGTTTCGGTTTAATTCGTGTCCCCAGGAGAGAGAAACGGCGTTTTATGGTATCGAATTGTGTTTGTTCCAGGTCGGACGTGTTTCCTTTTCTCGATAGAGTTACCTACCTCTGTTTGGGGGATGTCGTTTACACAGGAGCCACTCAGTTCATGTTGGAATATTTCCGAAGCATCGGTTTTCCCTGTCCGGAACTGGAAAATCCACTCATGTACTACCGTGAGTAGGCTTAGAGTGACCACTGTCCACTCCTCCAATCGTTGGGACATTCCATCATCTTGGACTTACTGTTTCGTTTACAGTTTGTTTGTCGACCGTGGATAGAAGGTCTCGCGAAAGGTTCATCGAATCGAATCACCAAATCGCTGCTTTGGTCGAAAAGTTCAAAGTGGAAGGAGGTCCTTTCCGAAAAGCGGCTCCAAGCAATCAGGCTGATTCTCTCGATCCTCTAATGGCCGGAAGTCAGCACAAAGTTCCTCTTTCCGCTTTCGGACGACCGGGAACTTTTCAAGTCGCCACGACTCTCTACACGTGAGTGTTTATGTCATGTTCGTTTCTTCTAGTTTTTCTTGTCTCCTCGATGATGTCATGTTGGTTTTTTCATTTTTGCAGGAGGAATCTGGCGACGACTTTCAACTTCTCCCTGGATGGTTTCAAGGACATTTTCTTGAGGCTCTTTTTCCTTCCGGTCATGTTTGCCATTTTGTACGGGATTTATTTCAACATGGGAAATTTCCAGAGGACTTTCCTATCGAGAAATGGTTTCGTATTTAACATGATGGCCGCAGCTTATTTCTCTTCTATCGTGTCCACCGTGGCTACGTGTAAGTTGGATATTTGCCGTGTCTGATGACAATAAAACTGACAACATGAACACTGGATTCTTCTTTGCCTCAAACTATCCTTACATGAAGAGAGTTACTCTTTCCATTTTGATGCTTTCATTTTCTTATTTTCAACCTCATCTGAGCCTAACGGCCATAATTCTTCTCTTCCTAAAGGTTTTTTCTTTTAGGCTAAAGATTTGGTTCCCAACCGATTTTGGGCCATGCCACACGTATGCATTTCTAAAATCCTGATGCCCCCTTGTGATGTTTAAATTTTGTTATTCAAAATTCACTGTTAATAACTCATTCTCTAATTACCCTTATAGTCTTTGGTATAGTCAGCCAAAGGGTGCACGTCCTGCCCATGATCCACCAAAATGTTGCCATGCCCCACTGGTGGGAATGACGGGGTTAAACGTTTTAGCAGAATTGTTAGATCTGTTAGCGAGAGAAATGGTGGGTTCATGTATTCTCCTCCTCCTTCTTCTTCTTATTATTATATTATACTATATTATTGTTATATTATTATATTATATTTAACTTATTTCCTCTTCTACAACGATACTTCCCCTTCCTGTTAATAGGGTAGATAGTGGTTCGCTTCCTTTCTCTCTTATCTCAGAAGCTTATTTATCTACTAGATTTATGACACTGAATTTATTTATCTACTTATTTATTTACTTATTTATGTACTGAATTTATGCCACCAAGTACAAAACCCCGTCTCGAGCCTGTAGAACATTATAAGAACGGAATAGAACTTTACAAACATGAATGTTGGGTGAGAGTTTGTGTTAACAGGTTCCGAGCTAGGGAAGTGACCCAAATTATAGTTATAGCAAAAACAGAACCCTTCAAGTGGCCTAAATTTAAGCACTACAACAGAAGAGAGAGAATTTTTATCAAAATTTTAAAACCGACAGGAATTTAGTTTTCTGGAATTGATTAATCTCGTTTGAAGGATTTGAATTTGTGTTTTGTCTTCTGCTCTAATATCGGCTTCTTTTGTTTGCAGTCCATCAACACAGAATAAGGTATTATCAGGAGTCTCAAGAAGGTCTCTATGGAGGGCCATTGTTCTACATTGTATACACTATTTATTCCTTGCCTTTTTCATTCATATCGACCTTGGCCTCCGCGAGGATTGTTCTTTTGTGAGTACCCCATGTTTTCTTTTATTAATTATAACTGAAGGTTGTCCCAACAGCAGAAAACAAACTGTTGAAATTATTGGATTTCCGGTCTTGTTTGTCTTAGTTATTGTTCTAGCGAAAGAAGTAGTCGTGGAGGTAGTTAGCAATAGGCTTTGAAGAATTCCGTACCTGGTTTTGTTTGCATACAAAGGCCAGGGATTAAACCTGATTGCAAAGCTTCCTCTTTTACAGGTTATCGGATTACACAAGTGAAAACGACTGGATACGGTTGAGCTGCGCGATTTGGTCTGGAGTTCTACTGGCTGAACATCAAACAATGGCCGTCATGATGTTGGTTCAGACGAGGCTCACGGCCGGCCTTACCAGTTGCATAATCACGATTATAACTCTGGTGCTCGGAAGCGGAAATCTAAAGTAGGTTTCAACTCAGATTCAGAATTAATTTCGGCCCCTTGATTTCCTGACCCTAAATCGATTCCTGAATTTGATTTTTCAGAGCCTACAGCGGACTTTCAGACTGGCTCATGTACCTGACCTACTGCACTCAAACACGATACCTAGGCTCGTTTCTCAATCACGAATATCTTTGGGCCGGTCACGTGGATTTACCCTTCTCGAAGAGTCATATCTGCCGTAACAAAACCCACCCGGGTGATGCGGATACCTGGCTGTGTAGGTTCAACAGCGGTCAGGAATTTCTGAGAGAGAGATACGCGAGAGATAACGAAAACCACATTCAACTTCTCACCGATCCAAATCTAAGTTTGAGTATCTGCCTGGGATTCAGTGTCGGACTCATCGTGCTCAACAGTTTGCTGTATTTGGTTCCTTTGCCGGGGTTCATCAAAGCCAAGTTTCGGCACTAAACCCCTCCCTCAATCCGAGAACTATTGGTGCTACAGTGACTTAAATAAATTTATGAGGCTTACTACCTTTGTATAGAAAATTTTTTATTTAAATGAAGTTTTTAAAGAAAACATTTTGGTCTTCAGATTTTTGGAAATTTGTTCCTTTGTCATTGCTCAAATATTTTGAAACTTTGGAGAGGAAAGAAGTAAGCGTCCTGGTTTCTAAATCGGGTTTGGCGGTATTGGAAACTCTAACCTCAATCCCTAGTTAACTTGAAAGAATGACAAAATGGCCGACAGGCTGTCGTTCGTCTTTGTTTTGTTTCTATTTATGTTAATTGTAACAGTACAGATCATCAACGGCTGTGCGGCGAACTGTTCAGTGGTTAATTTGCGAGTGAACGTTTTTTAGAGGTCTCCATTTCCGGTTGTAAAGGATCAAGGAAATGGTTCATTGCGAAATCGGTTTTCTTGAATTGGCATTTGGCCTGCATGGAAATGAGTTGGAGTTCAGTTCCGTGTAGAGGAAATTTAAATTTATAATTTGACAGGTATTGGGGACAAAGATACGCCGAGGTTTCTCTTTCCTCACTTTGGGTCTGGTTTTTCGTTGATAAGTTAGACTGGTGATGGGGATGTGGTTTTGGTAGTGAGACGATGAAGGGGGTCTGGTAGAAGAGTACAGAAACAGATAAACTTATCTTCTTTTAGGGTAGTTTTCTCGAAGGGTTTAAATTTACATTTGGTTCTGTGAGTGACCCGCAGCTTTGGGATGGGGTCATCACTGTCTATTGATGAATTGTTTGAGTTGAGGATACCTGAAAAGTTTCAGCTTTAAATTCTGTTTACCTTAAGAGAATTTTGATGTATACTGTATGTAAATCTCCCAGTTAACTGTCACCTGTCTCCAAGCACAATAGAACAAGGAGGTCTATAGGTTGAATACAGAGAACAGAACAGTGTCTTAGTCCCGGGAGAAGATAACGGAAGTAATTATTAATCCATCCCAGGAAGAGAGATTAAAATAGATTAAGAGGACCAAAGAAGAAAACTGGGGTCTGTTCCAAAAGTTCCGGGAATGTAGGTAGCAATGCTAGCTGGCTCATTGATCAATGATTGGACGAATCGTTGGCAGCAATGCAAAGAATACTCTGAATAAGCTCTGAAAAAATTTTAAACTGACACTGAACTAATGATTGGAGGCGGGAGGAAAGAATGATCATTCCGGGGACTTTGGGACAGATTCTGTATAACGGAAGAAAACGAGAAAATGGGAAGATCAGTTTTGTACAGTAAGAAAGTTTTTCCTTTTTTTAAGGAATTGTTGCGTTGGACGATGTTCCTTGTAATGATCCCTGAAGAAGTCAGAACACACTTAATAATACTTTTGGAATAATTTTTAATGAAAGTGTGCAATATTTATGAAATGGGGTCTACATGAAAGTGTTGATTACTATGAAAATAAATTCTCCATGAAACTGTGCAGTAGTTTTGAAACAAATATTTGAAAAATGGGCACCATTTTGAAATGAATTATTCGCAAAAGTGTGCGTCAGAAGTCCTGTCAGGGAACTGGTTGGAATGAGATCTGATGGGTTCTTGTTGGTACCAACAGCAGAAAGGTTTATTGGTTAAAAGGTTATTTACAACATCTCTCAGACCGCTGGTACTTGCAAGAAATGGAGGTCTGTGATTGGTCAATGGGTCTCCAAGAATACTTTGTGAGAAGCTAATCGAAGAACCTTGTCACAAGAATAAAGGATCGATGACGTCATAAATGATCAGGACAACGCGAGAGTGAACACGTCTCTACTCATCAGGTGTTCTAATTGATTTCATTTTTAAATTGGTCAGGCTCAGGTTCATCCCAACCCCAACCGTCGGGGTTATGTCGTCGGATTATCACTACACCGTCAGCGTTTCTGTAAATGATTGGCTATGGATTTTACAACGCGCCTAAAAATTATTTATTATTAGGAAGTACACGTCCGATCTAAATAATCAGGATGTCTTGGGGAGTTTCTTGTTAGGGCTCCTCTTTCGACTTCTTTCGTCTTCTGGGTCACTCACCTATTCTAATGAGGAAGTCGATTTAAGGTCCACGTGTCTGTAAGTGCTGTCTCAACACCCTAACTCCGATCTTGTAACACTTGTTGTGACTGTCCTTCTACCTCATTTTTACCCTGTTGGGGCTCTCCTAACTTTGCCATTTTTAAGGTTCAAAGAAAATTTGAGGTTTGTCGCTAACCAAACTACGTATCATAAATTAAATACGCGTTGTGGAATTTTTCTTTCATTCAAAATGGCGCCTCTTTGGATTTGAATTCTTAGTAGATAAAATATTCTGCAATTGTGTTGCATCTCAAGATCAAACAAAAGGTTGGGTGACAATGGTGTTTGTTTGGTTTTTGATAAAATGCTTCTGAAAGTGCAGAAATTTATAAAAAGAAACAAAAATTTGATAAAGAAAGCGAATAAGACAAATGACGATCGAGCAAAAAGATAAAAATTTGTTGTTTAAGGAAAAGACAAATGAAAGAATAAAAATGTTTTCGTTCTAACGGTCACGTTTTGTGAACGTAATGAAACGGTGGCCATTTTTAAATTTAATCGAGGATTCCAATGATTTGCAATTTTTGCTTTTCCCTGATTTCTTTCCCCCGGGAAAGTTTTAAATTTGATCTGAAATCATTATTTATTTATTTACAACAAATTATTTTTGGGGAATTTGGTTGGTTCATTTTGGGGTGATCTAAGCCCATTGGGGGCCTCGTTCGTCCAAGTCAGTTTACGACAGTTCCCGGGACAGTCACACCTAAATAAATACCAGTAACACTGAATCACACAATAATAGAGTAGAAAAAGAAGCTTTTACTCGTTCCAAAACTGTGCACTACTTTTGGGAAAAAAATTTTGGAGACTGGGTATTACTTTTGAGCAAAAACTTAATAATTTAGAAACGATTCATTTGAAAGAATGTGCATTATTTTGGAATAGATTTTTGATGAAAGTGTGCAATATTTATGAAATAGGGTCACAAAAACGTGTTCATACTCTGAAAGTAAATCCTCTATAAAAGTGTGCACTAGTTTTGAAACAAATATTAGAAAAATGGGCACTATTTTGAAATGAATCATTCGCATAAGTGTGCGTTACTTTTGGAATGGAACAAATTCTTAATGAAGGGTATTGCTTCTGAAATGAATTATGTGAAAGAGTGTGCGTTACTTTTGGAATTGATTTTTGATAAGGATGTGCAATACTTATGAAATGAATTCCACATAAGCGTATTAACTACATTTTGAATAGGATTTTCTACAAAAGTGTGAACTACTTTTGACACGGACATTTGATAAATCGGCACTATTTCGAAAAGAATTATTTGCCAGAGTGTGCAATACTTTTGAAATTGATTTTCGATTTTCGATTAAGATGTGCAATATTTCTAAAATGAATTTCACATAAAGCGTGTTAACTACTTTCAAAACAAATTCTATCTGACAGTGTGCCCCAGGTTCGGAACGAATTTTGGATGAGGGATATTCCTTCTGAAATGAGTTATTTACAAGATTGTGCGTTACTTATGGAATAGATTTTTGATGAAAGTGTGCAATATTTATGAAATGGGATCCGCAAAAACGTGTTGATTACTCTGAAAACAATTTTTCTATGAAAAAATGTAGTCGTTTTGGAACGAATTCTTAATGAGGGGTATTGCTTCTGAAATGAATTATTCGCAAGAGTGTGCAATACTTTTGAAATGGATTTTTGATTAAGGTGTGCAATACTTATGGAATGAATTCCGCAGAGGTGTGTTAATTATTCTAAAAATAAATTCTCTAATAGTGTGCAACAGTTTTCGAAAGAATTTTGGATGAGGAATATTCCTTCCGAAATGAGTTATTTACTATACTGTGCAGTGTTTTGGAATGGGTTTGGGATGGAAGTGTGCAATACTTATGAAATTAACCCGCATAAAACGTGTTAATTATTCTAAAAACAAATAATCCAATAGTGTGCAACAGTTTTGGAACGAATTTTTGATGAGTATGTTATACTTTTAAAAAGATTTTGCATGAATGGGTGCATTAATTTTGAAATGAATTTTAATGATAGTGTGCAATACTTATGAAATGGATCCCGCATAAACGTATTAATTACATTCAGAATAAATTTTCTATGAAAGTGCACTACTTTTGAAACGAACATTTAATAAATCGGCACTATTTCGAAAAGAATTATTTGCCAGTGTGCAATACTTTTGAAATGAATTTTTCATAAAATAGTGTCCAACAGTTTTAGAACGAATTGTTAATGAGTGTGCAATATTTTAAAAAGAAATTTTGCGTGAATGGGTGCATTAGTTCTGAAATGAATTTTTAATTACAATGTGCAATACTTATGAAATGGATTCAGCAAAAATATGTGCATTACTTTTGAAATAACCACGGGAAATAGAGATTTCATAGGTTATCCGTTTATAACTGGGCCATAGATTTTCCCTAAAGATTTTGTATGGAAATAAATTTTTAAGTTTCGTGAGCCCTCCAAAAATGAGACAGGACCCCAGTTCGACTCTACACTCCGGTTGATCGATTTTTCAAATTCTTTTTATTAATTCCTACTGATTTAAAAGTTATCTAATACACCCTTAATCCGTCACTGAAGAAACATCGAGAATTGACCTGTACCTAAAAACCTGGCTCGATTCGATGATGAAGAAATAAAATTTGGTCTTCCCCAAACTTGTGACGAAACAGAATTGAGGTTAAGAACGTTGGTGACATTTTCAAAAGATGGCGCTTAAAATTGATCTCATTTCCGTTTTGGTTCGGTGAAAAGAGAGAAAGAAGGCTGTGGTTTTCAAAGGTTTTTGCTTTTTGGTCGTTGAGACGGTTTAATTTTGATTTTCGGAGGGAAGGAAAAGGAGGTTAGAATCATTTGGACTTGACTCATGCTTGAAGGAAGAGAATTTGAGTTTTGGCGAAGACGCGCCCACGGTTTCTGCGCATGCGTCAAATCGTCAAATTACGTCAAAGTATTTGGAAAATGTGTGAATGTCGTTATCTGTACGGAGAAGAGAATCCTAATTTATTTTATGTTTGTGGTTTTTGCCTTTCTTCGTGTCACGCTCACTCCTTTGGGAAGGGCGCAGGTAGGGGGCGCGTAGGGGGGCAGGTTTCAATTTTCGTTCTTAATTTTGTTTTTGGTGTCCTGTTTATGGTTTTTGAGCGATATCGTTTGGTAAACACAATGGATTGGTTTTTGGCTAATCTACTCTTCTTAATGATTAGTCGAGGTGATTGATCCCCGGCCTCTGGGCCTTTTCTTTTGTTTCTGGTTGTCGTTGTTGTTATTGTTGCCTGCTATCCACTTCCGGTTTCGTCGATTGTTGAATTGTGTCGACTGAGTAGAAAATTGTTTTTCAAATCTGTGGCAGGTTACCATTTTAACTACAGGTCCAAACCTGATCGGATTTAGCGGAGATCCTGTCAAATTGAGATCTCATCCTCCTGCTGAGGTTTAGTGACCTTGAACTCAGTGCCAGATCTTCTGTTTCAAGGTCTTCTGAATGCCGTTAGTTTTCAGTATCAGCCGAAATCAGGTTTCTTCTCTGCTTTGTCAATCATGCTTACTTTTCATTGAATGGTTTTGATCGGTTTGTGTACCTTGTTGATGAGAAGTCCTAATAAAGCCTCTGGCTCGCATTACGCGGTCAATGTCACCCCGTCTTAATTAGCTGGGGGTTGGTTGGAAGTTTTCCAGCCTCCTGCACACGAGGAATTTTTGAGGTTTTCGTTAAATGCTGAAGAAGAGAAGAAGTTTCAATGACGAATTTCAGGTGCGTCTTGGCATCCGCATCAAGGTTTCCAGGTTCGCGGATTTGTTTTTGCTCCTCAAGATGACTGACTGTGTGATTAGATCCGTGACCTCACCTATTTATTTATAAACGGTTTCAGTGGGCATTACTTTTGAAATGGATTATTCCCAAGAGTGTGCAATATTTATGAAATAGATTCTACATAGATGTGTTAATTATTTTGAAAATAAATTGTCTAGAAAAGTGTGTACTACTTTTGAAATGAATTTTTGATGAGGTCCAATATTTTAAAATAATTTCATACAAATGGGTGCATTAAGTTTAAAAAGAATTTTTAATAAAAGTGTGCAATAGTTTTGAAATGGATTATTTGCGACAGTGTGGAAAACTTTTAGAATACATTTTGATAAAAGTGTGCGATATTTATGAAATGAATCCCGCATAAACGTGCTAATCACTTTGAACATAAATACCCTATAAAAGTGTGCAATACTTATGAAATGGCTTAATCGCAAGAGTGTGCATTATTTTTGAAATTGAAATTGTTTGTGAAAATAAGTGTTAGTTACGAAGCGGAGAAGAGAAACGGGGAGGGACTTTGACCTGACGTGAACGGCTGTACGAATAGTAGATGAGAGACAGTTCACAGCCGAAAATCAGACAGACAGACAGAAAGACAGTATTTCTACCTCAAATTTTGGTGCGTGATTTCGGTTCATGCGTTGATGCAAAATTTTCCAGTAATTTGTACAGGTTTGGTGTATAGTGTCCATAAACTGATAACAAGCCAGCGATTTCGATGAGTGATGTTGAGAGTATTCCAAGTTATGCGATTTTCTTTAAAAGTTGTTGGATCAGTTTGGACTGTTAGGCAAGGCGGAAGATGATGGAGGAGAGGTAACGGATGTCAAAATTAGGAAACGATTAGTTGGACAAGAAGCAGACAGCCTTCATACTTGTTTCCTAGTTTCAATCAAAAAAGACAAACAAATTTCGGCTACGCCCCTGATTCTCTCTCTCTCTCTGTCATCGTCATTAAGAAAAACGGTATCAAGAAGCAGAAGAAGAAATTGCGCAACAGTTTCCACCCACCTGAACATATCCGCGACAAGGTTGACCACTTTCTTTCCATTTCCTTTTTCGAAAATTTTTTCGTCAGGTTTTTACAGGTGCTGGGATTCTCCAAAATTTTTAGATTTTCGTGTTGGCTAGTGTCCCCCGTTTTAATGTTTCAGAAGGGAAACGAGAGAGTTTTGGTTGTATAACTGCCCCTCCCAAAGAAATGATTTTTTGTATTTTGGTCAAGATATCTGAAATAGTTTTGGTTCTGGTCGTGAAAACTCATTTCTAAAGTAATGCACACGTTCATTGGAGCTTTATTTCAAAAGTACTGCACGCATTCATGCTGATTCCATTTCATAAATATTGCACACCTTTATCAAAAATTCATTCCAAAAGAATCGCACGCTCTTGCGGATAATTTATTTCAAAAGTGCTGCACATTCAGGCAAATCAGTCATTTCAAAGTGGCGCCGGTTTTTCAAATAGTTGTTTCAAAACTAGTGCACACTGTCATACATAATTTATTCTAAACGTAATTAACACATTTTACGCGAAATAAATTTCAAAAATATTGCACACTTCCATCAAGAATTTATTCCAAAAGTACCGCATCCAAAGGTAATGGCCATTCGTCAAAAGTTCATTCCAAAACTGGTGCACACTTTCGCAGAGAATTTAATTTCAAAATCATTTCATAAATATTGCACACTTTCATCAAGATTTTGGGTTTTGGAGTGACTGAAGGATGGGTTATGAATGACGAAAATCTTGAGAGTTGAAAAGAAAATTTTTTTGTTGCTGTTGTAACTTGTATAAATTATTTCGACAGGATTTGAGAATTGCATCAAACAAATTGTCTGTCTTTCTCTCTCTCTCAAAGGTCAAAGATACCCCTGTGAGCATGCGCAGACCGGTTCAAACCGACGAAAACCGGATTTTGTGTGAGAGAAGGAACCAAGTCGCATTCAAATCAGCAAAAATTTGAAAATCGAAAATTAATTTTTCATGAGCCAGGCAAATGGGAACCTGGGAGGAAAACGTTCGCGTGTTTGAGTCTGGTGATAATTGTTTGGGAGAAG
The DNA here is from genome assembly GCA_016920875.1 of Columbicola columbae. Classification (NCBI taxonomy): domain Eukaryota; kingdom Metazoa; phylum Arthropoda; class Insecta; order Psocodea; family Philopteridae; genus Columbicola; species Columbicola columbae. The sequence goes on from JADMLL010000004.1 coordinate 3,984,023, forward strand.
GCGGTGGAGAGGGATTGGAAATGGATTTTTAAAAATTTGAATTTTTGGCGGAGTGATCTCTCCCCGGAAGTGGGTTGTGGTTGATTGGGTGGTGGGAGCTTTGCTTTTCAGGTTGAGGTATCCGTTCGTCGATTCGTTCGTCCGTTCGGTTCCTTATCCTTGACAATGAAAAAGGCGGACGCGGCCTTCGCTAATCGCTAGCGAGCGGAGCACGAGCGCGGATGGTGGGGCACAACGCTCCTTGGCTTCGATCAGTGTTGGAAGTCTTTCCGCCAAGATGAGGTCGTTATTCGCAGTCGTTTTTCTTTTTTTCACTTTTCTGGCCGTTTCTTACGCCAGTCCGTACAACAGTAAGTTCCTTTGTTTATTTATTTATTTTTATTTATTTTTTGGTTTGTTTGCACGTACCTGAAACTCTGGAAAAATGCAGCGATACCTCCTTCTGTCTCCTCTGTTTTCGTTTTTAAACAACTTTCAGGTCGTTCATTACAACAACAAACAAACAATTATTATAGCTTCACTTGATACGAATACTTAAACGTGTGCATTACTTTTGAAATGAAAACTAGCTAGTTGTGTGCATTATTTATGAAAGAAAAAAACAAAAGATTATCTTCGTAATTAGTCTCCTATTTTCGCAACGTACAAACATGTAAAGAAATTTTCGGATGGGCAGATGGATTTTTCCACTGTCCTCAAAATAGGACGTTGGAACGATAAGATATATTTAGTTTCTTATAAAAATTTGCATTGTACTTCATCAAAAACCAAAAAAATTGGAACAAAATGAGTTAAGGTATGAAGTGTTAGGGAAGGAGAAAGAAGGAAAAGGTTTGGTGATGTGTTAAGGGTGATTGGAGGTCGTTGTTGTGAAGAGTGAAAGGGAGGAAGAATGTCAGGTTGATGTACAGGTAGAGGGTGAAAGAACTCACGCCTTTGATGAGTATTGTTCTGAGTATTCAAAGTTATGCGATTTTATTGAAAGTTGTTTTGTAAATGAGAGAAGAGTACCAGGAATTTGAAACTTTTTTTGGTGGAGGTTCCTTAGAGAAGCTACTTCCGAGGAGGAAAGGGGTACAGATTTCCAGGTACCCGATGTGGGATTTTTTTTTTTGGCGCCAATTCATCACCTTTCTCGTACTATTTTCACAGAATATGGAAGAACCTGCAAGGACATCCTATGCACCGTGAGGGAGGAATGCGTCATGCAACGGGACGAATGCACCGGTTTCTCCGACAAATGCGGAACGTATCCGACTTGCAAGAGGAAACCGGGAGTGGGTAAAACCGGATGTGCGGCTATGAGATGTCCCACGGGACACTTCTGCTCCATCAGGCAGGAAAACTGCGACAAACCTCCGTGTCAGATCAAACCGACTTGCATCGCTTTCAGAACGCCCAGTCCAAATCGAGCTTCTAACATTCCAGGTACGGAACATGGGGGTGATGGGAGGGGAGTGTGTGTCTTTAACAAAGCAACAAACAAAAATAGACGTTGAGAAGAAGTAGAAGAAGACAAAAAACCAGGTCCCCGTCCTTGATTCGAATTTATTACAGGTTTCAAATCCAAATTAAGGCATCCGCCATATTTTTCTCGTTTTCTCGAAGAGGAGCGTTCGCGGATTTTGTTTCTAGAAACTACCGCGAACACAATAAAATCCTTAGATTCTGATTTGAGTGCGAATTTTCGAGTGGGATTTAATTTTTTTGTTTTTTGTTAATTGGGTTGAAGGTCGAAGAAAATTTTTTGCATCGTCACAGAGAAAATTTTAGACGTAGAAGACAAGCATTTCCGTTTCCGCTTTTACTCCTTCGCCTCATTTATCAAATTATCTTATTTCAGATACCTGGGAAACCCTTCCTACAACCACGACCCCGAGTCCCATCCAGAAATCTGATGAAACTGAAATCCCTGTCCTCGAAGAACCAAAATGTGTTACCAAAATCTGGAACGTAAAAGGGGTTTCCCCGTCACCAGGGTTTGATTCCTGTTGGAGGTTAGAAGGGTGGATGGGAGAGGGTGGTGTTCCTTTTGGGTTGTGATCGCGCCTTAAAATGGGGGCCTGAGATTTGATTTGGGTTTGATGATGAAGTGTCCTCGAAATTATTCTTCAACGACGGTTTGGTTAACACCCTGTGACACGGACTCAAAGTTCAACTCTATTTTTTTTTCTTTTCGCAGAAGAATATCATAAATAGAGTGAGAGCGCATGCGCATTGTCGTAGTTTCTCGTTTTTGTTTTCATTTTCCTCTCTAATCAGAGTTGCATTTCGATAGGCGCCTGTTGTCAATTTGTTAACGTCATTAAGATCACGCTTCATCGGCTTTTATGTTGTTCTTTGTTTCTGTCTCTGTCTTTTCCTTTTCTGGGTTTGAGATTTCTCGTTGTGTGGGTCACAGGATGGAGGTTCTCTTGTTAGAGAGGGGAAGGGATAGGTTGTAACGAGAGTCAATCAAAAGGTCCTTTGAAACCTGGCCTCGATCATGACTAAACTGTGGTTTCCCGAGTCAGGACCGGGATGGTAGGATGATTCAGGTGAAAATTCGATTGTGAGGGGTAGAGGGGAAAGATACGTTAACACTTTGACGAACTCCACCTCAGTTTTGGACGTTTTTGTAAAGGGAACTCCACCCGAAAGTTCTTTACGAAACACTTCCGCTTCCGCAAAGACACTAAATTTAAATTTTCGGACAAGGTTTTCGTTTCTGTTTAGTAGTCTAACCAAACGTGGGATTTTTGGTTCAAAAAGCTTTAAACAAAGCTCTCGAATACGATTTAAAACCGGAAGTAGTACCTCAAAAAGCCTTTTTGTGTCACATTTACCTCGAAACATACGAATTCCTTTATCATCTCTTGAGTTATACTCCCAAACCCAAATATCTAAGGACTTGAGAAACCAATTAATCACTAACCTGAAGTCTATAAACCCAAAAAATCAGGAACACAAATATCCACGAAATTGCGAATCCGGTAACCCAAGTAAACAAAAATTCCGGCACCCAGGTTTCAGTAACCCATAAACCAGGGGTTCAAGAACTCAAAAACCCAATAAACCACCATCAGTTCAAGAGTTCAACAACCCAAAATTAATTCAAAAACTTTGGAATCCAATAACAAGAAACCACAAATCCAGGCACCCAAGAACCCGGCCACCAGTATCAGGAACTTAAAACAGCCATAAACCACCATCTTCGAAATCGAACGACTCAGAAACCCAATAAACCATTAACCCATAAATCAAGAAACTTCAAACCCAGGAATCCAACGAACCAGGCATTCATGAAACCCATTTTTGATTTTGGTTTTTAATTTTCAGCTTACAATCGACCCAGCGTACAATCACAGAACCGCTACAGTTACAACAGTCCTTTCAACAGGAATTCTTGGTCATTCGACCGGATATCGGGTCGTTAATTAGACCGGAAATGCAAATGAAAAATTGGCAAAATTAGATTTTTTAATTTATGAAAATAGGAGTTTTTGAGTTTTCCGATTTTTCCTCAACCAGAAGAAAAGACGGAAAATGACAAAGAAAATTTTTGTTTTGTTTTTGCTTAAGAGGCTTCATTAGTTTTAATAAATTTTTAATTATGGCTTTCATTTTTAATAATTATTAGGTTATTATAGTGATCTTTCTGTTTGTTTGTTTGTATGATAAAATTAGAGAAGAAATAAAAATTTTTATTTTGTTAGTTTAAGTATGAAAGTTATTTTTGTTCATTTTATGAGTATAGCTTAATTAATTAGGTGAAATTTTGGTTGGTTGTTGTTTTATGACTTCCGGTTTTGTGTTTGATTGTTTGTTCTATTTGTGTTCGATCTGTGTTTTGTGTTGTTTGTGGATGTTGAGTGTTGGTTTCTTTTGTCTTGTTTACGAAGAGGAAAAGGGTTTGTTGAACGACTGCCAGAGCATCGAAACCTTTTTTGGACAACAATTCGAGGTGGCTACTCTGTAAAACCCTTTGCCTACTTCGTCAGAAACCGAATGAAGGTCTTACTACAAGGTTTACATGAGGAGAAAGCGGAGTAGCTGAAAACTCTGTCTTCTAAAACCAAAAAATCAAAAAACTCGAAAACCCAATCCAACCCAGAAACTCGAGAAACTAGGAATCGAAGAACCTAAACAATCAGAAACCCAAGAACCCAATAAACCAGTTAGAAACTAAACCAGAAATCCAGGAAACCAGACTGTCAGACACTCAAAAACCGCTGCCCTCAGGTTGTTCACTCGATTACAAACATTCCACTCAAACAGTATAAAAAGAAAATTTTGTGCAATACTTTTGAAACGAGCCCTTAACAGTAGTGTGCATTATTTATGAAAGGACGACTATGACAGACGAGCAAGTGAAAAATATTCGTATGTGTGCAATACTTTTGAAATGAATCGCCGATAAAATTGTGCATTATTTTTGAAATGAGTTACGAACAAAAGTGTGCATTAATTATGAAAGAAAATTGAATTGACAGTGGTGGCGGTGGGATTTACTCTCACTTTATCTAGACAGTCTTGATGAAGGATGATTTTCCACTGTTATCAAGTGTTAGCCGTGACGTAACATGCGGATGAGGGTGAGCGTAACTGTTGGCGACAAAGACTTTCATTTCCCGTATTGCTTCCTGTCTTTCTGTCTGTTTACGGAACAGGAGTACTTTCTGATACCTGAAATGTCGCCTGTACTCAATTTTGGGGGACTGATACCTAGAAAATCGTTCAAATCCTGCCTCAGAATAAATTTCAGGTCCCCTAAATGATTTATTTATTTATTGATTATGTTAACGTTATGTAAAATAAAACATTTCCTTCGGTCTAGAACATGTTTACTACTAAGGAAAGGGTTTGGTGTTGGCGGCCTTGATCTGGACTTCTTAATGCCTTTTCCTTGTACTGGGTATTGCTGTTCTCTGCAGGGGTATTAAAACAATCCTGGAAATCACTTTCAAGAGGGAAGAAGAAAAGCTTTTCAGCCCCCCGCCACAACCCCCGCCTCACTCTAAGCTCTCCGAGACTATATACGACTAAATCCATGTGGGTTGATCTGGGTGTGTGTTTGCGTGTCGTGTGAGCCAACATACCTCGAAAACGCTTCAATCTATCCTAACCAAACATGGCGCTCGCATAAATTATAATTAGGAAAGCGAAAAACTGTTCTGGTCTGGCGTGTCTCTCAATCGATAATTATAGTTATGTACTTAAGTTAATAAAACAAATCAACAATCAACTGACATTTTTTTGTCTGGTATAAATAAAAATGAAGGAGGGGGGAGGGGCACTCAAGAAACGCATTTCCCTCAAAAGTGTGCATTACTTATGAAATTGATCACTCACGAGAGTAGGCAATATCTAGAAAATTAATTTTTTTTGCAAGATTGTGCAGTATTTTTGAAACGCATCATAAAGCGACCTCATATGCAAAATATGCACTGTTTATGAAATGAATTCTCCCATGGGTGTGTGCATTACTTTTGAAATGGAAATTTTCTTAGGAGTGTTTAGAATTTTTTAAAATGAAACACTGATGATAGTGTGCAGTATTTATGAAACGACGTCTTCCAAATTGAGCGAAATGAAAATGTTCATTTAGAGTTTGAAATACTCTTGAAATGAATGCTTCACAGATTGTGCATTATTTATGAAACTACAACTGACAGGTGAGGAAGTCTAATGAAGTCCAAGTCTAACGTTCGCAAGAGTGTGCAATACTTTTAAAATGAACCATCGATGAAATTGTGCACCACTTTTGAAGAGAATTCTTAACCAAAGTGTGCATTATTTATGAAATTACCACTCTTAAATGGGTTTACAAATCCAATTGGATGATGGCCTACGTGTGCAATATTTTTGAAATGAATCTCAACCACGAGACTGTGCATCACTTCTGAAATGAATTATTCATGAAAGAGCTGTTTTGCAGATTGTTGCGTCGAGTTGCTACCATGACACTTGTCATCATTTTAAATATGTTTCATTCACGTAGATAAAGTTGAGTTCACTTAACAGTGGCGTCGGAAGGAATCAGCCCTACTTCATCCAGGCTTTTCAGGAGAACGATTTTCACTCCTATCAGGTATTAGCTATTGGCACGTGACTTTTCACAGTAGTTTCAATTCGATCCAAACAATTACATCCTCTCGTAGGTGACAAGGTAATTAATTAATAAAATGGTTAATTAGTCTCCTCAAAGATTCTCATCAAACTCCCAAAGCGCACATAAAAAATATTTTTCTTTCATTTCACTGTTTTTTGTTTCTTCAAAGTTGGTAATTCCTTTTCAAGGTCATAAAAATTAGTGCAATTAAACGTTTTCTGCTGTTTTCAAGAATTGGATCCGGAAAACCGATTTCCTCGTCTTCCTTCCTTCAAATTCTGAGTCAAATCGACTCCTCCTTCTCGTCGTCATCCGGTCGTTAAGTGGGAACAACCGTCCCAAGATGGTCAGGAAGAATTTAGGTCGTTAATTGGTCGCAAAGGCGGAAAGGACGTTGGCCACCATTTTCCATTCCAATTGTGATGTGACCTCTTGCGGGTGACCTTTTAACGTTTTTCCTTTTTTTTGTTTTCTTCCTTCTTGTCCTTCTTCATATCGGGGAAACCCAACCGAGTTCGTCGTTATTTAGAAGGCGGTGACCTAAATAATACTATTTTCGTTCGCATTTATGTTTTTTGGGTTTTTCACTGCGCCTTCCTTTAATTATCTACCTCCCAATTTGGGATTCTGGATTTGATGATGATGGTGGTGTCCTTTTTCCTTAATTTGCCCTAATTTTTTAAACATTGATGAAAGTGTGCATTATTTATGAATCGACGCCTTCCAGAAAGGCTATGTAAATTCAGCAGAATGAAAATGTTCGCTGGAGTTTGCAATACTCTTGTAATGAATACTTCATAGATTGTGCATTATTTATGAAACGACTACTTTCTGACAAACTGTAACTGATGTCTGTATAACGCCTGGTATGTCACAGGTAAGTTTATTTATTCCTTAGTTAACTACCACCAAGTATGAGTCAGGAAATGGTTTGTAGGTCTGGTATTAAGGCGTCATGTTCAGAGAGCAGGCCAGTGCGTAAGCCACAAGAGTGTATTAGTAGTGATTTAGGAAGTATTCAGAATCATAGTAGAGATTTGAGTAAGAAGAAAATGGAGGAGGATGTATTTTAGCAGGGAAACATGCTGTTGCGGCCGAGGGGTTGCTGGTTCGCGATCCCAGCAGAGATATGAGATTTCTTTTCGAAGGACCAATTTGTTTGGCCCCGGGAGAGATGTGAGAAATCGAAATAATTAAAATGAGACTTACCCTTAGTTGTCCTGTTATAGACGTGATAGCTGAAAGGGGGAGAGGATGGGAAAGATAGGAATCCCGAACAGCTTACAGTTATCCGGGTAATGATGCCCGTGAATTCGAGATGAAAACGGGAACACCACGTGGTGAGAGAAAAGGCTAATACACAACTCTTAACGAAACCGTGAAAGCGACACTTAATATTACTTTTACCGAAATATTCAACACGATTCTACTCTCCGAGAACGTGAACGAGACTTTTTACTATGAGAACGTACAAGAGACTCCTCCTAACCAGGAAAAATTTCCCTCGGTTTTTGGCAGGAGCGAACCTGTCCGCCTTCCGCTCGCCTGGCGAACGTTTCGGCGGACTCGGTTCGCTCCGCCCCCTTCCTGCGTTTCTCATTGAAACTGGTGCAAACAAGGGCAGTGAAAGTTTATTGACACCGACCTTTTCCGTAACAAAATAGCAACCCAACCCCATTCAAAACTATTGTTTCTGAAAGGTAGTAAAAGAAAAGCTATGTAGAAACATGTATGGCTACCGGGATTCCGTTTGCTAGTACTCTCCACTTAATACCCTAAATAAATATTGAAACTGACGCAAAGAGAATTACAGGTCGGTAAAAATGAGTGTAAGGAACAAAGGGTAGCAGATATAGCAAACCAACAAATTTGAGACACAAAAAGGTAAACAAAACGTAAAAGCCTGTCGTAAAAGACAAAGATGAAACGACAGTCGAGAGGAATAATTGAGAAGTGTCTGTCAATTTCTTCCTGCATAGTAGAACTTTGTTTCAAAACCTCAAAAGTCATTACTACAACGACTGGCATGTATCACTGATTTATAGTCTTTCCAATATTTTCAAATTCGAATTGATAAACTATCTCCATTATTAGATCTCGGTGGTATAAATGCGATTAATCATGAGTATGCACATAAGGAGTTTATTACTTGTGTAAAGTTCTCACCGTCTCCCCATGAGCCAGAGAAGAGTGTTAAGTTTAGGCTACTGTTTTGTTTTCTTGACCCGAACAACATTGTAATCTGATGGCTAGTCTGATGTCTCCCCTCAGAAAACATCCGATCGCAGAGGATTAAAACTTATTAAATAACAATCGAGGGCTTCCTGTAGTATAAAATCGATGCCATGTTATAATTCAGTTTTATTTAAAATAACAACCGCCCCGGAAGTTTAAACTAATTCTTGAGTCTCTGTAAAACCCAGTTGAGTCGCTTTTGAAAAGATAAATAGATAAGAAATTTTATAAATTCTTCACGACCAGTTTTTGAAAATAAATATTCTGACAGCAAAGAAACACTCACCATAAAAAAAAGAACAAATTCAAAAACGGTCGTTTGCTTGTAACCCGAATCCAGGAGGCAGTGATTCAAAACCGCCGTTATTACAACTCAAACGTGTCAACAGATAACTTGTTTATGTTTTTTCGAGCCAAATGTGATGTGCTCTGGTTATTTTTATTTTTTCTAAATAATCGTTAGTTCAGTTAATAAGGTCAGGGAAATGTCGGTGGCAACATTTTCCCAAGACTTGAAGGTATTTAGTTCGGATGATAATTATTCGTCACCGGTGTCAGTTTCTCTTTGTTCAAATAATCAAAATCACGGAAGGATTACATGGAGTGGCGATGGGAAATGGTTAACGGTCGCTCCACTCGATCAAGGCGGATCAGGACCTCTGCCTGTGTTCAAATATGCAGATAAGCAACTTCAGCCTTTGAGATACGTGACATTGTCGAACATAACCTCTGCGTGTTTTTTCAATTGGACGAATCGTTATTTGACTGTCGGCAATGAAAAAGGTGAAGTGTTCGTTTGGGACTTGAAAGAGAAGAAAATCGCGACTAAAGTCGAGTACGTGGAGAAGCAATCAGTCGATTTCATAGCCGTTAATTCAGACGATGCTTATGTTGCTTCCGGTAGTTTGACAAGTAATAAGGTATCCATTCACGGTTTGAAAACGAACAAAGTGGTGAACACGATTTCCATTCCCAAGTCGAGCCATACGTCCAGTTTGAAATTTTGTATGAGTAAAAAGAATTTTTTAGGCGCGTCCTCCATCGAAAGCACCATCTGTGTTTGGGACATAATCAGATCGGATTTCGTCTTCAGGACTGTTAATTCACATTTTGGGGCGTGCACGGATATTTCATTTTCTCCAATCAATTGTGATGTGATCGCTTCTGTCAGTTTAACAAAAACGCTCAAAATGTATGATTTTAGAGAGAGGAAGTTGGTTTTCGAAGCTAACATAGGAGAGCCCATGAATTCTGTTGATATCATTTTAAATGGAGACAAAGTGGCGTTGGGAACAACAGGAGGTTCAGTCATCATCTATGATCTGAGATGTAATCAGGTTTTTCACAGCTTCAAAGCTCATGATGGACCCATACTCTCGATCAAAACCCAGAATCTTAAGATCCCAAAGAGTTATCAGGATGTTGAGATGAATACTCCTGATCCTGTTGATAATCCATCAAAAACTTTGGATATCTCTGTCATGGACATTTTCTCACCTATAAGTGCCAGTCTTGGAAAGGATGTGTCCAACGGACATCTAAATCAAAGCAAAACTGCTTCATTTCATTCAACCCCGAAAATAATATTCAGTAATTCTGTGACTGGATATGAGGATTCATTTTTAAAAAAAGTTCTCTCTCCATCTCAACAAAAGATGAGTCTAGTGCCTGCCTCTCAATCATCACCTTATTTGTGTCCAATCAAAGAGAAATCTGATACCATGGAACCAAACATGAACAGCGAAAACCTCAACAAAGGAGACGAATGCCAGAGTGAACCAGCCACTGAAAATGATGGTGGTGGCGGTGGTGGGGATGGCTTCCACGTAGACAGCAACCAAGAGAGAAATCTATACTACAGTGATATTATAAGTGAGATTCGTAATTGTCAAAAAAGAAATTCTCAATGAAATTAATTCAGTCAAGAAAGAAGTTAGTGAGATGAAAACTGATTTCAATAACAAATTTAAATTACTCGAAGAAAATTTTGAAAATTTAAGCAGTCTTCTGTTGGGTGATATAAAACAGGAGATCTATGCTGGAAACTGTGATTCCAAAATTGAACACATAAGCCAGAGGATTTTGATAAATGAATTGAATGAAACACTCTTGGCTAGCGGTGAAAAAGTCAGTGAACAAATCAGATTGAATGGCCTTAGATTGAAACATATATATGAGACACTGAATGGAGTTAAATTGTGATATTGAAAAAGTTTATCAGGGGATATACACACATTAAAGCTTCTTATTTTTTAATAGAATCAAAACTTCAGTATGTATATGAAGAAATTATAAAACAAAATATACTACCATTTTTTTACTGAGTTGTTTGTACTTAGTTTTATAACTTCTTTGTCATCTAACTAAATTCAGTTTACAAGTGTTATGGAAGTGTTTATTGAACCGTCAACCTGTGTTGTGTTTAATAGATGTAAACCTAACTTGTTGATCAAAGAAACATCAGTCTCCAAAGAAGTTTGTAAGTACAAGATCTTAGCATCATGTTTATTTGGAATGTAAGAAAGCTCATTTTGTTTCTTTAAGTTCAAAATCTTGTGATGAAATTTTATTTATAACCTAGTTAACAGTCAAATATCTCTAAGTTTAAGACGATTAGTAGTTGGTCAAGCTTTAAGGGGAATTTTGTCTAGGGAACAGATCAGAGTCTTAACTCCACAAATTGGATAGAAGATATAATTCGAAATCAGATTGGGAGTATAATCAGTGGGAGTGGTCACAGGGAAAAAGTAGTAAAGAAAATAATTTTTTGCACTCTTAAATTTATTGTTGTATTAGGATGAAATCTATTGTTTTAAGTTGGTAGTTGTAGCAATAAATTATGTCATCTTTTGTGAGGCAAAAGCACTGGTCAACAAATCTTTTGAATAAGCATGTGGAGAGAAGTGTTAACTTTCATAATTGATGAGTGGTAGAGTATAACTCCTTTCTGAGATTTATCAACTCTCACACTGTACACTTTCTTTTAACATGTAATCAGTATCAATGAAATTATAAAAGTCTGCCTGTCAGGCTTAATGAAATAGAGAAATCTCACAGTGACACCAATCTTTGGAAATGGGGAGCTTCGTCGTGTTCATTCCAAAATGGTGGCGTTAGTAATGAGCTTTCTTTTGTTGCGTTTTACTATAATTACTGACCTACAAAAACCTGGTATCAATTTTATAATATATTCAAAATAGTGGACCCAACCCTGCGAACCGGTACTCTTGTATAAGGATTATGTGTTGTATGTAAATCAAAAATGTATTTAACCCTAATGTGGCTTATTACCATTCTAATTAAAAGATTATCATTATTCTTATTTCATTTTTGAATAAAAATCAATTTTAAAATGTGTGAATAGCTGTTTTACTCTTATAAGGAAAAAAAATCAACGTGGGACATAGAACCAGAGTGAGCCACTACCTAACCCTACATCCCAAAAGATTTTAGTTCATGCTAACCCTTGTCAGAAGAGTGTGCGTGACTTGAGTAGGTTTTACATAGCAAGATTCTACTACACTGCGAAACGACCTGTAAGCAGTCAATATTTCATTTCCACCTGGGAATCTCGGAAACACGAGATTAAAACTCAACAAAACCAGAAACTGAAAATGTTCAATTTCTTATATGTCCAATAGGAGTTTGCTTAATGTGTGGTATAAGTACTGCTCGCGATTTTGTTCTTGCCACACTGTTTCACCGATTCATTGTCAAATCATCCTAGAAACCTTTGCAACCGGCTAGATGGTCTGATTGAGACGGTATAAGTACCCTTTGACTGATGAATTCAAAATTCTACATTCAAACTAGATATCAACCGGGTTTTGTAAATGGGACATTTTAATTATTAGTTTATATTAATTATAATCTTAAGGCTAGAGTTATTTAGTGGTTAAATACTATTTAATTAATACTGATTTTGTCTACTCACTGCACATTTCGATGTATTAACACTCCTCGACGACTTAGACCCGTAAGATTGTTAACGAGTATTTAAAAAATTTTATATTTAAAATATAAAAAAAAACTTTTTACTACTTAATACAAATTATTAACTAATAAAAAAAATCATTTTCAAAATACTCAAAAAAAAACCCAAATCACTCAACACACTGCAGAACAAAACAAAAGAAAAAAAAATCAAATGATTCGACTTGTAACCGTTTTTTCTTCGGCATTCGAAACGTGTCAACAGAAATCGTGACCCGTGTTCATTCCACGTCATTCTCGTGTTTATCATTACGAGAAGGTATTGTTTAACAATATAATTCGAAGAAATTATTTTATTACGCCTAAACTTATCATCATTTCCTCGTGACGTTAGTAAATAATTAAAGTCAAATTGTTAATAATTAATATCTTGTAGAAATTAATTCGACACGGAGGTTTAAATTATTGTTAACAAAAATGGCGAGAATCCTGCAAAAATTTTAATTAGCGTGAACAAGGAGGGGCCTTCGCCTTTTAGAGACTTTTATACTCGGAAAATGTTTGATACCGTTTTAGGAGTAAATATGTCTTCCAATGGTCAATTAAGTACTGATGCTCCGATTAAAGTGGAAGTGAAAACAGAAGATGAGGTTTATTCGGAAGGTAAGTGGTTTGGGAAGTTGGGATTGTTATGGTTTGCGGCTTGGAAGTAAAAAAAGTTTTAATTTTTTTATGCAGATGATTCGGACGAGGGAGAGTTGGTTGTTGATTTAAAAGATGACCCTTCAATCCTGCCTACTGTTGAAATGAAAGAAGAAATGGATGAAGTAGAGATAATTGGTAAAGAAGTTAGTTCCAAGGGTTGTTTGTTGGTTTGTAATTTTAAAAAACTAAATAACTTTTTGTGGTTGTAGATCCATTAAAAGGGGATACAGAAGGGGAACAAATGGAAACCAAAGAGGAATCAGCCTGTCAAATATGCACACAATATAGAATCAAATTAGATGATCTCATGCGAGACGAAACCAAATCTGATGAGTTTAAAATGGTTTGTAAGGAGTTTGAAGAGCACAGAGCTGACACTAGGACTTGTGGTGAAAAGACTTTCGTATGTTCCGAATGTGGTAGGAAATTCTTCTGGATCAAAGAGCTAAAACGACACAAAGTCATGGTTCACAAGCACTTCAAGTGTACATTGTGTCCAAGGAAATTTTCAGATGATGCAAGTTTGAGAACTCACCAAAAATTTAAACACCAAGTCCTGTTAGTTTACAATTGCGAGTCATGCGATCAAGCTTTCTTCAAAGCCAGAGACCTTTACCAACATGAGAAAATCCATTCTGAGGAAAAGAAAAATAAAAAATTCATAGTTACTTGTTCCACCTGTAAGAGAGGCTTCACCAAAATGGATCAATATCAGTCTCATAGGTGTTACTTATATGTTTGTTATCTATGTAAGAGAAAATTCCATTGCGATGAGAATTTCGAATCACACAAGTGTGACGATCTCAAACCATACCAATGCGAGTTTTGCAAGAAATCATTCATTTTGGCGGGAAATTTAAAAAGTCACCAACAACGTTGTCGTTACAAGGAGAAAGACAAGGACAAAAGCGTGGAGTGTCCTATATGCAAGAAATTTTACAAAAATCTTAAAGCCATGATCGTACATCAGAGATCTCATACAGTCAATAAAGAATGTCCTGTCTGTAAGAAATGTTTCGCCTCACAGAAAATGATGAAACTTCATGAATTATCACACAAAGCAATTGAATGCTTCAACCTTGGTTCTTTAAAAATTTGATTTTATGTTTATGTTTCATTCAAATCACCATTTCTCAGTATTTTATAACACAAAAAAATAATTTTGAATGCCTTTTCTGGAAACTCAGTTTCAAAAAGTTTCTTTTTAAGGTCTTTGAGACTGCTTATTAATTAAAAACAAAGTAATCGAGTGTTACAAGAAGTTAAACATATCCAATTAATAAACAATTAAACCAATAAACATTAAACGCCTTCTCGTACAAGGATAAAAATGAAATGAAATATGACACTTTGACTATCTTCAGCTAAAAAATTGCACAAAATAAATTTTTGCTTATATTTCATAAGCACATGATTGAATAATTTAAGTTTTCAATTTTTATAAAATCATGTTTTTGTTATGCAATCCCTGTTGGACGGATGGCAGCCTATCAAGAGATATATTTATATATTTTAAAATAGTTCGCATAGTTCGTAGTGGATTATTTAAAAACACGATGAAGATCATTCTTGATAATCTTATCTTAGGTTAAGTTTGAAATCATAATCAGAAATGTAATTATATTTAAATTCGTAATAAAAATTGTTTTTCCCATTTTGTGTCTCCTTATTTTTAATCTAAATTGAGTTTGTTCATCAAAATGGTGAGAAGAGACTTCCTACAACCTCCTACGCAGTCCTATATATAGCCTCAATACTAGTGAATGGTATGAGCATTATTATCATTTTTAGTGCGACCTAATTTCTTATCTTGGGTTATCTCGATTCAAGAAATAGATTGTTTTGAATAAAGTGTTATTTGTGGCAATCCAGGCAACACGTTCATACACAAGCAAGTCACAAGGAATGCGGAGACTTAGAAGACGTGATGAGACTTTTAACACTGCCGGCCAGACTGTTTTTAAACATTTTTGCTATTTCGCAGTTTACTCGCTCCTAGAACTAAAACGGTGGTCTGTTTCCCAGTTAAAATCTCTCCCATAACTAGGCCGACAAACTACCTGGTGTCTCATACTTCCAGACAGATGGTAGCAAAGGTTTTAAAAAAAATTCATTTACCACTGTGGTGTGGCCGGATGTCATAGTGTTGAGTTTGTACGAATCATGAAAGTACCAACTGAAGTAAGGCATCAAAAGATTATAGACAAGCTTACAGAAAGAGATGTACAAATACAGAAGCAACAGCAATATAACAAAAAATTATGCGGCCCAGGTATATCCCCAACTACACTAATCAGTTAACCCCTGATTTTCCCTTCTACCTCAGGCACTCAAGTAGAACCTACGAAAAAGTTGCCAGAAAAGATGTCATGGAGGGCGGTACTGAGAGACAGACACTAACAAAAAGTCAGCTTTTTGTGCTGCTTAAGTCTAGAACAAATTCCAATTTCTCGACAGTGTGAAAATTTTATGTTTTTAATTGAAACTTTATTTAAGCCAAGAGGCAAAAATATATTCAATTCTACTCGGCGAAGTAACTCGAACGGCTATCGGCTAATTTTTATAGACTTATTGCAATATATTTCATTTTCGTCCGGAATTCATGTTATTTGTCTCATCAATCCACCTAATTCTGACATTATCAAATCGAAAATTACAGGTTATAGTTGAGTTTTAATCCCGTTTGGGTATAACTGTATACGAGAGGAGGATTTAAACTAAACTTTATAGTCTGGCGTTTAGCCACTACACCACAGACCTCCCATGGCATTATAATCGAAAAGGACCTTAAAATAGGAGCTGAAGCGAATTTACACCCCTAAAACAGATAAAGCTCAAGCAAATCTCCCGTTTTTAAATTAACAGAACGGACGTATAAACATCGTATAAAACAAAATATCTAATATTATAAATAATAGAGATTATAATAAAATCTCAAGTTGTATACAGATTACGAAAATAGAACAAGACGTTCCAGAAAATTAGCAGAGTGAATTCCGCCACCCTTAAGCACAGCTCACCCCTTGTCTAGGGCAACAATTCAGTTTTAGTAATCCTTTAATTTGCAATAATCTCTATTAGAATGCTCGAACCCTGACAAAATGGCGTCCAAGGACACTTCTGTTTGTCTGTATGTTTGTAGAATTGTGTTCTGACATTTCCATATTAAAAAAATAACGAAAATTATTGACCTTAGTTTTTATACATAGGTTTCAGGTCCATCAACCTGGTTCTAACTTCCGGCGTCGAATCCTTTTCCAATTCCAACAACCTCGACCTGAGAGCGTTTATGAAATCCTCAAATTCCTTTTTCTTTCCAGTTTCGTTTAATTTGTTTGCGAGAGTGTACACGATGTTGAGAGCTTCTTTCCTTAGTCTAGTGTGTTTAGGAATACCTGAAAGTGACCAGAAAATTATTTTGTTGATGTTTTTCCTGTGACTAGGAGGACATAAGAACAAGGAGGGAATCGTACCCAACGAATAATGCAACGCCTGAGTGGTTTTCTCAAGAATGACCGTGAACGCTTCTTTCTCCTCCAAGGACGATTCGTAGTCCTCGTTGAAATAATGTAACTTTTCAATGTAACATCGAAACGCGGACAATACAGCCACCTGAACGTCTCTCGGACTCGATTCCAGCGCCTTGTAACACTCGTTCAAGAGGATATCCTGATACTGGAGTTGAGTTTCCTTTTTCTTCGGCCAGGACTTGCCCAGAGTTTCGTAGATCACTTCGATCGTTTTGAATTTTTCGTTTCTGATTTTGGTCAATTCCTCCGAAGTTTCTCCTTCTTCCATTTTCTCATCAAGCTAATAAACAAAACGAAACCAATCAATAAAATTATGTTTAATTCATTTATAAACCTCCTCCAGCCCTCAGTTTCTTCTTTCTTTTACCTGTTTTAAGAAATTTTGAATGATTTCGTAAACTTTCGGAAAGTAATCGATGTGATCGAAAGCTTCGAGAACGGTTCCCAAAGCTTCGACGCCGTGTCTCTTATACCCGGGTTCGCTTTTCTTCGATTCTCGTAGAATCGCCTCTATGACAGCCTGACACTTCTCCGGATTCCCTTTCAAAGACTCCGAGCAATGAGAACTCAACTTGGACAATCCCTTCAACAATTCTTCTTTCCCGGGGAAAGTCTTTCCTTGGAGTGAAGAAAGTGTTAATTCGATCAATTTGTCTCTGTGCTTGTCTTCGATTGTGTTTCCTAACTTCGTCGCTATTGTCGACACGCAACGTCCTCCCTGAAAGCAACAAAATCGGCGGTTACAGGTCGAACAACGATCGAACACACTGTTATAAAAAACATGATGGGATCTAGCACCTGAGCTTTCATCGTCCAACTGGGTGAATTCAGAGCTGAGTCCAAAATATCGCAGATCTCGTTCATGTGTTGCCTGATCCCGGCTTCTGTACCCGGTGTCACGTCATTCCAGATATCTTCCCACATTACCACGCTACTGTTGTCCTCTAAAACACAAAAAACAATTTCTCCAGTGATGATGGCTCATCGGCAAATCTCCAAAAGACGGGTAAAACAGATCGGACTCACCTCCTTCGACTTTCTTTGCGTGCATTGCAAAGAATATCAAAGGAATAACGATGGGAAACTGTTCCTTGAGCAATTCTCCATTATACTGAGCTATGGCTTGAAGAGTGCATCCGATAGCCGTTCGTGTGTTAACATCTTCCTTTTCGAAATACCAGTTAGACAATTTCGTCAGAAGTTTTTCCACGGTGGAAGGCTTTGCTGTGTGAATTATCTGCCCAATGGCAGACGCATAAGTCTTCCGAACTGTTGAATTTCTATCTAGCAAACCGTTCACGAGAGCAGATAAAAATTTCCCTGAGAAATAAGGCAAAGTTGAGACACCACAAACCAGAGGAAGAGCTTCGAAAGAGCATTACCACTCATCATACCTGTATATTGTTCCATGGATCGACCTAAATGGTGAGCGAGTAGGACTGTCGTATGAGCACATGCAATTCGAGACCCGAAACTCACACTCTTCATTAATTCGATTATTTTCGGAACTAAGACGTCCAGCATTTCCACATCGACGTGTTGAACGCACTAAAAACAGAAAAATCCAAATTAAAAAGAAAACAAAAATGGCGACTACGTTAAACTTCAAACTAGTACCTTAGTCACAGTTTGAGTCGTATAATGAGATTTGGCAACATTCGCCCTCACAACATCAATCACTTCTTGCGTCTGAGCCTGAGCTCCATACTGAGCCGAGAGATAGGACAAGCCAACAGATTCCAATTCTCCAGCCGCTTCCAGTAAAGAAGGTATCAGAGTTGGCAAATTCGGTTTCAAACTAGCACCCGCAGAACTAACCAATTGCGAAACGGTATTCAAACTACAAACAAATCAATCGAGTAAGAATTTACAACAACCCCACAAACAAACGAGATCAAGAACTGTTCTCTTCGTCTTACCAAAGATTTTTCACCTCCGCCACGGGGTTGGTCACCCCTGAAACAAATATCGACAGCGAAATATCCAACATCTCCTGATTGACTTTACCATTTTCTTTGTCGCAAATCCGAACACATTGATTGGCTAATGTTTTGCTCGTCGTCTGTGCGGCGACACGAGTTCCCTCGTGAATGTCGTCCATGACTCTAAACAAGGACTTCCACATTTCCGGCAATTTCGATTTGGCATCCTGGAAAACCAAAAAAAGATGTCTCAAGGACAACACACAAAAGTGGCTTGAAAGTCCAAAAACCTGAAATTTACCAGTAAACTTCGATTTCCACGGAAGAAATCTGCGAGAGCGACGCAACACGAATTCCTAACCCGCCACTGATTCGAAGTCAGATTGAAGAGCAAATCTTCCAAAATCTCGTTGTAGTATTTATCGATCGTCTTCTGCGTGTCCTTGACGATCGAATGCCAAATATTTGACATGGATTGTTGAATTCTAGGCGTCGGATCGAACTGATACCTGTACAACCTAGGAACGATCTTTGGAAGATATTCGTTGAGCTGGTCATTTGCTTCTGTCGCGATCGTTTGAAAACCGAATGCAGCGCCCTGTCAACAATATCACATCTCTTAGCCAATTCCATTTCCGTTTCCACATTTCTACCTTCTCTCTACTCACACTCACACACCTTCTTCGAATTCCAAATGGCGTTGTGATTAGCCAAATGCATGAATTTATAAATTAAATCGGGCTGATTCAAATCCGAGGCCAAGCTGCAGAGTTCCTTGTATGTGGACAAGTTTCCACCGACAGGAGACACACCCAACTGACCCTCTTCGAACAGTTTCGTGTTTTCAGTGACTTTCTGAACGGATCTCTTACCCGAGAGGAGTTGGTCGAGCAAACCCGCCACCAATTTCTTCTTATTGTCCTCGGTCGTGTTCTCGTACACCAACGCCAAACCTTTGGATGCCATGTCTTGAACCAGTTCTAAACAGACAACAAAACTGATTAGTTACCGTTCGAAGCCACTCTTCGCCTTCTTTCATCCCATTCCTACCGTTGTTTTCCGAGAGTAGATCCATGAAAACTGACTGGATGTTCGATAGATTGTTTTTGACGGCATCCAGATGAGATAATCGTTTCACGATCGACAGGAAAAACACGCAAACGGCCTGTCTCGTGTTAACGTTCGGCTGATGAGATAAATTTATCAATTCTTCCATCATCCAGTTTAACAAGTTCAGATTCTCCTCCGGAAGAGGAGGTTTATGGAACTGACTTCTTTCTTTCTTCCAAAGGTCGCATTTTTCATCAGAAGAAATGCCTTCGAGGCACAAGACGAGGGATTCACCCAGCGAAAAATGTATATCGACGTCTTTCGTCTACGAAACCAGAATGAAAACGGATCCAAATCAATGAAAACCATTATTATAAAAACGATAATTTGAAAGAAACCTAAATTCAAATACCTGTTTAGACATTTGAATAAACTCTTCCGCCAATTCCTTCATGAAAGGGAATTTCTCTCCCAAACACAACTGACCGCAAGTTCGAATCGCTTTATCCTTAACCTTTCCCGACAATTTCGGATTGTTCACGACTTCGATGAGACTCTTCATCACTTTCTTCTTGGACAAGCCTTCTTCGGATTCGTTCGGTAAAGGCAGAGGCAACGACTTAGCTATCTGTCCCAGAGCAGTGCATGAAGCCGACACGAGCATCGATTGCGAACTTTCCAAATGTTTTGCTGCAAAAACAAACCAGTTTGGTTGTTTATGTTTAAAACCAATATCAACCGCGACAAACGTGATCTCAATATAATACCTAATTCGGTTACGACGACTCCCAAAAACTCCCAGTTCTTAATCACGTCCTGGAAATTCTTTCCCTCTTCCAAAGTTTTCGAGATCTTTCTCTCGATGAGATGACCCATTGCGAGTATGGCTCCGTGCTGACTTTCCAGGGATTTGCTTTCCAATTTACCCAAGAGATCTCGAACGACTCCGCTAAGACTATCATCATCCATCGTATGAACGCTAATAATACTGAAGAGAAGAGATCCAGCTTCTCTCACTTCTTCTTTCGTGTTGTTCAAAAAATTCTAAAACAAACTAAAGTCAGACAAGAACTTTCTCTGACGGACCCCCAAAACACAAACGCCATCAAAATCCTCACCGTAGCCCACTGAAATCTTTCCGCATATCTACAAGCAAATAATTCGGGTGCGGTACCAACAACCTCAAGGAGAGCATTTAAAGGAACCAAAGAAGACGTTGCGGTTAAAAACATTTCCACGAGTGTTAAGTAATCGTTAAAAACATTTTCTTCTTCTCTGTGAATGCGGGATATGTACTGACCGATGAGAGGTGAGTATTCGCATGGATGAATGATTAATTGCTTTCCGGTGACGTTCACTCCAGCCGATTTGGCCAAACATAAGCGGAGATAAGTTAAAATCTGGAAAACACGACGACCATTAAATCAAACAGTCAAACGAAGAACCAGATGACTTTAACTTCGACGGAAAGAAGACTATTCACCTCATTAAAAGTGACATCGTTAAAGGGCAGAACGTGACCATGCAACGTAACTCTTTGATTCGCGTTCTTCGTTCGATCCATCGCTTTCTCATAAACGCATTTACACATTTCGACAAAATCCGGAAGAACAATTGTCTTTTCAGCAGACCCTTCACCTCCTAGCGAAGCATAAACAGACTGAACAGCCACAGAAGATACATCGGAATTCCTACATACAAAAACAACCGAATTACAATTTAAATCTTAAAACAAACGACAAACCTTCGGTCCAAACTTACGAATCTCCGGTTGACAATATCAACAAATAACGACTCTGAACGTGATCAGGGTCGAAAGTAGCCGCCGTGTACTTGACAGCCACGAATCTAGCCATAGGTTCCTTCGATTCGATTTGAGCCGATAGCAAGGCCAACATAAAAAGTTGTCCGTTCGATTTCGGATCCGTTTGTTCTTCTTTCATGAACAACTTAAAAGCGTCGATCATCGTCAAGAGGCAATCGCGAACAGCTCCTCGTATGTCCGCGTCATCGGAGCTCAGATTCTCAAAAAACGCTTGAAGTTCGATTAGGTTTTTATTGATTATGCGAGGCATTCGTTTAACGATTTGACCAATCACAGTGTAGCCGACGATACGAAGCTGTTGGTTTTCTATTTTGTTCCAGACTAGCTTTAGTAAACCCGTGTACAGCATTCCAGCCATTTTTTTCAGAACCTGGATATCGGACCTGGTCAAATAATTCAAAACTTAATAAAAACAATTTCAAACATAATCCAGCAAGAAAAGACACCAAGATGATTTCTAACGTACTTTCTCACGATGGCCAAGGCAAAATTTAAAGCCTGCAACCTCAACTTTGCATTTGTGACGTTATCGTAGAGTGAACTAAATATAACCTGAACGCTTCCCGGAAAAAAAATCGCATCCTTTTCGAGTCTAGACAAGTATGGAAGGATTTTTAGTCGGATTCGAGTGTTGGCTGGTGTTACTCTATTAGCAGGAGGAATCAAATTCTGCTTTCCTGGAGGAACAGTCGGCGATCCAAGATAAATGCAAAAAAGTCGGCTGGCAACTGCAATACTAGACCAATCAACAGACCTAAAACAAGACAATGAGAACTATTCAAAACCATTCAACACCGTATCAACCCCAATTAGTGATAAACTTACCCTGCCACTCTCTTCAATTCTGTGTCGGCGAGATTAGCCACTGTGAATCGCGTGTCAGCTGCTGCGATAATCAAGTGACAGATTATTTCATTGGGCGGCAAAACTCCGGTTCCCAAAAATTTAACGATTCCCAATTTGGTTTGTTCAAGTAGCTCTGGAGTCATGGAAGTTTCACCAGATGTCACTCTTTTAAATCCATTTTCTGACATGCCAGGAGGAGCTTGTGGTGATTGAGAACCTGATGAAGACTCTTCGTCACTTGTACTAAAAAGTCAAATTTTCAATTATGATTTTGTGTGTTGTATTGAAAAACCTGTGACTGAATGGTCAAAGAACATAACTAATCCCCTCCTATATCCTGTTCTACCTTTGAACAACACAATCAAAACCCAAAACAAGCACAACAAATCATGGTAATCTCCTAACCACACACCACTTAAAACTATAACCAAAATTATTCACAAATGATAAAAACTGACTCAAATTTCTTTAATCTCAATGAAAAGAATTCGTAGAACTTACTTGATATGCACATAAGGTAACAGCAACATATCTAACATAAAACTAGAAAACATTTTCATTAATTCTGGTTTCTCATCCATATTAAACAACTTCTTTCTCTCCTCTGCATCAGCTGGAATTTTAACATTTCCTATAATTGATGTTAAAAGGAGAAGAAGACTGAAAATTCCAAATTAAATGAATAAATAAATAATGAGAACTGATATTAGTATCTTAATTAGTAACCAAACTCAAGGCCTTACCCATCCTGATGAATTTTAGGTTTTCCTTCAATTACGAACAACAAAACAGGAGCCAATTCCTGTTGCTTACTTTCTGGTAATCTAGGGAAACCCAATTTTATGTATAAAATTGAAAAATTCTAAAAAATAAATAAATAAAATAATTTAATATATTTTATAACAAACTTAAAATGATTTTCTCAGCCATCAACTGTATAAATCAATCAACCAGACCCTTTGAGTCTTTTAAAATTGCAATATCTGTGTTTATGGGTTAGTCATCACTTTTAATACTCAGTCAGGTATCGGTTCTGTTCGTCATCTCAAGTATAACAGGCTGCTGCAGGGGGCTCATACTATAATATCACTAGCCAAGGACTTTGATTCCTCAACAATTCCTCAACTCCCACTTTTTGTATTTGTAGTGAATTTGTGTAATAAAAAAGGCCTTAGGTGACTGCTGGAAGAACCTGATTAGTGAAGTGACAAGCAAGAGTTTGGTTGATTCATTTAACCTGACACAGCAGAGCATCATACAAGTCATTAAACTTGAGATAATATTTAGCATGTCCAATCGTGTATGAATGAGGGTCATTTGAATCCACTACAACTGAATAAGATATTTTCAGAAGTTTGGTAAGCCCTGCATCAGGAGACATGGCCCCTTAATGACAGAAGTTAAAACTAACCACCAATCACTCTTCAAAAATTAGTAATTAAAATGAGGTTCACACATCACATTCAGTTTCAAAAATGAGTACCCTCAGGGTTGAGAGAGAACTGTAAACGAACTATACTTACAATAAAAAAAGAAGATGCTTTAGGATCTCTATACTGAGTCAACAATGCTTCAACTGGTAACTGAACTGTTGGCTGTCTTTTAACTCTTTTATTAATGTGAACCAAAAGTTCCATAACTTTCTTCCTAACTCCTTCATTTGGACTTGACAATTTCAATAGCACTGGTATTAGGAATTTGTTCACCGCCGATTCTAATTGTTCGTCAGATTCGGCAGAACCGACACGCAGAAACACTCTTTCCAAAAGATCTGTTAACCAAAAAAACCAAATTATTCCTAACCTCAAAAATATCTCTTTAATAAATGCGTAATACAAGAACAATCATAAAACGGTACCCAGCTCACATCCCATTTCTGATTCTAGCCAGATTATAACGTTTAGCAAAAAAAATGGAATTTAAATAAAAATCAAAACTTAAACTCCTACTTTTGAGAATGATTAGCAAAAATTAAAATAATTTCTTAAACTTGATTACTAACAAAGTGAAAAGCAACGGAAGCCGGAACTGAATTTTTATGAATGACATCCTCATTAAATGAATCGTTGTTGGATTTCATTTTCAAACACATCGATAGTTTTGCTTTCAATTTAAAATTACTTTAAAGCATACTTACCTAACTCTTCTGTTGACGAAGACATTTTGTTTAAAACAAACAGCAGACCAATGATTTTCAAAGTCAAAACATTGCCAATTCGAATCGGATCTTCTGCCACGATAACGGCCTTTTTAAAGGCGCCACATTCGGTCAAATATGGAACTAATGAAACACAATGAATTTATTTAAACTTTCATATAAATTATTTTTATTTATTTTTTTTACTATCTTATTAGAGCCGGTTTTTATTTAAATCTCTTTCTAAATATTCATGGCTTTCCTCAAACATGTTTTTCAAAACCAACAACCTACTTTTCATAACTTAAGGCACCATATTTAGATTGGCTCAAGTGTCATCATGATTGAAGTTTTGGAAGGACTTCAGGAATAGTTTCGTGGTGTTAGAGAGAGGATGTCATTTCATGATGGCAGAAATATTAGTCTGAGGGTACTACTCAGGTACGGTCTTGAATCACAGGCTGTTAAACCCGCTATTAAAAATAATAGCCTTTCAACCATCACACTACTTATTGCATTTCAATTTTAAATTAATTTTTCCAAACGTTTAACTCAGAGTGGCAGATTTTCATCTCCCTTCAGAAAGACTACCTAAAACATTCTGGCCATTATAATTCCACAGCCTGTCACTTTTTTATTAAAAAGAAAACAGACTTGAATGAGCAAGTAATTCCAGCTCCCACTTCAAAAATGTTTACAGGTTATTCTGAATTTTTAGAAGACCTAACTCATGGAAAGGTAACCTTAGGAGGACTATCTTTCAAATTAGTGCAATTTTGAAAAATTTCTACACAATAGCCACACTCAGGACCTAAGCATTTCAAATACAAACCCTCAGGTCTGTATAGTCCAACAAATGAGGGACAAAAAAATTAACAATGGTTCTCAGGTTCAGGTTTATTCTTTCAGGTTGTCAGGCATACAATTTTAGCACATCCTCATCTACCTGAAGCCTTAAAATCTATTTTTGTCCTTTTTCCATCAACTATTCTACATTCACGTTGTTTACTTAACACAATATACTATTATTATTATTATTATTATTTTTGGATCGATATTGTACAGGGTAAAAAGAATCTTATAGTCGGACATTTTTCCCCCTAGTCAACACCAATGAGCTGGAACTAATTCTACTGTTGTCATTTTGTTTTCATCTAATAAAATGCTTGTAACACTGCCCAGTTATTCTCTCTTTTTCCTTTTGTATTAGACAGTATGGGGTCGTAGGGTGTGTTCAGATGACTAGCCTAGATTTTTTAATGGAATATCTAGCTTAGGTCAAAAAGCAGCTAATTTTTAGCTAAAAAAAAATTCGTTTTGTATATACAACACCTAAATTTGATGGTATTTTCCTGGTTAGGCTATACTTCCTCTCGGCTCGGAGTTTGAGGAATTAAACGGCATCTGTAGGTAGAGGGTACTCCTGGACCTGAACCTGAATCTGAACCTGGAACTGAATTTTGAGGCTTTTGACGTGTTTAGCCGGCCGTTAGCGCTGTAATGTATCTTAAAAATTCTTTTATTGTACAAATAGTAAAATAATGCTCCCTATGTCATCGTAACAACCTGTTTTCTCTGAAATTACTCCAAATCATGAGGGAACATAGTAATTTTTTAAGAAACTCCTCAAAACCAAGAGGGAAAACCCCTATTTTAACAGAATCACAGATTCTCCTTCTTTCTTTAATAATTTCTCCTCAGCACGTTATCGCTGTCACATTGTTCTAAGGACCATTTTTGACGAGAACAATGCTCACTGACCCGAAAAATCTTCTCACCAAACCGCAGCTCTGAAAAACTCCAAAATCAAGAGAAAAGTTCACTGAGAGCAAAACTGTGAGTTATCACGTTCTGACAAAGAGGTTTCTCCAAGCTGGACGAAGAATCTTTTCAAGCGCTATCCAGAGGCAATGTCGCCTATTTGTAACCTTTGAAAGCCCTATTCATCCGCCTGAAAACCCCTCTCATCCAGAGTTTGTCACGTAGGCCATTGTAATGGCGGAAAATTTTTCAACGACGCAATTTCCATTTACGGAAATAAAATCTCAACGAAAAATTTTTTCCTTTTCCTCATAATCCCTACCGGTAGAGGAGGTTTCGTTACACATTTCCGATTTATTTTTCACAAGAATTATATTTTACATACAAAGAACAGTGAAAGACAAACCGGTACTGAGACATAACGAACAAATGACAGAATTTTACTTAATAGACTAGACAATCATAATGAAATCCATTTAAAGCATATTTAAGCCCTACTAGTTTTCAAAGAAGCTTCTTTCAACGATCTAAACTTCTTCAAACACTAATAGATGTTAAATGAGCTTCTAAAAAATTCGTTCCAGCTTGTAACTCTCCTCTACCAGCCATAATCTCTTCCTTTCTAGCCTGAAACGAAACAAGAAACCAGAATAAGGGGTTACAAACCCCTTCAAATAAAACTTGAATATATAAGGGTTGCAGAAATACAATGAAATTTGAGTGTCACGACGTACTGTTAAAAAATGGCGTCATTTCAGTGGGATGTGATATCTTTAAAGTTTCACGTGTGTGACGTAATAGAGCCTTTAAAAATTGGTCTGAAGAAGAGCAGTCTGTCTATCCAATGCACTTATACTCCTCCGACCTGCAATCAAACGGATTTATATATAATATCGCTTGTATAAACACCTGGAGAATATATTTGGTACGTTTTTCTGAGGTTTAGGATCATCTTTTTACCGTCATTTTGGTTGTAAATTAAAGAATTTTCCAGTTTTCTGGTATACCACAAAAATTCCAAGGGATCTCCATAACAATTTTCCAAAGCCCAATCAGCATGACAGTTCTCCCGAGGGTAAAACTAACAATTATAACATCAAAAAAACAGAGAAAATCTCCAGAGCCTCCAGCTTTAGGACCGCCGAGGAAATCCAGAATGAGTTATCAGGTTTTAGCCATAGTCCAACGTCCATCACGCAACGCCCTACGCATCTGCAGCGGGTCCACGTCAACAATCGTTTTCCCGGAAACGGAACCTCCTGGTGACTTTTCCAATCATCCCCAAGTACTAATTTGATAATTACTCGAAAGTACCCATTAAATCATTGACTCTGTCCAAATTTGAAACAAATCCGACTGAAAACAACAAAGATATTAGATAAAACAAGTCGGTTGAAAAGAAGGGAGCGCCTAAGATTTCTTCCCCTATCGAATCTCCTCTCACTCCACTCCTCCGCCACCACTTTCATTGCCCAGGAGTCGATATCTCGAGTATTCGAGCCAGCAGAAAGTTCGAGAACGTCAATACTGTGCTAGAGCTGGTGGAGTGAAGTTTAGTTTTTTTCTCAGTGAAATAAAAACCTTCAAAATCTCTCAAAAAATGTAAGTATTTTTACTTTATTTATATTTTTATTATTATTTAAGTTCCCTGCTTTCATTTGCCGGTTGAAAAAATTCCGAGGCCCCAATAATTTGGAAGTTATCACAAATTAAAAATTTTTGCATGGATTTCCTTATACATGAAAAACCAATATGGAGATCCATAAGGTTTTCCTTTGTCCCATATGAGGGGTGGAATTTTTTCAAACATCGACTTTTCTGCTTTTCACGTTGAATTTCGATTCGTTTTTCCTTTTTTTTGAATTTCGAAAACTCATTTTTGTAACGAATTGAAAATCGGTCGGAGGACTTACGAGAAAAAGTACTGCGAAGATGACGGATCGATTTTAGCCGGGGTGCTATCTTGCTGGAGGCGCTAACTAGGTCATCCGGGGGTTGCTTTTTTCCTCCATCGAAATTATTTTAATTTAAGCTTTCTACTTCTTCTACTATTGCTTTTCGTCTAATTATGACACATTTTCTAGAATCATAGTTGAGCTAACACCTGAAATATAAATTTACATTATGAAAAAAATCAATAAATAAACAAAATCTCTAGAATATCGATCGATTTCTCTCAGATTCGTTCCGAGATGAACATTTATCCGAGATGAAGATTTATTAATAACATTTCGCTCTCATTTTTAGGGCCACACAAGGAGGCCACTCAAGCGGCCTAGGCGCTTCAGGTTCCGAAACTCAGCCAATAGGAGGCCCCCGTACTCCTCAGCAGATTGCTGCTCAAAAGAGGCTTCAACAAACTCAAGCCCAAGTCGACGAGGTAAGAAACGAATAAACGAAAACCTGATTTCTCCTCCCTTGCCCCCCTACCCCACCCCCGCGGTACTCCTCTTGCCTCCCCGAAGCCAAGCCAAGCCAAGCCCAACGACGTAGGCGTGAGATAGAAGAGGAAAAATAAAATTCGAGATGCAGCCCACACATGTTTGACCTTTTCATCTTCATCCCTACCCCCAACCCTATCTCCCGCGCCTCTCTTCCCCTGATCCTAAAACCTTTTTTCCAATTCTCTTTGCTCTTCACTGGGATTAAATTACATCCCCAGGCCTTTTCACCTTTGACATTTAAACAGCCTACGTAAGACCTGCGCGGATCTCTCATCCGTGTCAGCGCGCAGGTATGAGGATCTTTGGAATCATTGGAACGAATTTCCGGACCGCCTCTCCAATTTAAAGGTTTGCCCGGGGATCTCGTTTTTTTTTGCATCCCTCCCGTCTGACTCTTGCTTCGCTTATGGTATAATACTTTTGATATACTAGCATATGAAATGTATAATATATATTCACCCCTATATGTATTCCTCTACTGCGCAATACTGCCTAATGAAGACTAGTCCTTTCTCTACTGGAAGTTATGGAGCTGCCACTATTATATAACTGAAAAAGACAAGAAGCCTAATTTTATGATTTCGCTCATACTGAAATATAATATAATGAAATCTTAACTAATTATTGATACGAAATACCTAAAATGCATACCTGATTCTATTTCTATATGAATTTTGTTGAGAATTTTCATGAAACTGATTTAAGAATTTTAAGAAACATGAATGTTTTATCCAGTTGTCTTATATCATATCTACTTCAGTAAATTCCGGTTCGCCCAGCAATTGATAAAGGCGGTAAAGCTAAAAATACAGCGTACCTGAATAATGATAAAAAGCTTACTACTACTAAAAGCACAAAATATTTTTTGAATGTTAACAGGTCGTCGACATCATGAAGACCAACGTCGAGAAAGTCCTCGAACGTGATCAGAAGTTATCGGAGCTCGATGATCGTGCAGGTAATCTATCAGACCACTAAATTATTTATCTGAAATTGGTACTAATTGAAACTTGAAATCTAATAATTCAATTTTCTATGTTTTAGATGCTTTGCAGCAAGGCGCATCTCAGTTTGAGCAACAAGCTGGAAAGCTGAAACGCAAATTCTGGCTCCAGAATTTGAAAATGATGATCATCATGGGAGTGATTGCTCTCGTGGTTTTGGCCATTATCATTGGTAAGATCAGTATATTAAAAGCTTTGACCAGAAGGGGGGAGGGGGTGAGAGAGCTCTTATTTGTTTGGTAAAGTACTATTCCAATGAAATAGTTTTGAGATTCAAGACCAGGGTTTAGAGGCAGAAGAATGATTTTGAGTTTGACTTGAATAATAAAGAAAGAAAAAATGGGAGGTTGGATAATATAAGTGCCAAAGAGCTCATCTCAACTGATAATTGAAAAATAAAAATATTTACAAAGAAAAAGGAAGTCTTAATTATTTTTGGGCTCCAGATTTAAAAGTAAAAAACCAGAACATTGCCAAAAAAATTAAATTATTAGCAAAAAGAAAGTGTTAAGTTTTTGGGCTACAGATTTGAAAGTAAGAAACTTGACCATTGCAAAAGAAAATTAAAATATTTCCAGAACAAGAAAGTCTTAATTTTTTGGTCTCCAGATTTGAAAGTCAAACCTGACCATTACCAAAGAAAATTTACTAAAAACCCATACATCTAAAAATAAATATAAAAATTTGCCAAAGTGTCTGGTATTGAAATTGTGGTTTGAGAAATGCATAGTCAAAGCGCCCTAGAAAATGATCCCAAAACGATATTTTTGAAAGTCCAGCTTGTCACTTTGAAAGCTTTTTGTTCGCGCTAAAAAAGCCGTTTTGAGCAGTTATACACATGTACTTTTTTGTGCCTAAAGAGGTAGTTTCAACCCACAATGTTCGATGAACAAATCATCAAACTCACGATTTTAGTACTTCACGATCATTTGACAAAAGCTCATTAAAAAATAAGATTCGGAGCGAATCAACATACCACGCCTAAGAAAACCATAAAATAAAGTTTCCGAATGTGCTCCGGTAACGGCGGATGCGCGAATAATTTCTCCATCATGCGATTTTTCTCAAAGGCTTTGATTGTGAATTTCTCAGAATTTGTTCATCTTTTTTGTAGCGTTAATATATTTCCCGATCTTCATTCAATCACATCCTCATCTCATCCTCCATACTCCTAAATAAAAACAAAAACCACCATTAATAAAACAATAATAAATAAAATACATTTTGAAGAAAAACTCCAATTCATACACGTAAGAAAAAAAGATTTGAATAAAGTTCTAAATCCGTTAACAAAATGGTAGCTAATGACACGACAAAAAAAATTAAAACACAAAACTCGTCACCGCCTTGTCTACAAAAAAATTCCAAACGCTTCCCAAATCATTCCCGTCTTTTCCCCGCCCACCTCGCCTCGTCCCCTTTGTATTATGGTTGTATTTTGTTTCTCTTGTCAAAGAAATAAAAATGACGCCATATTTGTTTTATTTTTCTTTTAGCCAAACTCGTGTAAACTTAGTAAAAATAATCCGTTTTTCTGAAGAAATATTTCAAAGGTTAGAACAAAAATCATTTTATGTTGAGTATATGTGGCTATTTTTTAGCATCATGATAAAGGAATCATTTGAAAATATAAAATTAAATTAAATGTTTGCCGGTTGTTCGAATTGTTTCAAAATTGTTCGTTCTTACCTTTACCCTCACCGCTTGCTATAAATGAATCAATAAGTATAAAAAGAAAAAGCGATAGTAATGTCCGTTTATTCTTTGTTTTGACGAAAACGTCTTATATTTTCAAATGAAGCATCCTTTCCTTGTAGGATCGATGTGTATATTCTCTTCACAAGTCTTGATAGTCTCTCTATAACAACTTTTTAATCCTCTGATCTGCAAATCTCCATTTTATACGAAAAAATGGCGGTTTATTGTGCTTTCTTTTATTACATATTTCATGAATCATTTTATACGTTTTTGTCTCTTTAATGCGGGCCGTTAAAAAAGATTTTCGAGCTTGGAAAAAAAGCGTTAATTTTTGCATTTATGATTGTTTTACGATTTGTTAATAAAGACGTCAATCTCTTATCCGAAAATAATGTAAACAACTATACCCGAATTTATGTGAAAATAAATTAATCATCCTTGAAAACTCTTTTAAATATATTTGCTTCTAAATGAAATGCTTCATTTACCTTCTTCCCTTCCCGCGCGTTACTTCTTCTTTGATATCCTGATTATAAAGTTGGCGATAGATGAAATGAAGTAGTTTCCGTTTCCAAATCTCAAATCCGATTTTCCCAAATGTCTTTTGATATAGCCGCAAGATCCTTGATGAGATAATCCTGGAAATATCGTTGATCAAAATATTATCTTAAATCCCATCCAAAATATCACTATGACGTCTCTATTAATATAAATATAAACTTAAAATATAAATTCATTCATAAAATAAAAGAAATCGCCATTTTCAAAAGGAATGTAGATTTTTATTTTTCGTTTGTTTGTTTGTCTGTATGCGTGTCTCTTTTTTTAGTATAGCTTTTGTGTGTAAGTATCAAACTATACTAAAAATATGGATTGTTTATTGTGTACTCAAAAGACGCTTATATATGTGTTTCCTTCTCTCTCTGTCTATCTATCTTTCTGTGTCTTCCTCTTGTAAACTTGCATTGTTATGATTTGAATATTTTCTTTCTGTTTTTATTTCTGTGTATTTTTGTTAGATGGACTGACTGTATGTTATGTAAAGTGTATATTTATCTGTATATATAAAAATTAAATACATATGCAGATGATTAGTAAATGTTTGTTAGATTTGCGAGACTGGAATGAAAAACCCGAATGCGAACAATCTCGAAAGTCGCATGGGAACGTTTTAAGGAAGTGAATACGTTACTTCGGAAAGAAGGAACCATTTCCTTATCAAACAGTTCCCGCGAATGACATGATAATGAGACAGAAGAACCGGAAACAGACTTGAGAACTATTCTCCAAAGGCATGTTTGTGAGAGATGTTTCGGTTTCCGGTTTATTTCTGGTTATGTGTCAAACGACCCAACCGACTTGCCTACGGTGTTAATATAGGTTTTGTGTGATTGTTCCAGCCAAATTTATGCCCGACTCTCCCCCACCTCAACCACCTATCGTCTATCAAACCCCTCAGCAAATGGAAAGACCGCCCAATACGGAAGTGCAAAAACCATCAAAAGGAGGTTAGGCAACCCGACGTCAACAGGACTCAGCAAAATTACAGTTTTAGTCACTTAACTGATTATCAAAATCGTTTCTCCCGATTTCACTTATCCTGAAATTGAAATTTAAAAAGCACTTTTATCAAATTCAAATTTTAAAAAAGAACTTCAGATAAATAGATGAATAAAATACTTATCAAAATAGTTATTAACTTATTGAAAAATAAATATTTAGATAATATCCACCGGGTTGTTGAATGTTTGTTTTCTTCGATTGGCATCCCCATATTTAAAATACTTACTTAAAATGTTTTTATTTATTTTTTTGAGAGTGAATATTTATTTATTTATTGAGATGGTTGTATATATTGCCAGGTATCAAAGTTTAAGTAGTGATTTGAACTAAAAACTCATAAACTAGAAAATGAAAATTATTAATTAATAGGTATTAAGTGATTTAGATTACAGATCGCTTCCAAACAATGTGTCAAAGTCTTTTTTTGTTTTCTCTCATTTATTTTCCTTTTTTTTTAATTATCTTCAGTTTTACTTCCGGTTTTAATTTGTTTCTTCCTTTTAATTAATTTTTAATTAAATTTAATTTAAAGAAATAAAAAAAAGCGATCACCTTTCTCTCTAAGACTTCTTCTAACACTTAAAAATCTCTCGTTTCCTCTCTCAATGACTACTTGAATCTTTTCCTTTTTTATAACTTCCCTGGATTTCGTTTTCAGTAACAACTTGACTTCTTACTTTTTCCTTACTGTATCTACTTATCTATGAATTTCCCTGATAAAATCTTATTTCCGTCTTCAAGAACAACTTGACTTGGTTTCTCTACTTTGTTTCTCTTGATTTCATCTTCGATAAAAACTTGAGTTTCTTCTTAACATAAGTCTACTTAAATTTAAATTTTTAGAGTTTGAAGATTTCACATTCTGACTAATCGATAATACTTGTATAAGTAATCACTCGATGGATTTTTGATTTAAAAATTCGAGAACCGACAAGTACTCACCTCGGTTTGGATTACGATACAGTTACGCTTTCTCAGCGTTCGTTTATGAGAATCTGATAATCTCGCGGAATTCCGTGAGCTTCTTTTATTAATTCCATTTTCCATGATTCTAACTTCTTGATCATCGTTCGGTGAACGTATAAAACGATATTCTTGCAAAGCTGATGAAATTCCATGGCGTGAAATCTTCAAGCTCGCCTCATTACTGATACTCTCGTGTAGATACTTTGAGCCTGGCGAGTGATTTTATATCGCGGGAACGGAAATTTTTTTCTTAATATTAAATGCTTCTGTAAAGAAATAAAAGTTTAGTAGTGAGAATAAATCATATAAAAATGTAAAAATGTGTTTTGGTTCTTTTATATTAATTGATTTTCATTATATTCAAACATCACCTAACTCCAGTTCCTATTCCTTATACTTACAACCACATCTTCGTCTTGCCCAAATAAATTCTCTCAAAAGTTCGGAGGAACTTGAAGCATCTGCGATCGACACAAAGGAAATCTTGCTGAAGCAGAATTTTTAAGAAGCAATACTTCATCAGGAAAGAGATACGGGATGGGAAGGGAGGAAGACAAAATACAACGGGTATATTATAAACAAAAGTGCCATCAACATGAAGTTGTTTATAACTTAAACTTTCGCGGGTCGTTTTCCATAATTTATATACACATATACAATTTTTGGGTTTATCAGAAACAGTCTTACTGAAACCCTGATGATGGTAACAGCTTAAAAGTCAGCAAAACGTCGGACAATTTTCTTTTCCCGGGTATATTATAAGGTATAATATTAAGGAGGCGGGTAGGTCTTTTTACTGTTTTTGAGTGCTGTGCGTTTTTAATGTGACAGTGACGTGGTTTGTCATAAACCCAAAAATGTTATATGTGTACATAAATTATGAAGTTGGTTGGGTGTCAGAGTTGAATGTGAAGTAGAAAAAAATTTTAAACAAGTTTAAACAAGAAAATGTAAGAAATTCTTCAAGAGAAAGATAAAAAGTAAAAATGGTAAATAGAGAAACGTAGATAAAAAAAACGAAAGATAAGAGAAAGAGAATGGGTTAGAACACAAGAGAAAAGAAAAGATGGGTTAAAAAGCAAACACAAACAGAAAATATGGGTTAAATTTAGAGAAAGGAAAGAGAAAAAAAAAAAACAAATATCCTAGTCCCAAATGTAATTATTGATTGCATACTAGTGAAAAATAGTATGTAGTCTCCATCAGGTCCAAGACAGGATCTAGCTTTGTTCATATCTGTTGGAGTTTGTAGGGATGAATAATTCCCAAAAGAAGAAAATGCGAAAATTGTTTTGGATTCGAACACACGATCATTACGTCCAAGTCAGAGACTTAGCCACTACACTACTCCTCCCACGAAAATGCGAAAATTGTACTGAATTATATTTGAAAGAAACATCACAAATACAGTTTTAATCAGAATACACTAAACAACAACATGAGTGGTTGGCAGGACCAAAACCTGACTCTTGCGATTTGTTATAAGGCAACATAGGGGCCTAGTGGGCGAGAGATTAGAGCACTCGTCTTCACTCCAAGAGCCGTGGTTCAAACCCCACCTGGGTGACTCTTTTTCTCCCGCTCTTCCTTACCTAAAATGTATTCTTTTAATTTATCCACAATCCTTTCCCCAAAATTCCCTCCAAGGCTCATAACCTCGGTAGTAATGTTCAGTCAGCTAGTAAACCTTCAACGAAAGGTAGCTGACTCACAATCAAGTTTATTTTGAACTCATGTAATAACTTGCTTCAACTAATAGGAGTGAAAAAGGGTTGATCACATCGTGGTTCATAGTTGGCCGAAACGTAAAAAAAACAACAGCAACATGAGGTTGTTGACTATACTACATCCGAATATAACGAAATATATACGGTCATCAACAACATGTATTCCGTTGTGGCGTTCGCCACATTCCATATTCGGGATTGTACACAGTAGAGTAAAGCATCCGAAAGCAGAGGCAAAATTCAACATTCAGTCTCGAAGCATCGTTCTATTTCTCATTTGTATTACAAATTTTAGTTGTATATTAATATTTTATATCAATATATAATTTACATTCGTTTGGAATCAGACTGTTTTTAATCATCACCTATCATTAGCGAAACACCCTGGTTCCGGGTTCTGGTGGTTTCTTATAAGAAGAAAACACGACGTAGTGGTTTTGAGTAGCAAAACACAACTGACTGAAATAATGTATGAAGCCTGTTTAGAGCAGGAAAAATCCTGCAATATAAGTATAACAAGAGAAAATAGGTGGAAAAGGGAAAAAAGAAAGGCAATAAACCAAAAAGTGGAAGGAAGGACACACAAAAAACTAAAAATATGAAGAAAACAGGAGAGAGAGAGAGGGACTAACGACAGAGAGTGCTAATACGATAAAGAAAAGACGCGAAATTCAGTTTAAACAGGTAAGGAAATATACGTATAGAGAAAGAGAGTAATTAGCCTATTGACCAAGAGACCAAACCTAAAGGAAATCAAAGAAATGAAGACGTAAATCACAAGCAAGAACCAATCAATCCACCTACACCTCCAACTTCTCCAAATTCTATCAGAGAACCTCTAATGAAAGGCGTAGAAGTTGTATAAGTGCCATAAACATCCCCAACCTAAACATATAACAATTCAAAAAACGTCATCAATACCAACAAAAAATTGTTAGCTAAACGAAAATAATGCGAATCCTCAAGAATACAATTCAAAGAACCTACCATGTGACCTCCAGCAAGCCTAACACACAACACTTCCCCATCCCAACCATCCTCATGCCGAGAAACCGGAAAATAAAATTCCACGTAAAAGGAAAAAACACCAAATCTCTCAACAGAAACTTACCCTCTACCCCGGACCATACTGCCCCTCACCACCCCTAACATTATATAAAAAAGCGATTATCCGTTACAAATTGGTTACGACATCCCGAACCATTAAAAACGAGAAAAGATGCCAATTAAAAATAATGATTCCTCAACTCTCTTTCGCTACCCTGATTCCGGACAATCGATATATCGATTAATTGAGGAAACTCTTCCATCTCCTTAAGGATTAACTCACCAATGACCCATTTCCTCTAATTTATAAGTTTTCCTCTTTTTCCCCTGTTTCCCTGTTTTTCCCCCGACACACAAATGTAATTAAAAACACAAAACTGATATTTGGGGAGCACCACAAGGATCCATCCCCGAAATCCGTTAGCCGACATCTTGTTTGATTATTATGACGCTAAAATATTAAAACATAATTAAATAACAAAGCCGACGAGGAATGAAATTAAATTTATAACCCGATGACAATATTCTCTTTTAACACTTAAATCATGGTGACAGTTTATGCGGGGGAGAATGCAATAGATAAATAAGACATAAATTTCTTTGTTTTTCGGGGGCAGAGGAGAAGAGAGTGTTGATGTCATCCATTCATTCATTACAACATATATCCGACCCTGAAGAATCCGTTTTTTTCACGACCCTAAGACTCCATCCGAGGAAAATTTTTACTCTCTCTCTCTCTACCCATTTTCCTTTTATTTTTATTTAATGCGATTATGGGAGAGAAAAACAAACGACAGCCGCTCCGGCGCCTACAAAATGGAGAGATTCCCCGTCCCCCCGAAAATGAAATCCTCATAAAACCACATTACGACCGACCATCTGACAAAACCTAGCCAAATTCATAGTCTCCATCTTACGGGCATCTTTCTCCGTGTCTGCTCCATCCTTCGCCATTTTTGTTTGGCTCGTGGATCCGATTGCGGGGGTCTCAGTTGGTCGATTATCCAGCCTATCCCGTGACTTCTACGTTGACCTGTCATGGTTTTTATGGGACAGTCATCACCGCGCCTGATTTTCATTCCGAACGACCATTCTCACTTTCCTAATTCCTTATTGTCATTTTCATCATCTGTTCTGCCATCCGTGTGAATCATCGAAGCGAGAAACTCCCAAAAATGAAATCGTTCAAGACAGTTAGAGAGAGGAAGAAAGGAAATTTTCTCATTTTTCCTCCCGAGAGATCCTCGCGTTCGTTTTCTTTTTGCGTTTCTCTTTTCGGTTCATTTCATCCGTGTCGTCATTCCGCCTACTCGATTTTCATATATGATGATGTCTTTTTTGAGACTGTTGACAAAAGAAAAGAAAGAAAATGAAGAGAGAGAGAGAGAGAGCTTAACGAGGCCATCATAGCGCCATATTTCAAATAAACTTTCAACTTTACCGAGTTAATAACCCGTTTTTTTCCTTCCACATAAAACTTCTTTCTTTGTTCTTCACTCCTCCTCCTCCTCCTCCTTCCATCCTCTCATCATTATCCATCCATCGTTTTCCCTTAAACCCCTTCCACCTCTCTCCGGAAGATTTCCTTCAAGCTTTCAAACAAATAATTTTTTCGTCTTCTCCCAAAACTTCACAGTTTCCGCTTCTGAACTTGCCAACGACAACTAATGTGAGGGCCAACAGCAAACAAACAAAAAAAAAATTCGCAACATAGAGCGAAAAAAAAGAAGAAAACGAATTAATGACGTTTTTAGCTGAGATAAAAAATGAATGACGTCATAACGTAGTGGTCCATTTATAAAATCGGCGCCGGAATTCTCCAGAAAATTTTTTTTGTTTTCGGTCGAGATCTGCGACAAAACTTTTCTCTGCAGAGATTTTCGGAGTGAAATTGCAAATTGGAATTTCTGAAATGAAGTGATATTAAAACAAGAATATGAGGGAAAGGGATGGTGCAGGGAGGAGAGAGGACGGTGGAATTATTTTGGGAAAACAACCTCCGAACGAAAACCACCAAAATCCATTAGAGATGAGTTCGAACGAACGAACGAACCTTTTTCTGTTTGTTCATTGTGTTCGGGTGAAGAGAGATACACAGAGAGAGGAGGAGGAGGAGTAGAGGGAGGACGGAGGAAGCTACCACCAGGTTTTTATTTTCCGGGGAAGGGAATTGGGATTTTGTTTGTTAAAAAGTGGTTTCACGTCCATGAAATGTTTTAACGAAGTTTTGAACTTTTTTTCCTGACGGGTTTGTGTGCTTCGTTTTAATTGAATTTCGCCCCCCACCCCTATAACCCCCACAACCACCACCATCAACAACCCCTTGGAAACGTCATAAACATTTCCCTGCTTTTTCTCTATTATCCCGTATTTTTCTACGTCTTTTTTTTTATGTCTTTCTGGGTCTTCTGGTTCTACTTACAGCTTTAATGCGCCCTTAACCCGTTTCCCCCAACTTTATTCTCTCTGCTGTTGAATCTTTTCTCATCTTCCAGAAAAGATTCCCTCCGTCGAACTCGGATCTCACCTTCTAGCTCATCAAGCTTCCATGAACTTATCGATCTTGGAAAGTATTATAAGCCTTTCCTGCCTCCGGCCTTATTTTCTTCGTCTCTGGAATCCCACCCTCTTCGTGCTTTTATAAGTCTTCCAAATTCCTCCTGAAATTCAATTTAAAGAACATAAATCTCAATAAATGCCACACGTTCCGATAAAACAAGGAAAAAAAAGGTCGTCCGAAAGCGACGAACAAGAAAAACAAAGGATGAGAAGAAGAGAGGATGGTAGGGGCCGGGGGTCGGCGGGGAAGGGGGAGGAAGAGCCGAAGAGGCGGAAGGAAGCAGGATGACTTTGAAAAATTTCCAGTGTTCGAGAATAAAAATAAATGAAAAACATTTTCCTTCTTGGTCCGCTGAATTCCTTTTTAACAATTTTCCCATTTCCCTCTCTCCACCTCCCCCACCCCACTACCCCATCAACTCCTCAAAACAAAACAAAAAAAATTTTTTTCCTCGTCGAGGAAAACGCTCGCGTTTTGTCCGTTCGTTGTATAACAAATTTGGCATTAAGCCCGGACATTCCGAAATAATTTCCAACGCCTCCTTCCCGACCATCCTCTTCTCGAATTCGGTCCTTTATTTCATCATCCCCCACCACCACCACCCCTTAGACTCCCGTCCCACCTCTCCCGATCCAATCTCTCTTTTCTTCTGTTTTTCCCATAAGATTTTCCTTTGTTTTCGAACCGAGTAGGCGTAAAAAGAAAATTTTCCTTCTTCTTCGTCGTCTTCTTTTATTTTCCCGAAACTTTTCTCTCCTTTTATATATATATTTATATATATTTTTTTCCTCCTTTTTTTATATTTTCCATTTCCTGAAAAATATTTTTCCATTTCTTTTCTGGGGGGTGAGCGGAGAGGGTTGAATGTTTGCGAAGATTTGTTGTGATTGAAGAAAACTCTAAACCTTCTTCCCGTTCCTTTCCACCTCTCCCAGTAATGGATTTCCATCTTTCCTACCCCCTTCCCACATAGGTTGCCTCCATTCCGACTGATTCTGTTTACAACAAAAAAATTTTCCCCCGTTTTCCATTCCGAAGACTTTTCCCAAACGTGAATTGACTCATTCCAACAACACACATCCAAGGCTCCCGTTTCGTGACGTCCGGATCTTTAATTACAAAAGAAAAGTGTCGATCAAACATGACACCTCACTCCGGGAACGATGTCACAATCAAATCAAAACTCAATGAGCACCATTTGAGAATCTCTCATGCAGACAAATCGTGACGGGCTCAAAGCTCAAAGCTCAAATCTCACTTCATTCCACTCACAGGCTAATATCATTTACGAGTGTAAAGGACAGTGACAGTGATTCACGACTCATTCGTTCACTCGATCAAGAGTGATTCAAGAGCCGTGCGAACGGGGGTGACATTCAATTCATTCCAGTGTAAATACTACAGCTCTCATTTCCTTTTTCTGAGGACAGATCGACCTGAAAATCCAAGATAACGGACAAAATCGTTTTCGAATTGACTCCCCAGAGACCGAACGTTCGGGGAGTGATCTTGGTAAAACAGTGTAAAACAATAGTGATTCCAGTGCTTAGAGTGATGGCTAAAATAAATAGAAGCGAGCCCTCGGGCAAACGTTTAATCAGTAACAGAGTACACTCATTATCCTAATCAATCCTGTCAATCATTTTGCGAGAGGGCGATTTAATTAATAAAATCAATAAAAATCACGTTTTCCAAAATTTAATTATCCCTTGAGAGCAGTAGGAGTCAGCAATGGAGTAGTAGGATGTATATGAATAATGAAAATCCTCCGAAGCCTTTGGAAAACAGTCATTAAAAACCACTTAGAAAGTGTTTAAGGCCATCATAAGAAAGCGATGATGTTTAAAAAGGTGTGAAACGACTTATTCTGCATAAAACGAAATCAAATTTCATTAAAAGTTTATTGTCAAAGCCTTTCCTCCAAATTGTTTTTTATGGATTTTTAAATTAATTTCGGCTCGTTAACCCGTTTTATTGAAATCACGGAGCCCGAGTCCCGGCCTGTCCAGTACGAAACAGCGTTTCCGTTATCATCATTATCATCATCATCACCACCACCATCGTATTTGAATTTATCGCCTAAATCAGAGCTCGGCAAAGTGCGGCTCTTTTGTTCTTTGGCTGTGGCTCTTCCATGAAATGTTTGTACAGCCCCCATCATTATTTATTAACTAAATAGAACACTTACATAAGTATGATACTAAGTTTTATTTAATGTATTCCTACGAAATTTAAGAACACATAGTCAAGTGTGTAGTATTTTGAAACAAATTCGCCCTACGAGTGTGCAATATTTTGAAATGAATTCGCTCTAGTAGGGTCCAATATTTCTGAAACGAATTCAGTCCACGAGTATTCAATATTTGTGAAACGAGGTCACCTATTAGTGTGCAATATCTTTGAAATGAGATCGCCCTACTAGTGTGCAGAATTTCTGAAGAAAATTCACCCTCTAGTGTGCAATATTTTTGAAATGAATCCACCCCACAAGTGTGCAATGTCCTCTTAATATAAGGCACAAGATGTAGCTATTAATAATATATATTATAGTACAAAGGCAAAGCCATAAGCTACTGAGCAACACTTATAACATTTAATCGTTCATGGAAGTGTGCACTATTTATGAAATTATTTCTACTTTTATGCCATTTATACTTATTATAGAAACTATTAATTATATATTATCTATGAAAATTTTTTGTCACAGAGTGTAAGTGTGATGCTTATTACGGTGTGTCATTCATCTCAAAAAATTGCACAACGTCAGTGAGTAATTCATTTCAAAAGTAATGCACACTTTGATGTAGAATTTATTATTATAAAAACAATATACATTTTAGTATAGAGTTCATATCATAAATACTCTAAGCCAAGGCGTACAGTATTTGCAAAGGCAGCTCGAGAGTGTACTTTAAGCACTAATTAGTTTGTTGGAAAATGTCTCAGCAAAGCTTGTCTCAACAGCAGAGCTTTAAAAATGGCTCTGTGAATAAACCTGGATGTCGAGTTTGCTGACTACTGGTCTAAACCATCCTTCAGCATTCTCTTCCATTCTCATCTCTAAATTCACACTGTCCGAACTTGGACTAAGACACCACCTCGTGAACTTATGACCTAGGGATTAGACACTGACCTAAGTAGACTTTTCATCGACCCAAACCTTCCGTAAACTTCTTTAGTTTTGTTCTTATTGTTTCCTAACGGTCTCATAATTATTTCTTTTAGACCCTCCAGGGAGTAAGATGCCTGGATACAACCCCGGGGGTGAGATATTAAGCCAACTTAACTTTTCAACGACCCACCAAACCTTTCCCTAAACACTAATTTCTCTGCTTTTCTTATTATCGCTTTTCTCT
The DNA here is from genome assembly GCA_016920875.1 of Columbicola columbae. NCBI lineage: Eukaryota > Metazoa > Arthropoda > Insecta > Psocodea > Philopteridae > Columbicola > Columbicola columbae. The sequence goes on from JADMLL010000004.1 coordinate 4,026,423, forward strand.
TTTCCTGGACGAGTTCATTTTCACTTCCTGGGGTTAAGACACGCTAGATACAATTTCTTAAGACGGGTCACAGCTAAGTTTTCTTAGATTTGATGCCTTAAAGCTTTCAAATGGCCCATAACTGAAGAGGTAAAACTTGTACAGCATAACTGAAATCCTTCCAGAAAATTTCCTTCCAAAAACCACTGAAGATTGTCTTCCTGTACTATTTCTAGCACACCTTCCGTTTCGTAGATTCAGTGACCCACGTTATGGGTGATAACAAAAAAATTGACCCAAATTTGAATCATATATAACCCCTATCAACCATGTTTAGAACCCGACCTACGAACTACTTATTGCCTCACATTCAAAGAGCCAGCCGTTAGGTAGAGGGCAACAAAAAAAGGATTTCCCATCTCCAGAGCGCATTTCCCGAGGAAAGCGAGACCTACATCTATTCTTGAGTGTTTTCTTTTCATTCCGCTCCCTTACTAATGTAAATTAATTCTTTTGTATTGTGGAAGCCTTTAATTAACGATCTTTCCTACTTCATTCTATTTTCAAGTCCGACCTTTCTAAGTCCTTCTTTCAAAAACCCTTCAAAATCCGATTTTTTTTTCCCTTTCATCTCTCCTCTTAAGAGGAATATCTATTTTCTCCCGTTTACGTCATTCCTTCTTTTTTTCTCTTTTCCTTCATCACATCTACCTCTTTGATCCTTCAAGCGAATTTTTCCTCCGCGTTATCGGTTTTTATCTCAAGGAAACCAGTCACCACCACCGCCAAGAATCTGCTAAAAACGACCTTTAAGCTCACTTTGTAAATTCCATAATCTACACGTCAAGACATAGAGAAGGAGATGGGGATGGAGAAAAGAAGGAAGAGGGACTGGTGGTGGTGGTGGTGGGGGTGTATCTCCTTTTAGCTTTCTAGAAGACAGCAAAAACATTATTGGAAAACGTAACTTTGACTTTACTCCTAATCTCATCAAAGGAAAATGTTTAATGATGATAATGATGATGACGATACTCAGATTCAAATTTCATGCAGAGATTCGATATTATCTCTCCGCTCTCTCTCTCTCTCTTCTCTCCTTCCTTCTCCCACTCGCCCGTATTTTATTGAATTATTTTTTAATTTAGCTAATGACATTGAAAAAAAAGAAGCTTTCTACCCCCGCCTCTCTCTCTCTCTCTCTCTCGAATCCCAATTAATACCATTAAAAAAGGAGGAAAATCTTTTTTTATGAATTTATTTTTGCGATGGCCACATCGAAATTGTTACGCAATACTGACGTCAACCTTCTTCTGACAGTGTTCCACGGAGGAAACAATGAAAATTGCGATTTTCTCTCAATTTCGAAAATTCCCATTTGGGTATCTACTCCCCCCCTCTCCTTCTCCTCTCTCTCTCTTGCGAAAACGTTTCGAATATAATTAATAATGCTTTCTAAAAATCCGATAAAATGTTTTTGAGTCCCGCGCGTAATGAAGTAGGACGGGAATGAAGAGAGAGTAGATGGAAGAAAGAAGAAAAGTAGGAGGAGGAGGAGGAGGAGAGCCTGGGAAACGGTGGAGAGGAGAGGAGAGGCGAGGGGGTTTAATATTTTAACGTTCTCTTGTTCGCTTATCCTCTTTCAAAATTTTCTTCCGTCTTGTTAAAACGCATTCATCTCTCAAGTTTCTCGAGACATCAAGACGCCTGAACATTTAGAAAGTTTAATCGATTTCAGTCATCACAACAACAACAACAACAAACAACTTCCGACGAACTCGATTATTAAATATCATCATCAGAGCGGACTGTAATTGAAAAAGATGGAGTGAGGGGAGAGGTGTCGTGGTGCTGCTGCTGCTGCTGTTGCAGTCGCATCAGAGACCTAACAACACCAATGACGACACACTTTGCTTTGCAAATTAGACACATTCGCCAGCCCATCGATTCAATAAATAAGCAATAATCCAAATTGATCCTTTGGTGGTTTTTGCAACGGTCAAACCACACTGTCGCCAATTTACAATTTCAGAAATGAATTACGTCACACATGAGAAACCTTTTCGGGTTTTCAAAACCTTAAAAAAAATGAAAATCCGTTAGCAGTGAGACAGTCCAAGACTGCAGAACGACGATAAGAGGATGAATCGGTGGCGACCCTGAACATAAAACAAAAATCCCTTCGTAGCTGTCAAAACAGAATATAAAAAGGAGAGTCACATACAGAACAAAAACAGAAAAAGAGATAAAAAAGAAGAGGATGACGACGACGAAGAAGAAGAAGAAGATGAAATCACCAGAAAGTCTAGACAAGAGGAAGCAGATCTTGCGCGCGGGATTATTTTTCTATTCTTTCCCCCCTCACCCCACCTCCGATAAGCTTTCGCAGCAAAATTTCCAAATTTTGCTCCAAAACCGTTTTTTCCCCTCCCCTGTAGACTATATATACCCGGGCGAAACGAAAATCCCATTCAGTTATGATACATTAGTGACCATCGAAACTTCTGGATTTTCTCTAAGCTTTTCGACGACAGGAAAGACAACAGATTTTATCTACAGCACTAAAATTCTGCTTGAGGTGAGCTTTTTTCTCTCTCAAATTTTTTTTGCCTTTTCTATTGGGAACCTTTTCGACATTTTTTATTTTAAACTTAAAAAAAAGAAAGAAAATCAAATCACCGCTTTCAAAGTTTATTTTTTTTTAAAAACTTTAAATTTGATTGCTCGTCATTAGTCTTCGCCTCCTTTCAACCCCTTCTCAAGGGATGAAGAAACAGTCTCAAAGGACGATTTCATTTTCCTTTTTTCAAAATTTAATTTTCCGTTCCTAAACGAAGTTGCCTTTTTTTTTTTAATTCAATCAAAAATTGTCATGAAGCAAAAAAAAATTTATTTTCTGAATCACTTTACCTTTCCAAAGACGAGTCAGAGAGATAAAGTGTTTCGTTGTCAAGTTGACTACTGAAGCTGAAAAGGAGTCGGGGAGCTAACAAAAGACTTTGGAAACTGGAAATCAATGCGGTTTCTCAGTCGTGGTTAATTCCGTTTCTTCCTCAACGGTCTTTGATGTCAGCAGCTATTCCACGAATCCGTGACCCGCAAAAAACCGGAAGCTAAAAATAAAATAAAAAATCAATTACCGGTTTGAAAAATCAATTAAATTCCGTTAATCGGAAAAAATTTAATTTTTCCTTTTCTCTCTCTTTGTTTCCTCTCCCATCCATCGTGCACCGGATGGTTGGATTCATTTTAAATTAAAAACAAAAAAAAATTTCTGTGTTGAGCTTTTTTGAGCTTAACAAAACAATTTCATTTAGATTAAAAAAAATTAAAACAGAGTCTCCGAACGGGAGATTGAGTTTGCTTTAATAAAAAGCGTTCATTTTGTCGGAAGCGAACGCCAACATGTTTTATAAAACGTTCTCTCTCCTCCAACGTTAATTTTATTAAATATTTTTTAAACCTTTCTCCTAGGATTTAATCTAGGAGATTTAATCCAGTTTTCCACCCTCAGGTATAACTGTATGATTTATACAAGACAAAAACGACGAGCTTTGTAATCCGCTGTAGTTTTAGTGCTCAAGGAAAATCTCATCCCTCAGCTTCTTCTTGTATATGAGATTATGGTTTTCGAGTTGTTTGTACCATTTGTCCATTTTTTCGTTGTGCGATGTTGTTTCAGTTTTTGCTGTTGTGTCGTTATGTCGTTTCAAAGCCGACGGGAAATAAATTGTAACGAACATGATTGAGTTTTGCAATTTGGCGACACATTCGTTGTTCCAATTGTATTAACAGTAAACGGTATTGTACTCTGTAGTTGCTTCCCGAAAACCGGTTAATTGTCACTATAGTTCTCTATAGAACTCGATATCTCTATAGTCTATATGACTTCTATAAAACTCTATAGTTCTATTAATTTAAAAACATATTAACCTCGATTGCGGCTTTTTAAATCTAAGCTGTCGAGTTGGTACGCAAAATTTTTCTTGTCTTGTTGCCTTCAAAATATTTTATCCGACATGTTTGTTCATTTGCTTCTGAGGCTATTTACAACTTGTTTGTCGTTCTTCCTTTCGGAACTAAATATGAACTCACTCTACAGTACTTTGATCTCTACAGTTGTTTTTAAACTATAATCAAGACTATACAATTCGACGGCTTTTTTCTACACTTCGTAAGTGATTGACGTCACAATTGTAGTGTCAGTAAATATGTTGTAAATTGTTACTAAGTGAATTGTGGTTGCTGTGACTTTATTATGGCTGTTCAGTTGGTAAGCAATTTTTTTTCTTGTTGTCTTCAAAATATTTTACTCAACTTGTTTGTTTATTTGTTTCTGAGCCTACTTCGTCGTTCTTGTTTTCGGAACTAATTATAAATCTCACTCTACTCTGTCTTCTACGTGTGATCACTATCGTCCTTCTGAAATTCGATGGCTATTATGTTCAAGTGACTGACGTCACAATTGTAGTATCAGTGAAAATGGCGAAAATATTAATATTGACAAGTGAATCGTGGCTTTATTTACAAATCTAAACTGTTTGTAACACATACAAATAGTTTTTACGTTTGTGGTGGACTTTCTTGTCTTGTTCTTTTCAAAATATTTTATCCGACATGTTTGTTCATTTGTTTCTGAAGCTACTTCCAACTTCCTCGTCGTTCTTGCTTTCGGAACTAATTACAAATTTCACTCCACTCTGTCTCCTACGTGTGACTAAAATTTTTTATTGATCACTACCAGCGTCACAATCGCCTTAAAACTTGAACCAAGACTATACTGTAATTCGACGGCTGTTTTTTCTAGTTCCTAAGCGATTGACGTCATAATTGTAGTGTCAGTGAAAATGAACAAAATATTATTAAGTAAATGATGACTTTATTTACAAATTTAAACTGTTCAGATCACACTCAAATACTTTTTGCGCTTCTGCTAGGCTTTCGTGTCTTATTGACTTCAAAGTATCTTATTCGACACGTCTGTTCATTTGTTTCTGAAATTCTTTCCAACTTGTTTGTCGTTCTTCCTGTCGGAACTAAATGTAAACCTCACTCTACTCTGTCTTTAAAAAATTTTTATTGATCTCAAGCGGTGTGACAGTCGCTTTAAAACTTGAACCAAGACTATACTGTAATTCGACGGCTATTTTTTCCCAGTTTCTGAGTGATTGACGTCACAATTGTAGTGTCAGTGAAAATGGTGAAAAATGTTAAGTGAATCGTGACTGTTACGGCTTCATTTACAACTCTAAACTGTTCAGTTTGTATGCAAATTTTTGTCTCGTTGTCTTCAAAATATTTTATCCGACATGTTTGTTCATTTGAGGCTACTTCCAACTTGTTCGTCGTTCTTGCTTTCGGAACTAATTACAAATCTCACTCTACTCTGTCTCCTAAGTGTGATTAAAATTTTTTATTAATCACTAGGGACGTCACAGTCGTTTTAAGACTATACTGTGATTTGATGGCTGCTTTTTCCCAGTTTCTAGGTGTTGACGTCACGATTGTAGTGTCAGCGAAAATGGTGAAAAATGTTAATAACTGAATCGTGGTTGTAGTGGCTATATTTACAAATCTAAACTGTTTGTATTACATACATAGATTGTGATAGACTTTCTCGTCTAATTGTTCTTAAAATATTTCATTTGACATTTTTGTTCATTGTCATTCAGACTACTTCTCACGTGTTCTTCATTCTTTCTTTCGGAACTAATGCTAAACCTCACTTTACCTTGTCTTCTACATGTGATTACTACCGTCCTACTGAAATTCGACGACTGTTAAGTTCAGTTTCTAGGTACCTGACGTCAGAAATTTTTTGTGAAAACGATGTAAGCGAATTGTGACTGTTATGGCTCAACTGTTTATTCCCACATATATACTGTATATTTTTGAAACAGACTTTTCACGTCTTGCTATATCTGCGATATTATAGCTAAAGTGTATTTCTGTCACTATTTTTCGAAACTAATTACAAATCTCTCTATCCTTCGTTTTCGAAGTGTGCTCAAAAATTTTTTCTCGGTCACTAATTGTGTCTTAGTCGACTCCAAACTATAGAACATAGTAATAGCCGTCAGCTCATTGATGGGTTTGAGACTATAACTAGACTTTGCGATTATAAATCATGTCCAACTGCATAAATATAGCACACTTTCTCAGAGCATCCATTTCATAAATATTGCACACTGTCGTGTATTTCTGTGACTATTTTTCGAAACCGACTACAAATCTCTCAAAAATTTTTTCTCGGTCATTAATTGTGTCATAGTTGACTCCAAACTATATAAAACATAATATAGGAGTCAGGTCTTTGTTAATTTCGAGACTATATTGAGACTATATCGTGTTCAGCAGCATAAATATTATTCACTTTCTCGGAGCATCCATTCCATAAATATTGCACACTGCTTTCAGGTTTTGGAATATTCTAACTACCATGAGACTATTTATAATCTCAGACTTGAGATTTCGAGAATATTTTCTAACAGCCACATATAACCAGTCGATTGACGGGTGTGGTACTTAAAGCGACAATCACGAAAATCAAGGAAAAGTCATTACGATTACAAAACACGATCGTGTCGGTGTATTAGGGAAAACTCAAAGAGAGTTTCGTGACGGAACAACAACGTTGCATTTGAAAAACCTTTTTTTAAATCTCCGACCTGAGTTTAATGTTCAGCAAAATGCTTTTCAACGCAATTTCATATATACACAAAGCTTTAGCTCGTGAAATTGCTTTCTTCAACAAACTTTTCACGATCCGGCGAGAAGCGTACTTGAACAAGCTCTCGACTCCTCAGGGTTGAAACTTTTATAAATAAATAAAAAGTCAATAAAGCTTTTTTAATCAAGTTTTTTAAGCCTATTACATAGTTCAGAGCTTTCATCCATTGAAGAGATTGTTGTGAATCACAAAAGGAAGATAAGCTAAGTCCCTCGATCTTGTTCAACCGGGTACTTTCCTTCGATCAAATCAAATTCCTGACTGCATTTCCTTCATAAATTATTTATAAGCAATAAAGAAACGCCGGTTTTTGAATTTTTCACAATCGCTCAGAGCACTTAAGATTGTTCAGCAAATAGGCAAAAGAATCACAAACAAAAAATAAATTAAGTTTTAAGCAAAATGCTCAAACTTGAATTGAACTTTAAAATTTTTCTTATGTTCCTTTTCTTGGAATACCTTTTCAAACTTTCCTGTCGGAGGTTTCGGATCCACTTTCAAAAACGATTTTTAAACTTTTTTAAATTCTAAAACTGACTGAAACTTGGCATCGACTTTTTAAACTTAATAGAGGGTTTTCAGCTATAATCCATTGAAAAGACTCCCGTGAATACATATTAAGCCTTTAACTAGTTAGTTTCCTGAGGATTAAGACAAATTCCCTGATCGTGTTTCGTTTTATAATTAATACGTAAAACGAGTCCCTTGTGTTTGTATATCGCTTACAAGCTCATGTCAATTTTATCATAAATAAATAAATAAATAAATAAAACTTATTGACAAAATTTTAAGCTAAAATCTGCTTAAATTTGAATTTTCACGAAGAGGTTTTGATGAAACGTTCAAGCTACTATGGATTTTTTTTTAGCGTGGAAGATGTGTATCGCGTGGTTACTTGATAGTTAAACCTTTGCGCTTGAAAAGCTCCTGTCAGACGTCAGACCATTTCGTGCGGAAACTCGAATGGCGTCTGTCAGGCGTCACGTCCATTTCATTCAGAGGTAGTCTGAAGGAACTTGATCGTAGTAAATTATATTCTTTTGTGTATATATAGCTTAACCATTAAATTATAAACTTTTTGTGGCTTACTGTATCTGTTCTCTTCTTCGTTGTAGGTGTGTTCAAAAATCGTTCTCGGTTATTAGTTATGTTATAGTCGATTCCAAACTATAGAACATAGTAATACGCGTCTGCTCGTTCTTAGTCTCGAGACTATATTGAGATTTTTCGACTATTAATTATGTTCAGCAGCGTAACTATTTCTTAGAGCAGCTATTTCATAAATAATGCACACTGCCTCGCAGGTTTAGGAATATTCTAACTACAATGAAGCTACATATTTTGGTTAAAAAATATCGAAAACAATAAATTGCGACTATTTTGTAATCTTTGAGTTGAGATTTCGAGAAAATTCTATAACAACCACATATAACCAGTCGACTGACGGGTGTATTACTTTAAGCGACATCTCATTAATACTGCACAGTTTTTCGAGCATTTATTTCAATAATAGTCGATTCCTAATAGAGCATAATACGGGCGTCAGGACTTCATAGTTTCGAGACTATATTGAGATTTTACGACTATCAATCATGTCCAACTGTATAAATATTGCACACTTTCTTGGAGAATTCATTTCACAAATACTGCACACTGCGATACATAACAGACCCCTGTCATATTTTTGGAATCTGTTTCGAATTGTAACCTTTGGTTTAAACTAAACTTATTCTGGATTAGTTGTAGGGTTACTAATGACAAAGGAAGTGAAAACAAAAATCCTTTCTTCCATAAATATTGCACACTGATAGGAAAATCATGTCATTGTAAAAGGTCTTCTTCGACTAATCTTGAATTTTTTTGAAATCCTCAAGCTTCACAGATTTTTCGGAGCGTGAAAGATACGTATCGCGTGTAAGCGAATCGTTTCTCGATAGTTAAACCTTTGCGCTTGAGAACCTCCTGTCAGACATCCAACCCTTTCGTGCGAAAACTCGAATGGCGTCTGTCAGGCGTCACGTCCATTTCATTCAGAGGTAGTTTGAAAGAACTTACTCCTACTAAATTATACTCTCTAAAGTGTATATATAGACATATAATTATATTATAGTTTTCACGTGTCAGTTTATAAAGGAATTTTGTGATATACATACGACATTCGTGACCTTTGTGGAAATCGATTCGAACTGTCACTTCTGGGTTAGTTGTAGAGTTGTAATGAGTTTACTCACGACACGGGAAGTTACCAAAAATTGTTAGTCTACTCACTAACAAAATCCACGTTACTCCCAAAGGCATTTTTATAACCCATTTCGAGTATTACTTAAAAGTAATGTGAGTGAAGCTTAACTAGATAGTTTCATGAGGATGCAGACAAATTTACTGATTGCAAAGGGTTTATTAATTAATAAGTCAAACAAGTCCCTCATGTTTGTATTCCTTTTCGAAACTACAAGTCACCTTTGTAAGAATTAAGTAAATAAATCTTTTTATCAAGCTACTCAGCTCAAAAGGTCACGCTGTATTTAGAATAAATTACCACGGAATAAGCTACAAAAAATTGTTTGTGTATATATTCTAGCTCGAAACTATATTTCGGCTCTATAAAATCTAATTGAAAATTGTTATAGTCCACTATTTGGAAAGTTTTCAAATATTTTTTAACCCGTCAAATTTGATCAGGAAGTTTCAATAACTCGTAGAAAAATGGAAGTTCATGAAAAGAAATAAATCTCAAAACGGTGACATTTATTCCCAAGAGGGATTTAAAGATTTTTTTTTTATAGATAAACTACTTACCAGTGAAAAGTTTTTGTGAAATATTTTTTCCAAATGGCAAATATACTGAGCTGGAATTTTCAAAAAGTTTTAACAATCTCAAGTTCTAATAAATACGGGCAGCTTAAGAATTTTTTTCTTACGGCTCCACTGCGATCAATAGTGATTATAACAAGAAATCCTGAGCTGTGTAAATATAGTCTAGAACGAAAATATTAATCTCAGCAATTTTAGAAAGGAAATTTCGAAACTTTCCATGTTCTTATAAAATGATAATAAATAAAAAGTTATAATTGAGTTTTAATCCCGTTTTTTCATATTTTTTTTGGGTGTAACAGGATATGGGAGGAGGATTTGAACTCGCGAGTATAACGTCTGGCACTTAACCACTACACCACAGACCCCCCAACAACTATTTGTAAGATGAAAAAGATGATTTGATTGAAAGAAACTTTATATTAAGAATGTTGAGATAGCTGAAAAGTTTCAAGACAATCATACTTTCCGGTAGACCTATTAAAAATATTGAGACGATCAAATAAATTCAAATTAGATAATTAATTAAGTGTAACAATTTGATTAAAATTATAATTTGCTCTAATTAATTATAAGTACGAATATTGGGAGGCAAAAAGTTTTCCTTCAGAATGATGTAACAATAGCTTCTCCTTTGTGAAGATCAGTGATTCCTAAAGTGGTCTAAGTTAACCCCAGGGTTCTAAGGGAATTAAACAATCGTAACAGTGTGCAATACTTTTGAAATGACTTCGTTGCTAATATTTTGCAATTGACTATGAGCAAAGCTTTTATGAAATGTTAATTGTTGAAAATGTACAGAAAGTGTGCAATATTTATGAAATGAAATCATCGTTACAGTGCAACACTTTTGAAACGAAATATTTATAACTGTGTGCGATATTTTTGAAATGACTTCGTTGACAATGATTCGCTATTGACTCTGAACAACTTTTTATCAAAAGTTAATTGTCGAACATATACAGAAAGTGTGCACTAGTTTTGAAATGAAATCATATTGCAGTGTGCAATATTTATGAAATTAAATCACCGCAACAATGTGCAACACTTTTGAACCAAATACTCATAACTGTGTGCAATACTTTTGAAATAAATACCATGCAATCAACTCACAACAGTTTGGCGAGTAGTTTGCAATTAACTATAAGCAACATTTATGAAATGTTAATTGCTGAACAAAAGTACAGAAAGTGTGCAATAATTTTGAAATTGGGGAGGCCTTTGATGAAGTGGATTAATCCTGCAACGGGTCTATGTCAGCGAAAAAAATTTTAGGGGTCCATGAAAGGAAAATGAAGATCGACCATAGAGGATCTCAATATACACTGATAGTACCTATTTACTTACATTATACTATCTCATAATATAAAATCTCATATACATATACAATATTTATAAAAGTACCTATGAAGTTCAAAGTTTACTTTGCTACAGTGAGAAATTTACAAAAATCAGGTAAGTTGGGGGACTACCCAAAACCGAAAAACATGGCAACGGGTATATGACACAAAAAATTTGAAACCTCTCGTAGAGATCATAAATGATCTGATCACAATCAGAGGATTTGCTTTAGACATAATATCTATCCACAAGGCTAAAACCATTTCGCAACAATATTTTCAGACACACTCTAGCTCAAAATTATTTATTAATTAAAAATGTTTAAAACCAAAAAGTTATTAACTTCCCAAGTTTAATAAAAATTTTAAGAAAATTTTTTTAAGCCTGACGGCAGAATGTTATCTCGAGCAGATCTTTCAGCCAAAAGTTATAAAGTTTAAAAAAACAATTTAAGTTTGGGCAGATTGAGTTTTAAAACAATTTCCAGGAGCAGGGCTTTTATAATAATCGATAAGCGAAATGCGATATGAGACTTTGTTTGAATTCTCACGAAGCTGGCTATTTGAGCTTGATCAAATTTGTTTTAGAATTTGTCCTCATGAGAAAGACTAAAATTCTTAGTGAGAAGGGATTGGCTTTAATGATTTTTTAGATCCTGGATTATAAATTTCACGCTATACTGGTTGATATGTGACTAGTCTACCTTACTACGTTATTGAATGGATCTCCTCCTGTGATGAGTACTACTTCCGGTTTCTTATTCTATGATTAGTCTATTTACAGTCTATCATTTTAAGAGCAACATTTAAATTTAAAACAGGAGAATAAACTTTTCCAAGAAATTGTTTGAAAAGACTGGAGGGATTGACATCTACAGCAAAAATTTGGTCAAAGAATTTCACCCAAATCTGAGTGATGCAGACATACTCTAACAGTTAGAATCAGTCATTGCTCTTATTAGTTATATTTTGAGATATTTATGACATTAAATCATTGTAAAGTGTGCAACTTTTCTGAAATGATTTCCTTCCTAATGGTTTGCAAATAATTGTGGGCAACATTTCACAAATGTTAATTGTTGAACCTATACAGAAAATGTGCAATACTTTTGAAATAAATTCGTCATCACAGTGTGCAATATTTATGAAATGAAATCATCGTAACAGTGCAGCACTTTTGAAACGAAATATTTATGACTGTGTGCGATACTTTTGAAATGACTTCGCTGCCAAAGATTCGCTATTGACTCTGAGCAACTTTTTATCAAATGTCAATTGTCGAACATATACAGAAAGTGTGCACTACTTTTGAAATGAAATTGTTATTGTAGTGCAATATTTACGAAATTAAATCACCGTAACAATGTGCAACACTTTTGAACCAAATACTCATAACTGTGTGCAATACTTTTGAAATAAATTCCTTGCAATTAACTATGAGCAACATTTATGAAATGTTAATTGCTGAACAAAAGTACAGAAAGTGTGCAATAATTATCAAATTAAACCATGATTGAAATCATACAGTGTGCAATATTTATGAAATTAGGGAGGCCTGTGATGTAGTGCGTCAAACTGAATGTAGGAGTTATGGCTGTGAGTTCAAATCCTGTCCTGCATCCTGTTATATCTAAGCACGGAAAGCGGAATTCCAACTCAAAATTGAATAAACACGGGAGATACTGTATAGAGAGAGAATAGAAAAGAGAGAGGAAGAGAGTACTGTCTGGAATCACACATTTGCAATTTCCAAATTCTTGCATTTGCTCCAGATCATTCCGAGAGATAAATTCAAATTCAAACTATTTACGAAATAAATTTGAAAACTGAATACAACTCTGCATCAAATTAATTAAACCTCGCGGGGGGTTCGAAGATATAAACTATTTGAAAAGTTTCCTCTGAATACATTCTAAGCTTTCACCTAAAATAGTTTCCGTAAGAATTAGAACAAAGTCCCGGATTACATGAGGTTTAACAATTAATAAGTAAAACAAGCCTCTTGTGTTTGCATCTCGTTAGAAACTATATATCCTTTCAAAAGAACTTTTTCCCTCCATTTTGTGGAACTTAATATTTCCCCATCGAATTCTCAACCAATTTCTCCTTCACCCCGATCCTGATCTAAAACCCTGGCCTCTTTTCTAAATAAGAGAAACCCTTTAAACCCAGCTACGCGAACTACTTGTTGTCTACAGCTTCAAGACAGATGGCAGTTAACTGGGGGATAATAAATATTTTCTAGCTGTCTGCTTAGAGATTCTGCAATTACTCTCCAAAGCAAGATTAAAACTTTCAGTCGTTAACACGGAAACATTATAAAAAAAACTTTTCGCTAATTTTTAAGCTTAATATAAAGTTTTTTGAGAGAGAAAAAAAAAGTTTCTAACTAGTTTCTTGCATTTAATAAAAACAAATTCTCTGATTGCATTTAATTTATTATTTAAAAAAGTCTTTTCTCCATCTCGCTTGAAACTAATGCAATTTTATAAAACATCCTTCTTACAGTCTCAGAGTCCCAGCTCTCTCTCTCTCTGACCCATTTTGAAATTTCCCGTTTACAACTTTTCTCAGCAGCATCGCCGTTGAGGATAGCTTTCCGGACTCCACGGCTATATATCTTGTCTTAGTAATGTGATGTCTATTGTGTGTTGTCTCTTAGCCTTTTATTGCTCCCGTATTTCCTAAAGCGCTTTTCCTTGTTTTATGTCCATCACGTTTTTACAGTGCTTCCACTTCTATGAGGCCAAACAATAATCTTCTCCCAGTCTAGTTGTAGAAAAACTTCTTCCTTTGTACGCCCGGAGTATTTTTTCATTCTATCCTCTACCCTGTCATCTTCTTTTTGGTAGTCACAATGTATCTCGGAATGATCTGGAGCAATGCAAGAATTTGGAAATTGCAAAAGTAGATTTATTTTCACTACAGAACCAATGTTTCCTCTTCTTAGTGATTCCAGACAGTACTCAATCCCTCTCTCTCTATACAGTATCTCCCGTGTTTATTCAATTTTGAGTTGGAATTCCGCTTTCCATGCTTAGATATAACAGAATACAGGACAGGATTTGAACTCACAGCCATAACTCCTACATTCATTCCTCTTGGTTGTATTCGATGGGTTAAAATTTGGTTATGATTTAGGTCATGTTTAGGGACTGAAATACCTGTATTTAGAGTTTTGTGATGCCGGTATTAGTAGTGGTGGTTTTGATCCCGTTTTTGGGGTATAATAGGATGCGGGAGGAGGATTCCAACTCACAACCCCGCTGTGATACCCGTTTTCACAAGAAAGAAGAGTAGCCAAATCAAATTTCGTTAAGTAAATTTTCCTTCAAATTTTTATCTACAAACCTATCCAAATTCAAAATAATTCGCAACAGTTATTGAAGACGCTGATGATACTAATGTCGAAAGTGAAAAAGAATTGTCTCTTGAACGAAATCAGAATTGGAGCGAACCAAACAAATTTCAACCAAAATAGACTATAGAAATGAGATATACCCAAAACGACAGGAAATCGATTTATTTGAAGATGAGGGATTTAGAGACAGATATTTGTAAAAAGTATATCGCACATTGCTAATAGCACCACCAACACTCATCCATTGTACAAAATTACGTTCCAGGCTTAATAACAGTGGAATGGGCACATTATGCTCATTAAGATCAAATTTCAAAAATTTTTAACAGTACCACAGACTGAGGAGTGATTAACACTTTTGTGATCCTTTATATACAGCTATAATTCATAGGTTACAAATGATTTTTAGTGAAATTCGTTTTCTCCAATTAAACTGACAAGCAAACACCTTTTCTCTCTTTTCAAAGATTCTTAATACTGGTACTGAACTGATACTGCAGTCGCCTAGTCATGTTACAGTAAACTAAGAACGTTGATAAAATTTCATCTTCAAATTTTTTAACTTAATAAATATTCTTCGAACGTAATCGATTGAAGCAAAACAATTCCCCTGCGTTTGTATAGTATAATATTATCAATTTTATGAGAATTTGAAGAAACAGGATGGTTTGTGCAGTATCAAGTTATATGAGTCAAGCTTAACTATAGATAGAGGTTGGAGTACACGCCTATTACTCCAAGGACCGTGATTCCAGCAACATTATTTATTAATAAATAAATTAACTAAATAAAATGGTTTATCAAATAATTCAATTTAATTAATGGTTTTGATTTATAATTCTAATTAAAGACATAAATCAAGCTCGAGTTTCTTTTGAATAAAACAACGTCCCTCCATTCCATTAGGCTCATAAATAAGTCACGAAGAAAAGGTCTGCTGCTGAATTTTTTACAACTCAAATTTCTAAATCCTGTATTTTTCGACCATTTTGTCTCTTCCTTTTAAGACAGATTAAAATTCTCCTCAAATTTTATTTCCCCCGGTTATTCTACCACCCACTGGGAGGCGTACTGATTAAAGTTCCTGATGGCCGTGAGTTCGAATCCTCCTCCCGCATCCTGTTATACCCAAAAAAGTGATTAAAACCACCACCACCACCATTTTACCACCCACTCCCACATCGAGACAGTAAGTAGTTGGTCTTAGCTTTATCTAGAGAACTGACTGGTGTCTTAACCCGAGGAACTGGATAAAGAATTTAACTAGGAATTCGGTTACGAACATAATGCAAAGCAGAAGAAAGTAAAATGAAAGTAATTAAGAGGAAGAAGAGAATAATAATAATAATACTGACGAAGATAATAATTAATAGGAAGCAAAGGAAATGATTAGAAGCGAGATAATTACAGAGTAGGGATCGATGGAAGAGAAAGGAAACTAGCAGAAGACGGAAATATTAAATAAGAAAGCTGTAGAAGGAACAGAAGGATGAGCCAAAATTAGCGTTAACAAGTATTTTTATACGAAACACGTTTTCTCGAATTATATAACTCGATAGACACGGGGGTGTAATCCTTATAAAATATGCGTCTCAAGGTTAAGTAGATAATTTGTTGGGACTAAAACAGATTCACTACAATCATTTACGTCGACTCAAAATCTGAACAAATGCCCAGTTTTATCTTTTATTCATATTCAGAAGCTAGTTTATGACGTGTGGTTGAGTGGTCAAAACCACAGAGGACTAGCAAAAGTAATAGTTGCGAATTTGAGAGAGCCATCCATCCTCCCCCGGACCACCCTTCCTTTTTGTCATACCCCGAGGGTGGATTAAAACTCAACTGAATTCAATTCATCTCAGTGCCTGGGGCAAGGACACTGTTTACTAGACAACAACCCTCCTTAAACTAGACAAGCGACTTATTATGTCGACTCACGAGACAGATGTCAGTTAACTAGAGAATGATAAGGAATATTTGTCTCTCTACCACCCCCATCCCTAAATCCTAAAAAATTATTCTGAAAAGACTCTAAATAAGATTTGTTATCAAATTACTAAGCTCCCACGACAGAGTGTTTTTGAGGTGGGATCGCTGTTTACAAAAACACAGGAATGGAGGTTGTTAAAGCCGAAAACAAACTCTGATTGTAGTTCATGAATAATCAACAACTAATGAACGAAGGTCTGCTGTTGAATTTAAAAACGGAATTACTCTTGTAATGAGAACATAATGCGAAAACCTTTTTACAACGCCTGGGGCACTAAAAAGCTGTTTGGAAAAGAGCCAGAGCAAACAGAGCACACGAAAAAGAAAAGAAAAAGTAAATTAAGTTTTAAAACAAAATTCTCAAACTTAAATTAAACTTTAAATTTTTTGAAACATTGTCTAATTTTCTGCTCGGGGATTTTGAATTCCCTCGAAAAAACAATATTTTCAAACTTTTTATGAATAAATTTAAGAAACTGAATAAAACTTTGCATCAAGTTTGAAAAACGTAATAGAGAGTTTCCAGCCATAATTTATGGATATTTTTTATTAAGCACTTAGCTAGTACCATGTGACTAAAGCAACTTCGCTTCTTCCTCCTCCATTTTTATTTATTACTCTCTAGTTAACTGCCACCTGTTTCCAAAAGCTCGAGACAATAACTAGTTGGCCTAGTTTTGAAATGGTTGTCATCCGGGGAAACAGTGCAGAGACTCAGCTCCAGGAATTATATGAAAGGATGGGATTCGGGGAAGAGGAGAGAATAAAAAAAAAGTGGCGGCGGGAGGAGGAGAGAATTATAATAAGAGGAAGAAGTGAGAGAGTTAAAAAGCAAGAATTTAGGAAGTACGAGAAAGGAGAATAAAAGAACAGAAAAGATGGGTGGTTATTACAATGAAGGGTAGAGACGGAGCACAGGGGTGAGGCTTAGAGAACCGTTTTATGGAGTCTTCTGATTTATGTGTTTTCAGATGTCGGTTTTAACACCTTTCGTCCCATTGTTCTCTTTCGAGTACGACAGATTTTGTTCCCCATTTTTCTACCCCATAAAAAAACACTACACCCAAGCAATCAGATGAATCGAATTTGCAGCCATGGCATTTTGTAGTTCTTCTGACTACACGAACCACAAGATCGGCTACCATGGAAGGTATGTCTTATACAAGTGGTTACATAAATGAAATTTCATCGGTATAGTGGTTAAATGACCATGACTAAGAAGTTATACTCGAGTTCAAATCCCTCTCCTGTATCCTGTTACACCCAAAAAAAGGCGATTAAAACTAAACTATAACAACTATAAAAACTATAACTGTTGTTCGAATGTATAACATAGCAAGACCTTAGAAACCAGTATAAAAGTTGAATCCTTTTAAAACATTTGCCAGAAGGATTACCAAACCTTAAGCAGGTTTACAGTCACAAAAGTCTTAGCTCTTAAGCACAAACACAAGCCTGAATGCACTCAGCACTGAGTGTGCGTGTTATAGAAATTGATCGATATAACTATAAATATAATTTCATCAAATCATCGACTACGAACTTTTGTATAAGAATAAATTCTTTGATGGCGTTCGGCTCATTATAAATTAATTTTCGTCGTTTGAGGTTTTCAGTGCGAATTTATACAACAACCCTAAGTAGATTATTTACCGGAACTAAAGAAAATTCTCTAATTCCATCTCGTTCATTAGTACTCAATTAAATTAAAAAACGTTTTTGATTTCGCTGAAAGATAATTTCATTTAAAAAGACATCTTTGTATAAATTTTGATTCCAATTTATACCTAATTTCAAATAATTTATTCTGAGAGGGTGAAATAGGGACCAGGCTTATGATATAAACTAGAATCAGTTTAATTATGTTACCGAAAAATTCTTTTTTGCATTGGTAGATAAATTATTTATGAAATATTTTGCAAATGGTTTAAAATTCCGTTGTGTCGAAATTTTATTAAAAATTAATATGGATTTGATGAAAAATGAATAAATAAAGACAGCTAATTAATAAATAATTGAGCTTAATTAGAAAATCATGTAATTTTGGAAAGTTATATCCGCCTAAATTTTTTATAAAATCTTCAAGCTTTATAATTTTTTGCTTTAAAAGACTTGGGTGTAAGTAGATAGTTTCTTGGTGGTTAACCTTTTGCGGCTGAGAGGTAAACTATATCGTGCGGAAACTCGAATGGCGTCTGTTAGGCGTCCAGTCCATTTCATTCAGAGGTGGTTTGAAAGAACTTACGCCTACTAAATTATATTCTCTAGGGTGTATATACAAACATATAATTATACTATAGTTTTCACGTGTCAGTTTAAAAGAGAATTTTGTGATATACATACGACATTCGTGACATTTTGGAAATCGTTTCAAACTGTCACTTCTGGGTTAAACCGAACCTTGGTATGGGTTAGTTCTAGAGCTGAAATGAGTTTACTCAAGACAACAGAATTTATCGATTTGAATTTTTATGGAATCCTCAAGTTTGATAAATTTTTCGACGCGTGAAAGCGAATGGTTTCTCGATAGTTAAAGCTTTGCGCTTGAGAAGCTTCATCAAGCGGACATCAAACCCTTTCGTGCGAAAACTCGAATGGCGTCTGTCAGGCGTCACTTATAGTCTTCCCCAAACTATAAAACAAATTAATAGGCGTTAGCTCATTGTTAGTCTCGAGACTATATTGAGATTTTACGACTATCAATCATGTCCAACTGTATAAATATTGCACACTTTCTTGGTGAATTCATTTCACAAATACTGCACACTGCGATACATTACAGACCCTGTCATATTTTTGGAAACTGTTTCGAATTGTAACCTTTGGTTTAAACTAAACTTATTCTGGATTAGTTGTAGGGTTACTAATGACAAAGGAAGTGAAAACGAAAATCCTTTCTTCCATAAATATTGCACACTGATAGGAAAATCATGTCTTTGTAAAAGGTCTTCTTCGACTAATCTTGAATTTTTTTGAAATCCTCAAGCTTCAGAGATTTTTCGAGCGTGAAAGATACGTATCGCGTGTAAGCGAATCGTTTCTCGATAGTTAAACCTTTGCGCTTGAGAACCTCCTGTCAGACATCGAACCCTTTCGTGCGAAAACTCGAATGGCGTCTGTCAGGCGTCACGTCCATTTCATTCAGAGGTAGTTTGAAAGAACTTACTCCTACTAAATTATACTCTCTAAAGTGTATATATAGACATATAATTATATTATAGTTTTCACGTGTCAGTTTATAAAGGAATTTTGTGATATACATACGACATTCGTGACCTTTGTGGAAATCGATTCGAACTGTCACTTCTGGGTTAGTTGTAGAGTTGTAATGAGTTTACTCACGACACGGGAAGTTACCAAAAATTGTTAGTCTACTCACTAACAAAATCCACGTTTCTCCCAAAGGCATTTTTATAACCCATTTCGAGTATTACTTAAAAGTAATGTGAGTGAAGCTTAACTAGATAGTTTCATGAGGATGCAGACAAATTTACTGATTGCAAAGGGTTTATTAATTAATAAGTCAAACAGGTCCCTCATGTTTGTATTCCCTTTCGAAACTACAAGTCACCTTTGTAAGAATTAAGTAAATAAATCTTTTTATCAAGCTACTCAGCTCAAAAGGTCACGCTGTATTTAGAATAAATTACCACGGAATAAGCTACAAAAAATTGTTTGTGTATATATTCTAGCTCGAAACTATATTTTGGGTGCAAGAAATTTCATTAGTAGGTTTTAGGTGGTTCACAATTTATTATTGAAAAGGTTTACAGATGTTTTTTAGAAACTACTTCGAATCATCACTTCTGGGTTAAACGAAACCTAGTTTGGGCTTGTTCTGGGGTTGAAATGAGTTTATTTATGATAAGGAAAGTTAAGAAGAATTCTTAGTCTAATCAGCACATTAGTTTCATGACATTTTCATAACTGCTGAAAATTTAATTCATCTTAACTAAACCTATTATCCCTTTGGAGTTTTGTGGGATATTATTAAACTCAGTCAACCATTTTGTATATGAGATATGAGTCAAGCTTAAGTAGATACTTCCTTCTGATTAAAACAAATTTCATATAATTCATTCATAGTTGATAAGCAACATTTTAAAAAAAAGTTTTTAAGCTGGTGGCTGTCACAAACCTTAGGCTGGGTTAGTTCTGCGGTTGAAGTGAGTTTACTTATGATAAGGGAAGTCACAAAAAAATTTTTATTCTATTCAGTAACACATTCACGTCAACTGTATGACATTTTCATAAGTGACTGCTTAAAATTTTTTGATTCATTCTGAAAACGAATTTTCTCTTTCGGCTTTTTGTATAATGTTGTTAAGTTCAGTCAACCGTTTTGTTTATGTGACATGAGTCAAGATTTTACGTAGATGGTTTCTTTTGTTTTAAAAAACTAATTTCATATGACTCATTCATTATAAATAAGGAAACCTATTTTGTGGTGTTTCTCTAGATCACCCAGCAAAATACTATTCGGCCTTCTTAGGACAGGAATTCTGGACCAAATTTTCAAACCTAATCGAGAGTTTTATAATATAATTCAACTGAAATGATTTGATGTTGAAATCTGTTTACTTATGATAGAGAAAATAAATTTTTAATTGATATTTAATTGTCTGGAAATTTAATTACAATTTTATAAAATATTTTGAAGTTGGCTGCTTAAAATTTTTGGTACATCTCAAAGGCTGCCTCTTCACTTTCCTCTCTTATATTCAGTTAAAGCTTGTCTGAAATATATTATCTTGATAGATGTTTGTAAATCACCTTGATATACTTCATACTAAATTTAATTTTGACTGTTTTTGGGTCATTAAAGTTCAATAAGTACTCCAGGAAGTCTAAAAAAATTGTAATAAATTCTTTTTTATGATTTGGTATCCTTCTTCTTAGACATTCTTGGAACTCAAGCTTTTTCCTTCTCGGGCCAAATTTTAATTGTGACCATTTAGACTGGGTCACACCACATACACAACCGAATAAGTGATTGAATGTATAAAGCCCTGTCAGCTGTCTGATCGATTTCTTGACAGTTTGTTAGATAGCATCTTTTAGTATCTGTCTGTAAAAATACTGAATTGTGACTGAGTTTTCATATTCAATAACCACCATACTTTCTAGCAAGGGTGAGTGCACTCTGGCTTTCATTTAAATTTGTCCCAGTTACTATTATTTTCTTCAAGCCATTGTCACAAGCAGTTTTAAGAACTTGTTCTATATCTGCTGCATGTTTCTGTGAATTATTGTAACTTCCAGAGAATATGGAATCTATAAGATTAGCACCTATATCGATCGAGCCCAGACAACCTGTATATTGTCTCAGAAAGATATATTTATATGTTAGCAGTTTCTGGGCAGAGGTCCGAAAATTTTCGTACTGGTTTCAGACTAACAGTGAGCAATCGATCTTCCACAAATTTTCACTCAAAAGGTTTCTACTGGCTACTGGGCTACTCAGTAGGGCTCGGTGGGTCGCAGTTTGAGTACCATGGTTCTAAACTCTTCGTCAATAATAGTTATTAAACAAAAAGGCATTAAATGGTTGCAAACGAAGAAACATATTACAGATCTTTCTTGATTTGATCATCCGTTTTTGGACAAATTATAAACAGTATCAAAATTCTTGAGATACTGTTAAGAGTCATTATATCAAAATTAGTAAATAAAAAAAAGGACAAAGCGTTTTTCGAAATTGCTAAACCTAATACTTTTGAGTAACGCCAGGAATCAAACTTATGTAAATAATTTATGACAGATGATAAAATTATCTGATATCATTATACTTAGTAATAGTTACTAAGTATCAATAGAAGATATGGTTTAAAGTATATATTAACTCAAATCCCTGGGTAGTGTATTTAAAAATTTCCGGTTCACGTTGGGTTTAGCAAAATTTAATTAGTATCGCAGGAAGTCTAATCACTTTTTGCTTTTAATAAAGTCTCTACTAGGTATTTGAAAGTTTCATCTTAGATACTCTAAACCCTTCGTCAATAAACAAAGAAAGTCATCACATAAAAATTAGCAAATATGAAAACTAGATAAGACGTTTCATGAATTGCTAAATCGAATACTCTTGAGTATAATACTGACAAACGGCATGGATGTAAATAATTGATGGGGATAATAAAATTATCTGATATCATTTTATTTATATATAGTAGCTAAGTAACAAGAGAATATCTAGTTTGAAGTATCTTTTAACTCAAATTTTGTAAAAGGATTACTACTCTCCAAGCTATCCCAAAAAAGTTTCCTCCAAAAATAAGTTTCCCTAATAAATGAAGTAACTACAGGAGTTCAATATATTATTAAAATATAATATGTGATAAATAGGTTCTAGATACGATTCTAATAAAAAGATGTGTTTCAATATTAACCAGATAATCTGTTGAAAACATAAAAATTTCTTCTCCCAGTTAGCTCATTAAAAATTTTTCTCCCCAGCTATCGCTTATCTCCAAGTCTTTAGTAGTTGGTCCAGGTTCGAAAAATCTTTTTATCTAAGGAACAGGCCAGTGTCTTAACCCCAGGAATTAGATAATAGATACAGATAGGGAATTCTATTTGAATGAGAAGAGAAGACGTCAAAGAGTAACAAAACGGGGGGTGAAAGAAAGAGTAATTAGGAAGAATAAGGATAAATAATAAGTAGATAAAAAGGCATAGATATATAGTAGATATTTAGGAAGTATAAAGTAAGAGAATGAATACAGTAGAAAAACAGAAGATAGAAGTAATAAAGAAGAAAAAAGTAGAAGAGGAGTAGAGATGAAGTTAGGAGAACCTTAGATTGAGTTATGGATCATTAATCCTCTATTTATTATACGTCAGTGTCCTATTTATAGGACAGTGTGGATTTTATGTTTTTCAACCCTTAAATTTCGTTTAAATTTAATGAAAAATTTACGATATATTCTCCAGACTAAAATGAACTAAATTATAATTTTTGTTGTCTTATTTTGACAATATAAGAAGTATTAAAAATATAACGAAAATTGTATAAATATTCATATTTCACTGGGAATTTTTCATCTAATCGTAAAACTCACTTACTGTCATCATTTTTTTAAGTATGCTATTCTTGCAGAACAATGTTTTCTACAAATTATGGGCGTGATTAATTAGAGAAAGAAGTATATAAGTCAAATATGAATTATAAATTTTGTGCTGCTGTCTTATAAACAGGATACTGGAGCTTAACGTTATCTCAGTTGAGCACCATGCAATCTTAATGATATTAGACTTCGAGGAAAGACATGAAAATGCAAATTTGCAAATGTTTTATTGGAAGGAACTGTGAAAGATACAGTTACAGTTTGACTATACACTAGGATGACATCAAACTATTCCCTGTGACTCTTTTACTCCCCTGATATCATCAAGTACACTTTGGGCGGTATAGTTTGAATGAAAAAGATTTTGGAAAGCCAAACCAACAGCCAATAATTATAAAAGCTGTTGGTATTGACATTTAATATTAACAAACTCAAATCCACTCAGAAAATTTTTTGTAAAATGCAAGAAGTATTCCTATTCATGTATATATGTACACTTACCATTAACATTACTG
This sequence comes from Columbicola columbae, assembly GCA_016920875.1. Classification (NCBI taxonomy): domain Eukaryota; kingdom Metazoa; phylum Arthropoda; class Insecta; order Psocodea; family Philopteridae; genus Columbicola; species Columbicola columbae. The sequence continues at coordinate 4,050,212 of JADMLL010000004.1, forward strand.
TATGGTAAACTACCATAAATATTTTTATTATCTCAGTTATTATCTCAGCACCCATAACTGTAGGTATTGACATTTGACGCTGATGATAACACTAATTCCAAACGTATATGTATATTGATATATAAAATATAACTGTAACTACAATTTACAATCAAAATGGAAAATACAAAGATGCTGATGATGCGGAGCTCCGGTTTCCTATCATGGACCAGGACCAAAATTTTTTAGATTTGAGGACTTTCTGTTGTAAATATTTTCTCCCTCAGGACAAGATTATAGGAAGAGGGTCTTGATATAATACAAAACTGTCAAGAAATCAGTATTATTGGGCTTTAATAGGTTAATAAGTAAGTAAGTGTTTATTTTAACAGCTGCAGACACTGTAAGTGGAAACAGTTTGGTATTGACTGCAACAAACATTGAAATAATAATACTAACGTTAGTAGTGATATCGCAAAAACTACTAGTCTGACGAGTTTATAGTTTAGTACATCTTTCGTACAGTTTATTGATGAGCGGAAGTTAGAGAGCTTTGAAAAAAATGATAACAGTTCTTTCGTGAGCTAACCTAATAGTCGAAACATGACATATTGTTAATCTATTCTTGTTGATGTCTGAGGATCTCTGAAAACGATAAGTCAACTAAATTTCAAACGTTTATTCTAGCGTAACAGAATGTTATGGCCTTTTAAATTCAGAGTAATGAGAGAATTCAGTGTACTGTTATTCTGTTAATGAGTTAATAAGTTTTTAAAAAGCGCGTTTTATAGATAGCAATGTCATTTTTAAAAGAAATCATATCAGACTAGAACCTTAAGAAACTTTCTGCTAAACTTCTTATCAGATCGATCTAATCATGTATCAGCTCCTCAAGTTTTTAAATTTTTTTCCACCTCCTTGTTAAATTAAAGAGATTAATCAAACCCCCAAAAATATCACAAGACAAGCTCCATGATCAAATTAGTCCTACTAATAAATATCTTTTGGCGTTTTAATATAAATTATTTTCATATGATAGGAATACTTAGGTGTACATAGATCTATAATAGGAATACTTCTTGCATTTTACAAAAGGAATTTCCTGAATGGATTTAAGTTTGTTAATATTGAATGCCAATACCAACAACTTTTATAATTATTGGCTGTCGGCTTGACTTTCTATTAGGTAACAACGTAAATTTTCACGAAAATATTTACTCAAAAGTTAAATTTTGTCATTTATATCGAACCCCTCACCTCAAAGACTTTCATGCACCTTCGAACGGAATAATATACTTATTTTATATTAATAAGTAAACACGATTTAATAATAAAAACAATTTGCATGACGTTTAAGCTTCACACAATGTTTCGGGAAGTAGACTACAGATTAATTAAGTAGCCAGTTTCGTGAGGATTTAATCAAATTCTCATATCACATTTAGTTTATCAGTTATCAATTAAGTATTATATTATAAAAACCCTGTTCCTGATATATTTTTCTAAACTTTAATCTATCTTTTGCTTAAAGATTCTGCACATAGGCTCAAAAATAATATTTAAGCTTTTTATTATTAAACTAAGGAAGTTAATAACTTCTGATTTTAAACATTTTTAATTATCAAATAGTTTTGAGATAAATCTGTCTGAAAATATTGTTGCCTTAAGTAACTAGATCAGTGATTCTCAGTGGTCTATATCGACACCCAGGGGTCTATGACAACCTGCAAGGGGCCTATGTCAGTGAAAAAAAAATTTAGGAATCCATGAAATGAAAATGGGGTCCAGGATACTGGATCTCAACATACATTACCTATTTACTTATATTATACTATCTTATAATATAAAGACATATACATTATTGATAAAAGTACCTATGAAGCAAAAAATTTACTTCACTACAGGGAGAAATTTACAAAAATCAGGTAAGTTGGGGTCTACCCAAAACCGAAAAACATGGCAACGGATCTACAATACTACACAAAAAAGTTTGGGAACCTCTGAACTAGATTGTAACTGATAGGTTGTAACTAAATAGTTTCTTCTGTTGAAAGCAAAGTCTCTAATTAGTCATAAGATCATTTATGATGTATATAAAGGAAAATCTACTGTTCCTCATTCTGTTAGAACGCAGTGTCAACTATATAGTCAAATTATTTGCGTCCCAGTATTCGTTCTTATAAAAACATTTTATAATACAACTAATTAGAAAAATTATAATTTTAATCAAATTATTACAGCTAATTAATTACTTTGAACCTATTTGATCGTTCCAAGGTTTTTAATGAGTTTTATGGAAAATAGGATTGCTTTGGACCTATTCAGCTCTCCTAGTATTGTTAATACAAAGTTTCTTCCAATCAAATCCAATTTTTTTATTACACTCATCTTAAAATTTAGGTTAGTTTCACTTGTTATTTATTATCATTTTATAAGAATATAGTTTTGAAATTTGCTATATAAAATTACTGGGCCTAATATTTTATCCTAGACTATATTCAAACAGCTCAAGATTTAGTAGGTCTTCTGGAAAGTATGGTTACTTTGAACCCATTTAGCTACTTTAGAACTCTTAAAATAATGTTTCTTGCAATTACATCAAATTTTATTTTATTCCATTCATCTTAAAATTTATTTTGCCCTTGTTATTTATTATTGTGATCATTGTAAGGCAAATCTGACATCAAAAACTTCAATTCCTTAAACTTCATCAAAATTTCTGAATTTGCTCTTTAAAAATGCTTTTACATAACTTTTTGGTAGTAAATTATTCACCTCTGTCCATATTTTAGGAATATATACATCATTACTCTGAGAACTATACACTTTCATAAAACTTCATCAATTATCTAAAAGGTTTTGAATTTTTTTGCCCAAATTTGATCCCTAAAAATTGTTTAAAAAAACTTTTCATGAACAAGAACCAATTTCTAATTAAATTTCTTAAAGTCAAAGTATAGTTCTGAGCTAGATTGTAATATATTAAGCCAATTTCTTGGTACTTTCATTTGAATATAACAAATTCCTGGGTTGTACTTTGGTTATTCATCAAAAAAATTAACCAAGTACCTCTCTGCACTTTTTTTTGGGATTCATATCAATTCTATCAATCCATCTCCAATCAAATTTCAATTTTTATAAAACTTTTTGCCAAACATTTTTAAATTTACCATTTGATAGAAATATATTTTAAAAATCTTTTTATATTTAAGTATAAACTGTGTTATAGTCAATTTAACATTTTTGAGTTGATTTCTTAGGAGAAAAATGGTTTCAGGTAATTTTTGATTCTCAAATTAAAACCTAATGGAAACTTATATCAAAAGTTTAAAATTAGAAGTATAACATTGAGATTTGAGAAATTAAAATTAGACTTACCAAAATTGTTTCTTGTGATTGAAGCCTGCTTCTTGGTTGAAATTGTTTGTAAAAAATGTTATTTAACTTTTGTATGCACTTTAACACTTATTTCAAGATTCACCAAAGTTCTTAAGCACTTATTTCAAGATTCAAAGTTAAATCACCAAATTGTTATACACCTTTTCAAAATTTCTATTTAATCCTTTAAAATGCACTTTTTCAAAGGAAATCAAACACTTCTGCTAATTATATAGTGAAAGAAAAAAAATTTTTTTTAATCACAAATATGCACTGATACAGATAAATTTTGATTTCATTTTTGCAAATTGACAAAAAAACTCAAAAAACACTTCATAAGATCATGTTTCAAGGATTCTGATCAAGTTTAACTGACATAATAAGCAACTTCTGACTTGTATAAGACATCCGTCGCTTCTATATAGTAAGTTAATATTTAATTTTATTAATTTCAGGATAGCGTCTAAAACAATCTGATCGCTAATTAGTTCACAATTAATCCTGCATTACCCAAAAAAAGGCCTAAAACCCCTCCCAATTTGTCTGAGAAATTGATAGTAACTTAATAATTAAATTAATTATTTTGAATTTAGAAGGAACTTTCAACTATTTGACAGTATCATTATCATCAACTGTCACTTTATGATTGGCGTTAATGAAATAATTTCATTTTTTTAATTATTATTAATCATCATTAAAAATACTTAAGCACATAAGTTATTTTAGGCTTTAAAGTATCAAAAATTGAAAAATAAATTTTTTTCAATCAGAAAAAAACTTTTTCAGTCTTTTAAACTAAATTGCCCCACATTTAAAACTATTTTACTCAACTATGATGACAATTATGAATGAAATAATAATTTGTAATTGGAAATTTGAAGGAAAATAATTTTTTGGGGGTTTAAAAATAATTTTAATTGATAGGTAGGGCTTTAATATGACTTAAAATAAAAAATAAACTTAATTTCGAACAAATAAATTTTCGAGCGGAACTCAAAAGACGTTAATAAACAGACGCTATCAAGAAATAATTAATTTCCGCCAATTTTTTAATGGAAAGTTGCTTAATATTGATAGAATTCACTTATTGGAGTTGAATTTAAATAATAAAAAATATTTTTGAGTAATAAACCCACCTCAATTAAATCGGTTTGAAGGAACCAACAAACTCGACGAAGAGCCAAGAAGAAGTAAAATGGCGGACGATACTACTACCTTCCACCGCTTGGTCGTGTCTTCGTTTCCAAAAATTTGGAATTTACCAGACGAAAACCACTCAGAAGTTCAATTAAAAAATTTATATAAACCTTCAAATTTGTATCCAATGAACCAAACACTCAGAACATGACTTATTAATGAATTATTAAAATAAATAAAGATTTATTTTTATCTGTGCCTCGTAGGGATACAAAATGAAAAACACTTTGGTTGTTTGTTTGGTTGTCCTCATTGCCATCAATAGCGTTACTTCAAGATGGCTGCCTACACGAAGCCAAGAAGATAGATTGGACAAACTTAGAGAGATGTTAAAAGATGTAAGTTAATTAAAATCATTTTTTATTGTACCAGAAATGAATAAGTAGATGTTTGACACGTTAATTTGTTATTAAATGAAAATAATAAGAGCAAAATTTGAATTGTCTTACGCGAAATTAAGTGTTTCAAAACTAATCCAACCGTCTCCAATGAGATAATGCCAACTTAACTTTTTTTATAAAATTAAATTTCTCGTTAAAAAAAATAATTTATAAATCAATTAATGTGTTATATTGCCAAAAAATATCTAATCTTTCTTTCCATAAAACAATTTTTAATTGAATTATTGCATCAATTACCGATCGCATAATGTATGGAATTCGTACATAACCTCACAATCTGTTTGCAGCATAATGGCGCAAACGAAATAATTTGTTCAATTTCGTTTTCTTACAAACATAATAATTAATAAATACTATAGTTTAATAATTTTTCGAAATATGAGACATTAAAATACGGAGAATTAAGAACTTTCATAAATAAGCATACGTTAGTACACCCCAACCCAGACCTTGAACTCATGTAAGAATTTTTTCTTGGATAGCTTCCAGCTTTCCAATTTCAATTTATTTAATTTATTTATTTCAGTTGCTGGAGTCCGAAATCGAAAGATCCAACTATGAGAGCAAAACTCTGTACAAGAGAGACGTGGCAAGTCAGATAGAGGCGATTCAAACGGGTGAAGCAAACGAAAACGCTAATAAACCTGGGTATACAAGGCCCATTAACGACAAGACAGTTCGTTAACGGTTTTTGATTTTCATTCAAAGTATTGAAAATAGTGTTTAAATTTGTAGTGTAAAGTAGTATTAGACAATGTATATGTTTTAAAAATATAAGTAGTGACAATTGTTCCTCCTTGATTTTGAGGCTTTTTGTTCATTAAACCTAAACCAGAACCTATATCCCAATTTAATTCACTAGATAATTGAAGGAAGATGGCGTCCCTAGGTTCTTCTTCAGTTTTTGTTTTTAATATTAGTTTAAAACAGAGTTTTAGACACAAGGTAGTATGATATTAGTATTAGAGTTGTTGGATGCCAGAATTTGTCATTTGCTAGCCCATTACTACTCTTAAAGTCTTGACAAAGACATTGTAGAGAGCAAACACTGTCTTTGCATTATACTGTAGGTAAAATGATCTGTTTGGTACTAAGAAATGCCAAACATTAAATGCTTTTGGTGGAATGATAGTCAAATATCACAATAAGATTGAATAAACTTTGAAACTGACATGGGTACTAATTGTTATGATAATAATTTGCGCTATGATTGTGTAGGTGCTTCCTAGGGCTTTGGTAAAGGCCATAATTGGTTTAGACATGATGTTCTGATGGAAGACTCACAGATAGGGATGTGTTAAGGGTGAGGGTATAAAGAAATCTACATTGAAAATTGAGACATAGTGTTTAGGACATAAATAGAGAGTAGAAAATGTAGCCCCTGACTCACTTATTGACTCAATGAATTAAGACTCAAGTGATTCTGAGGGGCGAAACCTGAACAAATTGTGAATGTAGGCCTTTATTGCATACAACTGATATTAGTTAATTAATTGACAAATGAGCAGTAATACAAAAAAGGTGTCATTTTACCCAAAAATTGGTGAATGGAAATGGAGGTACTCTCCTTGACCATCCCACTCGTTCGACACCGAGTTATCGAATTTAGACATATTCCAATCACTATAACAGTTTCTAAGTGATAAAGAATTTGAAAACCTAAATCTATCTCTAAATATTTTGTCTAAAAATCAGTTGTTTATAAACAACTGGCCACTGCAAATATGGACAATGAATGACAAAAGACTGTTGGTGATAAGTAACTAACTACTAACAACAATCAAAAATGAGTTAACAATGACTCACATTTCTGCCCACAAATTACTACAAAACCAGAGGTAGTAGCAAAGTATCAACAATTTGGCATGCTCATAGTAAGTCAAACATTTGTCAAAAGAAATTAAGCTCTGAGCAAATGGATTTAAAATTAGGAGAAATAAATTTGATCATAAGGATTTAAATTTAAAAACCAATTACTATTTTTTCCTAAGGTTTGTGACTCAAATAATTTGAAATGGTTGACAAATGATCCAAATAATTAAATTCCTAGTAATGATTAGTAGAAAAGATTTGGCAAGTCTTTCAATCCTTGTTGGAAATGATGGTATGAAAGAAGACTCAGTCACAGATAAAGATGTGTTTAGGTTGAGAGTAGAAACAAACTGCATCAGACATATTATGTGAGAAACAGATGAAGAGTAGAGAGCCCCTGATTCATCATTACTGCCACTAATTGATTCAATGATATAAGACACAAGACATACTGAAGTGTGAAACTTGACAAATTATGGATGCAGGCTTTTATTGCATGCAATTGATTTTAATTTTTTTACTGAGAAAGATTAATTAATACTGACAACACCATTTATGTTCATTAAATATTAATACATATTATACCACCACAGACTACATTAAACCAATAGTTATAAACAAAAACTTGATAAAAGCAAACAAATACATTATACCTAAGTTGTACAATGGGATTCCAAAACAAATCTTAAAACTAAAGAAGATTTTTGATAAAAAGAGCATTAAAACTTACCTCCTCCAAGCTCTGGAATAAGCAATAACAATGACTCCATTTCAATCAAAGAGGCTGATATGGCATGAAATTGGTAATATTTAAATTTTGAAACTTTGTAGTACATATTATAAATAAATATGTAAACAAATTATTGTGCAAATATAAGCCCTCTCCTATTAGAGTAAATAACAGAGGAAAATGAAAAAGAAATCCTCATCCACTGGTATAACAGTTATGTTACATACAGTATTTACATGCAGTATTATATAATAATTATTAATTCCAATACATTAATTGTTAATACAAATTCATTCTGTATGTATGTCATTTGTACAACAAATAAGTTGTGTATGTTAATAAACACTCATGAAGAGACTAACCCACCTGTTTATCTGATTATAGACAGTAAGAGTAAGACAAAAGATTAACAGAGAGTGAAATGTAAGATTAAGACAGAAAATGAAAATCAAAAATTTGATTTAGTCAGAGATTAATTTCCTTTGCCAAAAGTTAAACTTATTTGACAATACATACATACATTTTATCCATAAAATAACACAGACATAACCAATACTCAAAAGTTTATAGTTTTCAATAAATTGCAAAAGAATATACAAAGGAAGAGGTAGAGGTGCCTTCAAAAAATTCGATTGGAAATAAATTTCCAGAGTAGGTCTTCCTTGACGTTTATATTATAAAGAAGTTGAGCTTTATATTATATCTTGTAAACAAAAGAATCCTTCTTCTTATTCAGTTTCATACAAATACAAATCTAAGCAAAGCTGCCCAAAAATTTAAGACAACAACCTCAACTACCTTCTACCAATAACGTTTGATACACATCAAAAGTTCTGTTCATGCAATATCATTGTTCTTCCCTAAAACCTTTTCCAAGACACAGGTTACCAATCCTGCAAATCAAACTGTAGGGACGATCCAAATCACATGTTGTTCAAAAGTTTACCTTAGAAATCAGTACAAAATGGATGAATCCTATTTAAACAATTACCAGAAGGACTATCAAGCCTTAAGCAGGTCTTCTTAGCTCTTAAGCACAAACACTAGCCTGAATGCACTCAGCTCTGGATGTGCCTGTTGTATCAATTCATTCAAGTGACATGTTTGCTTTTCTTTTTTTGTAAAGTAGAAAAAGTTAAAAATTGACGACTAACGAATTATGCTTTCTGTTAGAGTGCAAACAGTATAATATATTATAACTTGTATGATAGTATCTTTATCTTAAATGTGTCATTAGATGCTTATTGACAATCCTACAAAATAAGCATTACTATTATATATATAATGTATATAGGGACCTGGAGCCTCATGAACAGCTGATAAACCTGGTAAACAACTTCGGCAATTTAGTAACATCATAGGGCTACATGCTTTCATGACCCAATCCCTGAAGGTCAGAAGCCTCGTCCTATATGAATTTGCAGAGAACCACTCTTAACTGTTGATACTGATAATCATATTTTGTTCACTCTTTGCTCTGAATGATTGTGAAAAGTTTTGTTTGTAATGTTTGTAAAAAGCCCTAATGCCTATTGGAGAAACGGGGAAAATATATTATTATTATTATTACTACATAATGTATATATGGAAATTGTTCAATATAATGTTATTATTTCAAAAAAACAAAAAAATTTTTTGCTATAAGTAGTCACCAGAAGTACCATGAGTCCAAGTCTAGGTGCCTGGTTATTCCTAATAGTTTAGCCAATTAGCTTTAAGCTGAGCCTTTAGACAACTTTGAAGTGGTCTTCTCTCATTTTTAGTGTCATTTAATAAATAATTAGGACTTTAAAAGTTTAGTCAATGAAACAACCATGACAGTGTCTCCATGTTCTTTGGTTATAGTTCCAACAAAGTGGTTTAGTTCTATGGTTTTCAAATTACTCAAAAATTATTTTAACATTCAATAAAGAATATCAGTCTTAGAGATATAGTCCTCCTGGGAAGAAGTAGAGTACCTGAATTTCAACAGAGAATTTTGAGCTATTTTAATTAATAAATTGAAATGAGAAGAAGAGGAAATTCCTCCAAAAAAGTGTTAAGAGTTATGAGAAAGATGAATATGGACCCAACTGTCTGCTTGAAGTTCCAACAAACAAGAAATCAAAGGTGAAACCTTGGCAGAAGGTTGCTTAGAAAATTAAAAAAAAAATGGAGACCACGACACTAATCAAAAATTTTTAAACCAATTTTTTTGGCTTTGCAAAGCTTTTACCCAGCCCCAAATACAAATCATGTCATCTTGAGCTGTTCACAAATACAAGAAAGATGGAAAGCACTCTAGAAATGAGAAAAGAAGGCCATGGTTTGAATGAAATGGATTGGAAAGGAAACCTTTGGCAAAAATGTACAAATAAAAGGGTCGAAGGATTGAAGAAGACTTAAAAAATTTTCTTTTTCCCATTTCCTCTTGTGAGAAGGGTTTTTATAACATTTTGGGTGGATCTTGCTGGATGTTTCTTCTGTCAGTTCGTTCGAACGGAATGGAAAGGAAATCACAAAGGATTTGCGAATGAAATTGAGCAGATGTCTACGAAGAGATTCCTTAATTTATGTCGTTTCTCAAGTCTCCTCTAAGACTAAAAAGAAAATTGAATTTTTGGGAAACTGAGTTTGGAACATGGCCAAATTTATTAATTCTAAAATTTTGTTTTGTTTATCTTATAGAAGATGAAAACCTCAGTGTTGCCAACACACCCTATGGATTAGTGCCAATTGTATCCAAAAAAGGCTGAAGTGGTCAAGCCTAAGAAGAAGCTGAAAACAAAGTATGTGGAAAAAAATTGAAATCAATTTTCGAACTAATAGAAAACGTTTACGACATCAATTAATATTATATGATCCCATCAAAATCATCATTTCATATTATTACGCGGTTGTCCTATTTGAGACGTTTATTTTGAAAGTGACCTAACTCCATTCTTGATAATAAAACGCATAATTGCCACTTAATTTATTTTATGGTTGCCAAACATGGAATCTAACCCAAAAAAATAAAAAGGTAAGAGACACCCAAAGGGCCATGGAGAGAAGTGTTAAAGGTGTCAGACTGTTGAATAAGATCAGAATTATCAGAGAGCAAATAGAAACTAGAGATGCAGTCCAAATGATCAAAAGACTAAAATGGAAGTGAGCAAGATACCTGATGAAGACACAAGATGGACCAAAAACCACAAAGTCTGGGAACTAAAAACACGGATAAGCACAAAACGAGGTGGGAGGACAACCTCTTTAGTTTGATGGTGAACTAACTGCAGGAACAAGGGTAGCCTAGAAGAAAAGCGCGGGAGAGGCTTTTGCCTTGATCAAAGGGCCTGGTTCTTGAAATAAAGAAGAAAGATAAGTGAAATTATAGCATTATATAAGTATATGTATGTAAGAAAAATAATCAATATATACATTGTAATAATAATAATAACAGCCACTAATTTAATAGGAAAAATAATTTGGACACCCTTAGATACACTTAAGCACAGAGAGAAACATCTCGAAGCTGGGAATCATCTAAACACTTTCCCCCTTATCCCGGTGACTACCACAACTTTTCTTAAATAACGTCTCCTGACCTTTGAACTAGAGTTTGTAATGGCCTTGCGTCTCTGTCATAATACTTGGTCATGGTTGTTCCGATTTTCCGTGACTCAAGTTATTAATTAAGCTGGAGAAACAACTCCGACATAATATTTATATTTGACCTTTTATACTCCACTGACTGTATATATTATGAGTAAAAAGTGATATCGCGTATATGTTACGGTAAAAGTGATCAATCGGACGAAAAATTATTTAATTTCCGAAAAATTGACAAGTTACTGATTATTTATCACATTTCCCGGATAGTTTGTGGAATCTACAACTTGTAATGGAGAATTTAATAAATGTTTGCTCAGGTAACGATTTCAATATTTCATAAAATAACCGGTTAATGTGATAAATATGTAGTAATTTGTCACACGGTGATTATGAATAATCACCGGGAGGCTCTGCTAGTGTTTTGTTTTCACCATCACTCATCCAGGAGTTCTGTGCGTACGTCTAACATATATGTGTTACGGTAAAAGTGATAAATCGGGAGCAATACATTTCCGGGGATTATTCATAATCACCAATTAAGCTTGATAAATGTGACGAATTATTGAATGTTTATCACATTTACCGGTTAGTTTATAAAGTATACAACTAGCAATCTGAGAAAGGTTTATTACATTCAGCAGTTAGCTTAGTCCACCATCTATCCCTCACCCAAAATGCTTTTTTACATTGTTCCACCCAAAAATTTCCTCACAAGGGAATTCACACCCCTGGTACTAACGTTTAGTAAGCAGCAGCTTTAAACATAACTGACTTAAACTATTAAAAAATGAATTCGTTCCTACCGACTGGGATTCATTTCATAATTCATGCACAGTTTAATGGAGATTTTATTTAACAATTTTCCTAAAGTAATAATGAAATCTCATATTTGTTATCCACTTACTTATTTATCACTTTCACCGTAGCATATAAACGACATAACTTTCCGGTTCGCATGATATATGTTATGTTAAAAGTGATAAATTGAGGGGACATATATATAAGTTCCGGGGATTATTCATAATCATAAATCAATCAAATCATAAAGGAATCATTGATTCCTCCTCCCGCATCCTGTTATACCCAAAATTTAAGGTGAAAAATGAGATTAAAACCACCACCAAATACTTATCACATTTACCGGCTTCTTTATAAAGTGTCCAAATTGTAATGGGAATCTGATAAAGTTTCCTCCGATTACAAGTTACAAACTGACTAGTTTATACAATTTCCAACTACTCAGTGAATGCGAAAAATATTAGTGCTTTGTCACATTTATCAAGCTTAGTTGGTGATAATAAATATTCGCCAAATTCATCACTTTTACCGCAATATATATTTATCACATCGGTGATATTTACTGGCTAGTTTATAAAATCTCCAACTTATAATGTGGAAATTGTTAAAGGTTTGCTCAGATTATGAATTTGATGTTTTATAAACTAGCCGGTAAATGTGATAAATATCCATTAATTTCTCACAAACGAAATGGTGATTTTGAATAATCGCCGCGAATTATATAAGTATTGTCTTGATTTATTACTTTTACCGTAATATATATGCAATATTACTTTTCGGTTCACATAATATATATAGTCAACGGACTCCATATAGTCTGTTGAAGGTAAACACACCTCACACAATGTTGCTTTGTGCCTTTTTAGACTCCATGAACTATATGTTATGTGAACCAGAAAGTAGTAATGTAAATATGTTACGGTAAAAGTGATAAATCAGGCGAATATATAATAATTTATTAATTTGAATATTTTGTTGATGGTATTAAATACTTTCAGGTTACATAACATTTACAGAGATGAATATGGGAAAAATATCAGGACGGGGAGGTTAAAATCTTGCAAGATTCTCTCCTTTTTGAAAAACATGGAACCACCAAAGACTCTCACACCAAAGACCTGCTGACTCATTCTCAGCACTGCTATAATACAAATCAATAAAAACATTAAAAACGGAGGAAAAATTTCCAAAATTACAGCAACATGAGTCAATCATTCATTCGGAGAATAGTCCTTTCCCTCGAAAAAGAAAATAAAAAAAAATGTGGAGAGAAACAAATTTTTGTTGGGAAACGTGGAAAGAATTTGAAAGAACAGGAACAAGAAAGAAAAGCGAGGAAAAACCAAATTCCAGTTATTTTCAATCAAATACGTGGAGCTCTTGGCAGGAAAGCTTTTCAAAAGGAAACCATTAAAAAGCTCACAAAGAAAGATTTATATTAAAAGGAAAAATTCATCTCAACATTCTTTTAACAACGACAACAATAACAACAGCGGTAGGAGCACCAGCAACAGCAACAACAACAACAACAGGTACGACATGAAAAGCAAAAACTTTTTTATTACGAGGAAAATTTTTTTTATTTTTATTTTTGGGCTCTCCTCCTTTTGAATGGAATCTTAAAACTTTTTTGTGACTTCATTTTTCATTTAGAATTTTCTTCCCTTTTCCACCCCCACCCCACCCCACCCCGCTCCGCATTTTCCTTCTTTCCACCACTTTTCCATGTCCCTTTCAAGTTCCATTAAATTGTGAAAGTTTCAACAAAGCGAGAGAGAGTGTGGGGGCGGGGGGAGAGAACGCGAAATTGAAACTCAGCCAAGTCTTTTTCAATAAATTTTACTTATTATTATAACTTATACTGAAATTATACTTTCGTGTTACACTCTAGAAAGAATATTAAGTCTCCCTCTTGGGACCCTTGAAATGAGCTTTTTGTGAAATTGTGAGACGTTCTTGAAAAATGAATTCACTGGAGAATGGTGTGCGTTAGTTATGAAACGAGTCACTCCTAAAATCGTTCGTTGATTGAGAAATAACTCGCTGGGTGTGTGCAGTATTTATGAAATATATAAATATTCGTAGGATTGTGATATATTTTTTTATGATAAATTTGTGATGAATGTATGCAGTATTTTTGAAATGTACCTGTGTGAAATTGTGCATTACTTTTGAAACAAATTTTTCGTCCCGAAAACAAGTTTAATGACTGCGAAATGGGTCACTGAACATCACGTTCGGAATGAAATATGTAGTGAAAGTGTGCAGTATATACGAAATATACTCTCCGTGAGATTGTGCAATACTTTTGACATGAGTCCTTCCTGAAAACTTGTAGTAGAGTTAGAAAAGTGATTTTTGGAAAGTGTGCATTACTTTTGAAACAATCTCTTTTCAGAAGTGTTTATAAATCAGGGAATGGATGATTGGCTGAATTGGGTCTGAAGTGACGAGTGTTTGAACGTGTGCAGTATTTATGAAATGTACCACAGTGAAATTGTACATTACTTTTGAAACAATTTTGATGATTGCGAAAAGGGTCACACTGAGCTTGAGCGTCACGTTTAGGAGGAAATGTGTTTTGAACTTTGCAGTAAATATGAAATGTACTCTCAGTGAGATTGTGCACTACTTTTGACAAAAATCCTTCCTGGAAATGTGCAATACCGTATAAAATGAATTTTTTGTTTGAAGGTGTGCATTACTTTTGAAACAATCTCCTTTCTAAAGAGTTTATTAAGTAAAGAGTGGATGATTGATTGTCTGCGTTGAGTTTGAAATAAATATGTCGTGATTAGAGTGTAGCCCTTGTGTATTATCAACAAAATTGTGCATTACTTTTGAAATGAATCTTTCCTGAAAGTGTGGACCAATTCGTCATGTTGAAAGAAAAATTTTCTTTGTACTCAACTGCAGCAATATAGAAAAAAATTTAGAAAATTAGAAAAATTTGAAAAAGGCACAACTTTGTCAACATAATTCCCTGATTAAGGAATTTCGTTTCAAAAGTAATGCACAATTTCACAGAAGTACATTTCATAAATACTGCACACATTCAAATACACCTCACTTCAAACGCAATGCACACAATCAATCGTCCACTCCTTGATTTATAAACACTTCTGAAAAAAGATTGTTTCAAAAGTAATGCACACTTTCATCAAAAATTTATCGTAAAAAGTATATCACAAACCTACGAAGAGTATATTTCATAAATACTGCACACACCCACCGAGTAATTTATCAATCAACGAAGAATTCTAGAGTAACTCGTTTCATAACTAACGCACACCATTCTCCAGTGAATTCATTCTTCAAGAACGTCTCACAATACCACGGAGACATCACATCAAACGTAATAATAATACAATCACTCAGGGATGGATCAGGACCTGGTTTCAAAAGTAATGCACACTCTCAACAACGACTCATTTCATCGATAATGTACACTCGCAGAACAATTCCCATTTCGAGATGACGAAGGATTAATTTCACCAAAACTAATTAACATCACAATTAAAAATTTATTTTATAATTTCGCTGGGAAATCAGCTAATTAGATAAATAGATAAATAAATAATCTAATTAAGTCTCTATAAATAGATAAATAAATAAATTTGGGTTCGCTCTCCCGATATGACAGCGCTTCATCTCCATTTGCCTGACCACCATAAGTAAGGGGTCACTTGTAAACTAATCACATTCAAATTCAGGACCGTAATCAGTTAG
The DNA here is from genome assembly GCA_016920875.1 of Columbicola columbae. NCBI lineage: Eukaryota > Metazoa > Arthropoda > Insecta > Psocodea > Philopteridae > Columbicola > Columbicola columbae. The sequence continues at coordinate 4,065,809 of JADMLL010000004.1, forward strand.
ATGTAATCAAATTTTGAAGCGAGAAACTTGAAAATTGATTTTGTAAAGAGTCATTATTAGTCAGGAGGAAACTGTTGCGCAGTAAGTGCAGTGAAATCGTCTCATTTTCCAAGCATACACCATATAAATTACAACCATATTGTCGAGCTCCCAACGGACCGAACGCTTCCTAGTGCAGGTGTTGGATCTCCGATTACTCTGAAAGCTGCAACCATAATCATTAATCAGCATGCCAAGCCCATGCTCATAAATTTCAAACTGAAACTCGAATATGGTTCTCTGGTAAGGAAAAGACGGTGCTTCAACAACCCATTAACTACAGGCTCTTACGTCACAACATGGTTCTTTGTTTTAGGAGAAAAGTCGCTACGTTGCTACTTTTCCAAGTCTTGGCTGAGAGTCGCTGTTTCCAAGAAACAATTTTGACGGGTTTGATTTAAGGGAGATTCATTTCAAAAGTAGTGCACATTACTCCAGAAATCCACTTCTTAAGTAGTCTAGATAATAACATCGGTTCCATGTAAAATACGGTTAAAGTGATAAATCGGTTAAATGTGACGAATTATTGAGTATTTATTACATTTACCGGGTAGTTTATAAAATCTCAAACTCGTAATGGGAGATCTGATAAAAGCTTGCTGAGGTCCTTAGCTTCTGACACTCCTTCATCTCTTGTATTCGCCGCTTTCTGTTGGGGGCGGGGGTCCTTCACTGTTATTGGCAAGAACAGTTTCCTTGGATTGTTTGAATTTTGTAAGAAAAGTGACAGAAGCCACATACCTCAGAAAGCTTTTATCAAATCCCCCATTACGAGTTGGAAATTTTATAAAGTACCCGGTAAATGTGATAAATACTCAATAATTAATCACATTCATCGATTTATCACTTTATATTATGTGGACCAGGTAATAATATTGTGGATATGTTACGGTAAAAGTGATAAATTGAACGAAGATTTATATCGTATAAAGCCTACCGATTATATATAACCACCTTCGGAAATGTGACAAAATACTGAATATTTTTCAAATTTACCGGATAGTTTGTGAAATCTACAACTTGTTTTGGGAATATTAATAAAAGTTTGACCCGGTTACGATTTGGGTATTTTATAAACTAGCCGGAAAATGTGAACAATATTCAGTATTTTGTCACATTTCCCAAGTTTAGTTGGTGATTATGAAGAATATATATATACACCCGATTTATCACTTTTACAGTAATGTATATGTATTATGATATTACTTTCTGGTTTGTATAATATATGTTACGGTAAAAGTGATAAATTGGGAAGGGGAAAATCTAGATACTTTCTTGCCATTATTAATATTAATTAACACAAACTAGGCTTGGTAAATTTGATTAATCCTTGAATGTTTTTCACATTTACCGTCCAGTTTATAAAATATACAGCTGAAAATGGAGGTTTTGATAAAAGTTTATACTGAGTAAGAGTTGAATATTTTATAAGCTAGCCAGTAAATGTGATAAATTTTCACTAATTTGTCACATATACCAAGTACATTTGGTGATTATGGCGTGCCGGGAAGCTTTGCCGGTAAATGTGATAAATACTCAATAATTCGTCATATTCATCGCACAGAACCGACATTATTTTTAATACATCACTTAGGAAGTGGATTTCTCATAAAAGTGTGCACTACTTTTGAAATGAATCTCCTTAAAAACTCGTCAAATTTTTTTTTTGCAAGCAGCGACTCCCAGCCAAGTACTACATATTTATTACATTGGCAGGGTAGTTTGTGAAATCTAGGAGTTGTAGTGGAGAATTTAATAAAGTTTGCTTAGGTTTGGATGTTTTATAAACTTCCCGGTAAATTTGATAAATATTTTCTGTAGAATTTATTTTCCACTCATCCAGCAGATGTCGGCTCTATGAGTTACATACATTATTCCCAACAGATTTCATAAAGTCCTGAATATTTATCACATTTACCGGCTCGTTCATAGAATCTGCAACTCGCACTTAGGGAATTTTAATAAAAGTAAACTCGGATTTCGGTTTAGAAATTTTGTGAAACAGACAAAAGGTAAGGAAATCTAAGCAGCTGTACTCGTCAGTGACAGTGAACGAACCTCCCAACCAGAAGATGCAAATACAAGAGAAGAAGAAATGACAGAAGCCACACATCTGAGAAAGCTTTTATCAAATCCTCCACTACGCGTTGAAAATTTTATAAACTACCCGGTTAATGTGATAAATATTCAATAATTTATCACAAGTAAGATTGTAGTGTGCACTACTTTTGAAATGAATCTCTTTTTAAAGAAGAATCGAAAATAATTCTTGAAAAAATTGTGCAATATTTATGAAAGTGTGCATTACTTTTGAATTGAGTTTAATTCAAGTGGATCGCATGAATTCAAATGGGTTTCAGGGTAGCCTTGGCAATCTTTCCACGAACCTGACAAGTTCGTTCACAGCCAACCTTGCTTGGACATGTTTACCTTTAACATGATCTCTCCAGGTTGATGTAAAAGATTCGATCTTGATCATTTAAACCCTACAAGCCTAACTTGATCTCATTCGAAGTGGAAAATAAAGTCTGTCACAGCGAACCTAACTCCAAGCACAAGTTCCTTCAGTTAGCAACAAGTCATGGTCGTCGGTCGTACCTAATTAACACCCATAGAATCATTCTAAACATGACTTTTTCCCTGATCAAGCTGTACCACCAGTCTAGACTGCATCTCGGAATGCAGGTACGATTCTTTTTTGCTTGTCGAAATGCAAAGCCCTGAAATCCTGAACCATCATAAAATGAGAGCCATTAATTTTTATGGGTTCATTAAAACTCGAGTATGCGACCATGAGCCATAAAAGTTATATTTCTCTCGGACTACGAAATGACAAGCAATTAAAGCAACAACATTAACAACGGATTCGCATAACTTAACAAATCGTTATGTCAGGAGAACTGACTCTGAAACAGAATATTGGTTTTGGGGGGTAGAGGGGTCACCGAAACACAAAATTGGGTGTAAGCAATGGGAAGGACTTTTAACGATTTTTAAAGCCTCGACTGCGTTTTCCTTTTCCTCTTTCCTATTGTTCATCTTTTACAAATTCCACATCTTCCTCTTGCTCTTCCTTCTCCTGTCGTTTTTATTTCTCCCTCCTCTTCCTAGTCTTCTATTTCGTTCTCTTCCTCATTTTTCTCTTGTTGTTCTTGATTCTATTTTACTTCCTCCTCCTTCTCCGCCTCTTCCTTCTTCCCTGTACATTTACATTTTGCAATTTTTGTGCTTTCAAAAAGTAATTTCCCGTGGGAAAGATATATAACATGAATGTCACATCTCACCCGACTTTAAAATTCCGATTACTTATTCATGTGTGTAATTTCCTCACGCCATCACGTTTCTCTATATCCCGTTTAGCTGATGAGCATAAAAAGGAATTTGGGGAAAAAGTAGGAAGAGAGGAGAGAGGAAATGATAGAAAGGAAGAGAGAGGAAGGAGGAGAAAAATAAAAATAAGAGAGAGAGAGGAAGAGAGGGAACGAGGAAAGAATAAAAGGAAAAATAAGAGAAAAAAAGAAAAAGGTAGCAGAAAATAAAGAGACAGAGGAGAGGAAAAATAGAAAAAGAAAAGGAGGCAGGAAAAAGGAAAAAAGGGAAGAGGAAGGAAAAATAAAAGGAAGAGAGATCAGGAAAGAAAGAAAATAAAGGAGGAAACAGAAAAGGAAGAACAGAGAAAGAAGAAAGGAAGGAAATCTAGACGGAGAGACAGAGCAGAAAAAGAAATGAGAGAGAAGAGGAATAAGGCAGACGGAAAAAGAATGGAAAGAAGAGAAAATAAAAGAGGGAAAAATAAAGGAAAAACAAAAAGATAATGAGAGGCGAATATCATAGAGAAAAGAGAGAAGATCGAAAAATTAAGATAAAGAGAGAGAGAGAGAGGTAAAGGAAAATAAAGAGAAAGAGTGAGAGGAAAACAAGAAAGAGGGAGGCAGAGAAAAGGAAAGACAAATAAGAAAAATTAAAAAAACAGAGGAGAGGAAAAATAGAAAGGAAAAGACAGGAACAGAGAAAAATAAAAGAAAGGAAGAAAGCAAAAGGAATACAAAAGGAAGAAGAAGACAGGGAGAGAAGAGAGAGGAATAGAAAGGAATAGAGAGTGAGAGAGAAGAATTAAAAGAGATTGAGAGGCATCCATACCGACACCAAACCTTTTATAAATCTTTGGTTAGGTCCGACGACACTTAACTCCACGACCGGAAGTGAAAATCACAATTCGTTTAAACAAGATGTTAATTTGACAACAATCAACCACCACAAGGAAGGAACACAAAAATCCGTGTAACAGGTAACAGTAACAGTTCTCCCATCACCCCGCTTAACAGACATTCATAAAATTTTTAGTTAAACCTAAAAAGGCCCTAAGATGAGATAACGAATAAAGGAAACCTGAAATCCGTCGTCACACCAGGTCCAGACACAGACTTCCGGTCTACGCATACGGAATCCTATCGAGATCGTTAACGCTTTTATCGATGTACTCGAGTTTCCTGATGTCGGTACTGCCAATCAGATTAGGAACTTCATTTAGAATCTTTGGATAATTCACGTGGTTTTGTTTTACCAACGTCTCGTACTCGGACTGATTTTCCGGAAGTGACTCCATTATCGTTAGAGCTTTCGAGCTGAATTTCCGCTCGGAAGACCCTCTCCTCGGCTCTTTTTCTTCTTCTTCCTTCGTCTTTTTCGAGTATATCGTGTGAGATTCGAAATACTCCTCGATTTCTAGAAGAGTTTTCCGGTGAGTTTCCGGAAGGAAGAAATAAATAAAAGCGATCGTTATGACGCACATGAGGGAGAAGAACCACTGAAGACCGTCGTGACCGCCGAAAAACTCAGCCAACTCGTAGTACGTCTGGAGCGATATGAACATGATCGTTTGTGCTGATGCCATGACCATACCGTGAGCTATCCTGGAAAATCGAGTCCCATCATCCAGAATCCCATCGCCGGAAACAATCACAAACAACCAAAACAAACACTCACCCTCGGATTTCCGTTGGGAAAACTTCCGCCGCCATAGTCCAGGGTAAACTCAGCAATCCGATCATTGAGAAGGCTATATACAGCAAAATCATGAAAACTGGCATCATTAAGCTTTCACCTGAAAGACCAAAGTCAAATTTTAACCAAAATAAACCAAAAAATCAAACCAAAACCAAAGACAACAACAAAAATTACCGGTAATCATGACTTGGTGGGTATAATACCCGGAAGCTGCTATGAAGATACCCATACCGACAGAACTTGTGAGACACAGTGGACGACGACCGAATCGCTTCAGAAGGTAAACAGTGACGAGTGACATTATGAATCTCGTCATACCCACGAGAATGGAAGCGTGAAATGGGTTCATTTTCGAACCGGCAGCCTGAAATAAGATTCAAACGATTATGAAACCGGAAGTAGTGACAAAGAACTCAAGCAAACAATATCAAACAAGTTCCACGTGGGCTACAGCTTTCATTTTGTCAGTCTCTCTATAAACTCTGCTATAAATCGCTTGTTATATATAACAATTACATAAGACAGGAAGCGAGTGTGTTTTGTTGCTGTTGTTGTTGTGATGATGGAGGAATGGGGTTGGGAGGGTGGCGCGTTAAAAGGCTTCCAAGTGTTAACTTCGAATCAAGTTTATTCTGGTTAATCAGTTTGAGTTGGGCTTCTTTAAGTCACGTGTTTCATCAACAGATTAAAGGAAAAGGTGCTAAAGAATCGAGACACAAACAGAACCTGTAACAATTTAGGAGCGATTTCCATCTGTTTTTCCTTTTTCGTCTACTAGAAAGAGATGAAGGAAAGGATAGATGGAATCTATTTTTGAAATGAGTTTTTAGGAATTGTGTGCATTACTTTTGAAACAAACTCTGGATAAAATTGTGCACCACTTTTGGAATGAACTCTTGTGAATTAGTTTTAAAAGAGCATTTAAAAGTTGCGTGATTACTTTTGAAACGTGTACTTCGAATTTGTGTGCAAAATTTTGAAATGAGTACCCGGTAAAATTGTGCATTAATTTTGAAATGGACCCTTGGGAGAAGTGCGCATGTTTTAAAAGGTGTCCTTAGAAGCTGTGTGCATTAATTTTGAAACGAATTCTGGGGTAAATTTGTGGGTTACTTTTGAAGTTTGTACTTGGGAGTTGTGTGCAATATTTTTGATATGAGTTTCCGGCAAATATGCGCGTTCGTTTTGAAAAGGGTTTCTCGGCAACAGTGTGCATTACTTTTGCAATGAATTCCGCATGAAGCTGTGCAGTATTTATGAATCGACCTACATTTGAGCAAAACTCACCTCAAAGTATTGGACGATGTAAAAGTGGTTATGTAGATTCCCGTGTACTGTTGGAAGAAGAAGAGTGTTATCATAATCAGCATCGGCTTGTACCCGGTGGGTTTCTTCAAACCGGCGAACTTTCTCCAAAACGACGGCTTTCCCCTCGCCGCAGCCAATTTCTCCTCTCTGTCTTTCATCAGTTCCTTCAATTTCCGTTCGACTAATTTCTCCTGACAACAAACGCCATTTTCTTTCGTCATTGAAAACATTCAAAACGAAAACCTGGACAAAGTTCACCGAGATGAGAGGACTTACTCGCTGACTTTCCTCCTCCCACCTAGCCAACCAGTTCAGGCTGGCTCGTGCTGTTTCTATCTGATTCTTTGAAACGAGCCAAACAGGGCTTTCAGGTATGAACAAGATGACGGTGAGAACGACCGGTATGAGACAATAGATAATGTTTATCCATGAAACAGTCCTCCACGGTAAAAACGCCCCCATCAAATATCCGATCATCATACCTGTAAAACGATTAAAATTTATCAATGAATCGGCGAACGTGATTGGAATCGATGAACGGATGTCATTAACCCTACCCAACGAAGCAAGTGTTGGTCCGAAGCTTATCAAAGCTCCCCTATACTCAGCGGAAGTTATTTCTGTTACGTAAACGATTGCCGGATTCGTGCCAAGAGCTGGAACACAATAAATCGATTTAGAGACGACGTTACAGCCGTTCGCTCCAATCTCAAATCTCTTGAGCTGTCGATACCTGCGCCGAGACCGAGAAGAAACCTTCCGCCAATGATCATGGAAGTATCCGTTGACAGAGCGATTAGAATGCAACTAGCGATCGAAGGAAACACCGCCAATTTAATGGCGTTCAGTCTTCCGAACGCTTCCATGAATATTCCGACGAAGACACTAGCGACAGGAATGACTATGAAGATTATGGACACTGAAACAGAAGACAAAGTCGAGAGAAACTCTTTGAGACAAGAAGACGACTCTCGATCACCCAGTTCGTACCTATCCAGGCCATTTCCGATTTGGAAGCTTTGACGTCACTGTCTGGTTCACCCAGTTGGGTTATGAGGGAAGCCGTTGAAGCGAACGTGACGCCGATTAGGAGATGGAAACTTGTGGCCGAACAAGAAGCGAATATCTGAAAACAAAGAAAATGGAGATGAATAGACGAAGAGAGAGATGGGAAGATGATGAAAGAAACTTGTCTTACCTCCGGCAACGCGCTTCGGAAACTTCTCTTCCGCTCTTCATATTTGCTCAGGTCCTGGGTCGAGTTTATACAGTCGGACAACATCAATTCCGGAGGAACTATGGAGTATGAGAAGACACACGTTTCCGTCGACATCTTCCTTCTGAAAGAGACAAAACATGACCTTAATTGATGACAATCACGGAAGACAACATTTCCCTTTTGAATTTTCCTTCATCTATTCGTCCTATTTTCTGTTTTGAATCAAATCCTTTCGTCTGTTTATAATTTTCAGGCATCTTTCAACACCTATAAGAGAGAGAGAGAGGGACAGAAAGACAGACACATGGACACAAAGACAGACAAAACATTTTCTTGTGTTTCGAATGCCATTCAAAAATTTCATCTACTTCATCATCATCATCTTTTTCAAAAATTTTTTATTCATTTTGAACTGAAAATATAACAAGATTCAATTTATAAAATTGAAAATTCATTTCAAAAATATGCACACTTTTACAGACCTCTTTTCAAAACTAATGCAGCAACTATAAATCAAATCGCGAATAAATGGCTTAACAACACTCCGCCACCTAAGTAAATAAAAAGTTAAGTCACCCCGATTAATGGAATAAATAAATTAATAAATAAACAAAACTAACGGAAAAATAAATAAATAAATAATTCAATACATAAACAAATAATATATAAATAAATAAGCCAAAATTTCACTAAATAATCAAAAGCATACATCACATATTGTATGACGTGAGTTCTCGGGGAAAGTGTGCATTAGTTTTGAAACGAATCTTGGTACAATTGTGCAAAATTTTTGAAACTAGTTCTGGGCAAAAGTGTGCAATACTTTTGAAATGAGGTCTGATTAAAGCGTTCATTAGCTTTGTAAAGAATCCTTAGTACAATTGTGTATTACTTTTGAAATGAGTTGTGGTTAAAAGTGTACATTCGTCGTTTTGAAATGAGGTCAGCGTGAAAGTGTGCAATACTTTTGAAATGAGGTCTGATTCAGTTGTGCATTAGTTTCGAAATAAGGTCAGGATAAAAGTGTGCATTATTTTTGAAACGAGTTACCGGTGGAAGTGTGAAATTGTTATAAATTCAGGTCTACGCAAAGGTGTGCATAATTTTTGAAACGAGCTCTCAGTGAAAGTGTGCATTATTTTTGAAAGAAATCTTCGGTAAAATCGTGTATTACTTTTGAAACGAGTTCTGGGTAAAAGTATGCAATACTTTTGAAGCCAGTTACCGGTGGAAGTGTGCAATGGTTGTAGAATCAGGTCTGAGCAAAGGTGTGCATAACTTTTGAAACGAGCTCTCAGTGAAAGTGTCCAATATTTTTCAAATGAATATTCCGTAAAATTGTGTATCACTTTTGAAACGAGTTCTGGGTAAAAGTGTGAATTCATCGTTTTAAAATGACGTCTACCTGAAACTGTGCAATACTTTTGAGATGAGTTTTGATTCAATTTTGCATTCGTTTTGTAACAAGGTCTGGCCGGAAGTGTGCACTAATTTTGAAACGAGTTCTGGGTAAAAGTGGGCATATATATAAATTAGCATTAGTCCTCTATTGGGTTCTGTAGACAAGCCTTTCAGGTTTTACAGTATTTCGACCTGAATGTATTAATATAAATCAGGTAAAAAAAAATTGTTGAACATAGACCAACCATTTGGGTTGGCACCATTGTTGATGTTGTTTATTGGTGTGTGAAACGGTCCAGGTATATGTTATTATGTACACGTCATATTTTTAAATAAATATGTATTGACCCTCCATCAGACTGATAATCCTAACAAAATGCAAATTTCTTGGATATATATTAATAATATAAAATTTAGACCCTGGTGACTACTATACTATAAAACAAATTTTGGTTTCAATATTTAATCGGATAATTTAAACAAAAATTGTAAAATGTTGGCAAATCCGGTAACAAACATAAAACATGATGGCTTCGTCAAACCAATTTCAAAATCGAACAAAGGACAAAGGAATGAAAAAGTTTTTTCTTTGTTTACAAAAGGTGCAGTGTTTCAACGAACAAAATCCTCATGCGCATGCTCAGTTGGGCATTCATTTGGAGAAATCCTTTGGGGAATTTTTTTGTTCTTCTTTCCTTTCACTTTCAGGATATTTAATCCAATTTAGCAGAAAAATAGGGAGATGAAAGGAGGAGAGAACCTTTTGTTTGTCGTCATTGTTGCCAACATTTTTTTCTCCCGGGAGTGAGCCCTGTTTTTTCAGTTATAACCAACCCGTCACTCAAGTCTCCATCTTTCCTTTCCCGAGTGCAAACTCAAGTAAACAATGCACGCTTTCATGGAGGATTTATTTTATGCGTTCATCATTTTGTTTATAAAACAAAGGCTGTGTTTGTTTTTGCGCATGCGCACCAAAAAAGCTCTTCTCGGGATGAAAATAAAAAAACTGTCGATGCGGTTTTTGCAACCAGGTCTTTGCTTGCCTTGCTTTTTTCTCTCCCGTTTTATTGTTTTCTCCTCGAAATGGTTTTTCAACTCTCGCTCAAGGACACTAATAAAAATCTCTCGTTAAAAATGATTCCAAGAATTTAGATCATCAAGGGTGCGGTCAACCGCTTTTGTTCTCCGGTCCTTGAGAGCTACAGGCTCACTAATTCTCCACGAGGGTTCATTATTTTGCAAATTAATTCTGAGTTCTGAGAAATGGATTCGCTAAATGTGACCTACAAAGAATTTGAATCTCCTAATAATGATCTCCTGGTAATGAAGCTCCTCTACCCTCAGCTTTCCTCTTGACAGCTTGAGAGAAGAGCTTTCCTCTGTCCTCTTTATCTAGATTTTTGAGTTCTGTTCTACCAGTAAGTATCTTCATTAGAACAAGGTTTGATTGGGGTTCCAAGAATCTGTTTACGATATTAATTCTCCATCTGAATGTGCATCATTTATGAAATAGAAGAGAGTGCATAATTTATGAAAGAAACCCATCAAGGAAGTGTGCAGTATTTATGAAATGAATCCTCTAAAACACTGCTATATTTATGAAGTAGACTTCATGCGAAAGTGTGCATTGTTTTTTAAACAGGTTCCCGGTCAAAATGTGCAACATTTTTGAAATGAATTTAGTTCGAGAGTGAGCAATATTTTTTAAGAAAATCTTCTAGAAAGTGTGCAGTTTTTATGAAAGGATTTCTCTAAAACAGTGTGCAATATTTATGAAATAAACTCCATGCGAATGTGTGCACTATTTATAATGAAAATCTTTCAAGGAAGTTTGCTATATTTATGAAACAGTCATTGGAGAGTGTGCATTATTTATGAAATGAATACGATACTTGTAAAAAGTTAGCAATACTTATGTAATAGACTCGATGAGAAAGTGTGCACTGTTTATGAAATAGATTCATTAGAAGAGTGTGCAATACTTATGAAATAGACTCAAAACAAATTCTTGATAGAAGTGTGCAGTATTAATGAAATTAATTATGTATGGGAGAGTGCAATATTTTTGAAATGGGTTGCGTACAAGATTATGCAATACTTATGAAATGGACATAACATACTCTAAATGTATCTATTCATAAATGTCCATCAAAATGTGCAGTATTTATGAAATAAATTCCCTAAAACAGTGTGCAATATTTATAAGACAAATTTATGAAGAAAATCCTTCAAGAAAATGTGCAGTATTTATGAAATAAATTCTCAAAACAGTTTGCAAGATTTATGAAATAGATTCATTCGAAGAGTGTGCAATATTTATGACACATACTTCGTATGAACCTGTAAAATATTTGTAAAGCAAATCCTTCAAGGAAGTGTGCACTATTTATGAAATGAATTCTTCTAGAAATTTTGCAATACTTATGAAATGAATAGTCAAGTAAATTTTCCAATATTCATGAAATAGATTCATTCGAAGAGTGTGCATTATTTATGAAGAAAATCATTCAAGAAAGTGTGCAGTATATATGAGAGGAATTCTCGAATAGTGTGCATTATTTATGAAATGAATACAGTAATTGTAGGAAGTTTGCAATACTTATTCAATAAACTCCGGGCGAAAGTGTGCACTATATATGAAGAAAATCATTCAAGAAAGCGTGCAGTATTTATGGAGTAGATTCATTACAAGAGTGTGCAATACTTATGAAATAGACTTGTGTACAATACATTTATGAAGAAATTCCTTCAGAAAAGTGTTCAGTATTTAAGAAATGAATACTTTCTGCGTAATATTATTAAATGAAAAACGAGACAGTGCAATATTTATAACATGAATCCCCTCTGTGCAGTATTTATGAAATAAATGCGACTCAAGACTGAACTCCCATCCGCTGAAGATGCCTTTAGGACTATTTTAAAGGATTCGTTTCATAAATACTGCACAATATCTGTAGAGCTATTCATTTAATAAACAAATTCTAGGAATGGAAACGAAACACCTGTTCACTGAGGATGTCTTCGGCTGGGGAAAAGAAAGCGAAAACGTGTAAGAATTTTGTTGTGTCCAAAAATTTGACTTTCGGGGACGTAATAACCCCAAAGTGCAACATTATAAAGAAACTGCTTCTCTCTCCTCTCGCCCCCCCTCCTCTCGACATCACTTAAAATCAATCAAAAAGCTATCACTGATGACGTCACACTCTGACAAAGTCAGAAATCATTGAAAATAAAGAAATTCGTCCTTGGGTCCTTCATTTGTCTTCTCAGTTTCGTTGTTTGTTTTGGTGATTTCCTCCCGCCCTCACCTCCTCACGCCCCTGCAGACTACTGAATGAATTCCGAGAGAAGAGCGCGATCTTCGATATATGGTTCTGTTATCATTCGATAAAAAATGGATTCCGATATCGCATATCGGAAATTAATAGACGTATGAAAGATAACGATGGTTCTCTACTGATGCAATCGCCATCCCCCACACCCCGATTCCATCTGAGTGAGATGTAAAGAAGAAAGAAAAAATGAAAGATGAAGAATGGAAGTAGAACGCCGAAGAAACGTTCGCGAACCGAAGCGGATTCACGCTCCGAATGTTTAATAGACCGGCACATAACCCAGGGAAACGCGATCTCATCAGTTCATATTGCTTATGTTGACTTAGGGCGATGGGGATCCTTTGGGAGGCTGGGGAAGCTGGGGAGGAAAGAAACTTTCTTTCTTACTTCGGGCTGAGTTTTTGTTTTCTTTTCCTGCGAGTTTTGTTCATCTATTGTTTATCTGCTCAGAGGAGATGAACTCCCCGAATTTCTTCGCAAAATTTTGTGTAAGAATAACACAACCCCCTTCTCCCCGCCACCTTTCTCTCTTGATAGATAGAAATTTTGATCCCAGTTTTCAAGTTCAATTTATCTAAGTTCTAGTAATCTCATTTTCTCTTGGAAGAGACGGATAGATAAGAAGAGATAAAGTGAGTGTGAAAGACAGGACATAAAGGAAATGCTGTCAGAGAAATCTTCTTCTGAATCATGTGTACAAACTATCACGAGATAAAAGTTAAGACGAGAAGACGAAGCAAAAACCAAGAAAGAGAGACACGAATCAAACTAATTGAACCTTATGCTAATTTAGAAATGATCTCCCTTTCCTTCTCCTCCTCTTCCTTCATTTCTGTCATCTTTCTCTACTTGTCAACACGAAGAACCACAAAACGCAATAAAGTGCCAGAGACAAAGGAAACGAGATGAAAGGAAAGGGTAGATGGAATTTATTTATGAAACGTGTACTTGGTAGAGATGAATATTACTTTTGAAATGAGTTTCTCGAGGGTATGTGCATTACTTTTGGAACGGGTTCTTAAGCACCGTTTGCATAGATATTGAAATGAGTTGTTTGAGTACGAAATAAGTAATTTCCGTGCAATATTTTTGAAATGAGTTATTGAACATTGGGTGCATCGCTATTGAAATCACTTGTTTGAATGTGTGAGAATAGTTTTTGAAATGAGTTCTCCGCCAAGTGTGCAATACTTTTGAAATGAGGTCTGGGTAAAAGTTTACAGAGCTTTTTAAACGAGTTCTTGTAGTGTGAATTATTTTTGAAATGGCTTATTGAATATTGTGTGTGACATTACTGAAATCACTTATTTGAATTAGTTGTATTTTGGAACTGACTTCGAAGCAAACGTATAAAGTGCTTTCGAAACGAGTTTTTGGATAGTGGGTGCATTATTTTTGAAATGGTTTCGGGGTAAAAGTGTGCATTACTTTTGAAACGAGTTCTTGCACACCGTGTGAATAGCTGTACAAAATGAGTTGCTTGAATGTATGTGCGTTAGTAATGAAATAAAATGTGTAAAAGTGTGCATTAGTTTTGAAATAAGTACTTGAAAGTTGTGTACATTAGTTTTGAAATGAATTGTTGGATACTGTGTGCACCATTTTTGAAATTAGTTGTCAGAATGCGTGTGCGTTATAATTTAAAGCGAGTTCTCAGGGAAAGTGTGCATTACTTTTGAAATATATACTTGGAAATTATGTGCATCACTACTGAAATTAGTTGTTCGAAAGTGTTTGCATTGCTATTGAAATAATTTGTGTAAATGTGTGAATTAGTTTTGAAAACGAGTTATTGGTTACTCTGTGCATTATTTTTGAATCGAGTTCGTGAATGTCACGTGTATTGGTCTTAAAATGAGTAATTAGAGAGTTGGTGCGTTATTTTCAAAAATGAGCTATGAATAAAGGTGCAAAATGAGTTCTTGGACACTATATAAATCGCTATCCAGAGTTGCTTGATTGTTTGTGCAGTATTTTTGAAATAATTCCTTGTGAATGTGCGCACAATTTTCAGACGCGTTTACTTTTGACACGTGCGTTCGACTAAAGCGTTTCCATCACTACTGTAATGGGTATTTAGAAGACGTTTACCCAACATTTTAAAATGGTAGCGTGCTAAAGTTTTGTCACGAGCGTCTTCTATATAAATATAAATTTAAATTTCACACGACAGTGTCAGTATATACAAAACTTTCCCCGTCCTTATAAACCAATACACATTTTTCAATTACAAATATTTACATGCTTGGAATTTTCAACCGGAAAATCGAAAATCGATAGACCGTCAAATTGAAATGTCTTCCTCCTCCCTTTCGGGATTTTAAAACGAAAGAAAGCTTTCGTGTCACCTCGGTTCCTCGCTCCGCCACTGCTCCCCCTCCCCGCCCTTCTCTCTAAATTTCCCGTCACACATATCCAAGGAGAAGAGCGAATTAAGAAAAGTGAATTTCCCATGGGCCGAAAACCGTGAGGTCACTTTTATTACGTCCTTCCGCCATTTTCCCATCAAAAATTTATTTTCGATTATGGTTGGGAAAACGTTTTCCCGGCCATTTCGTCTTTCCGGTGGAACCATTAACTCCTTTGAAATATTCAAATTGAACACGCGAAAACGATTTCCTTTTTTTCCTTCTTTCCCAAAAAAAACTTTTCACCGAGAAAGAAAAGTGAGAACGAAAATGGGTTCCGGTGTCAGATTTCCTTTTCTTAAGAAAACGTTCTCTTTCCCCGTCAATGACTGTGCACTTAGGAAATGAATTATTCATGAGAGTGTGCACCAGATAAGAATGTAAGTCCTTCGTGGCAGTGGAATGACACTGACGAAAAGGATTATAGCATTATTGAAATGAAATGATGTGCATTACTTCTGAAATGAGTTGTTCGTGGACATATGATGCGCCTCTTATGAATTGAATTCTTCATTGAAGCGTTGCAAACGGAATTTACGAAATGGATTTCTCATAGAAGTGTGCACTATTTTGAAATCAATCCTCCTTAAAAATATCGAAAATGAATTCGTGAAAACTGTGCAATATTTATGAAAGTAATCGTTTATATGAGTCTAAATTCCCTAAGTTATTGGCTTTGCATGTGAGTGTGCATTCTTTTTTGAAACGAATTGTTCGTTGTAGTGTGCACTACTTTTGAAATAAATTCTTAGGCTAAGTGTTAAAATGAGTTGTTCGTGGGAGTTTGCAACATTCCCCCATCAAATTGTGCACCACTTTTGAAATAAATACTTCAAGTAAATGTGCATCATGCTTGAAATTAGTTACCCATGGTAGTGTGCTTTACTTAAAAACTGAATTCTCCACGTAAGTGTGCACTACTTTTGAAAT
Organism: Columbicola columbae; assembly: GCA_016920875.1. NCBI lineage: Eukaryota > Metazoa > Arthropoda > Insecta > Psocodea > Philopteridae > Columbicola > Columbicola columbae. The sequence continues at coordinate 4,081,456 of JADMLL010000004.1, forward strand.
GAATTGTTCTTGGTACAGTGCATTATTTTCCACGATATTGTGCATTACTTTTGAAATGAATTCCTAAAGTAAGTGTTCATTATTCTTGAAATGAGTTGTTCGTGGTAGTGTGCTTTACATATAAAATGAATTCTCCTGGTAAGTGTGCACTACTTTTGAAATGAATTCTGTGTGTAAGTGGGTAGTGATTTCAAAATGAGTTTTTCCTGGGGATGTGCACTACTTTCCAATCAAATTCTCTTTTGTAGAGTGTGGCACTTTTGTAATGAAACTTCCTCTTTAAAAACTCAAAAACGAATTTTTGTTAGAAGTGTGCAATATTATTGAAATTAAATAGGTACGGGAGTGTGCAATAATTATGAAATCAAACCCGTGTGAGGGTGTGCAATATTTTTGAAATGCTTTCCGTACAAGAGGGTGCAATACCTATGAAAGGGCTCAACATGATATAAATGTATCTATTAGAATTTATAAATGTCCGTCTAAATGTGCATTATTTATGAAACGATAACTCCTAGAAAGTGTGTGATACTTATGAAGTGAATTTTCCGGTATAATGTGCAATATTTATGAAATAGATTCAATAGAAGACTGTGTTTTATTCTTAAAGACTTATGAAATAGACTCCGTGTGAAAGTGTGCAGAATTTATGAAATAGATTTATTAGATGAGTAGCACTATTTACGAAGAAAATCCTTCAGGAAAGTGTGCAGTATTTATGAAATGAATACTTCTAGAAAGCCTGCAGTACTTATGAATTGAATACTCAAGTTCAATATGCAATATTTACGAAGTAGAATCATTAGAAGAGTGTGCATTATTTTTGAAACCCTTCAAAAAAGGTGTGCAATATTTATGAAATATACAACACAAAATGTATACCATGTCAGATATGGATTGGAGTGAGCCCTGCCCTTGACACGAATCCTTCCTTTCTTTACTAAGAAGCTTATCAGTAATCGGTTAGCCTTTTTAATCAATCCGAATCCTTGATCCGCTCTTGAATGATTCCTTAATCATATTTAAGAGTGAGAAACTATTGTGTACAGTACAAAAAAAAGAAAAACGTCATCGGAAATATGAATCGGAAACCTGGCAAAATTTGATGAATTAGGAAATTTTTTTTTGTTAGCCGTTCATAGGACTAGGAGGACTACGGCCTCAATGTCAAGGTCGAACCACAATGCAGCCACGGGTTTCGACCCACGAATTTGCCCACGGATTTGGTTCTTTCGGAAGGATTTGACCTTGGGGCCAATTCCGGCCAAGCGATTTATCCGTCTTCTGTTTTCATACGCGTTAATTAAGACCAATCAGCGAAATGACGGGTGACAATAAATAAAAAATTAACCCAACGTTATTTATTGGTTTCGCCTGATCCGTCCGCCATTTTTGTTTTCTAATTCCGAACTCACGAACCCCGGCTATGAATTCCTCACCTCAGGAATGAACAACATAACCGACGTAAATAACTTCAACAGCCTTTCTGGTGTCCGAGAACCCAAACACCTTCCGTTTATAGTCCTATAAATTATGCGCGGGAAACTGTTACTCACCTTCTAAACACACCTAAAACCTAACCTAGCCTAACAGCTATTAAGACGTTAATCAATTAGAGACTAATTAGACTATCTGCTGATGGGAAAACAACCTCGAACTATACTGAAAGCCGTGAACGAGTTACCTTTTGATTAGGGCCGATGATAAGCTCGACGATAATGAGACTACTTTCCTCAAATTGGGAGTGTTTGCTCACCTGTTTGCGGAACCGTTCGATCGATCAGCAATCCCCGTTCCAAATTCTGAGCTTCCATATTCTTTCAAAGAATTTTTTCCTTGTTCTGGATCTGTACCTGTACCTGAAAACATGAAATTTAAATTTCCATTATTTATTTATTTATGGAGAAGAGTTAAAATTGTTGTTAGGAGAAAACGAGTTTCTTATCCGTGAGGAGGCGTGTTAGTATAGAACTGAAACCTGAAGGTTATGGTTAGAGTCATTACCCCCCAACCTGAAGACCTTCGGAATGTTGCATCTTATATTCAGGTTCAATTTTATGAAACAGATAAAAATTGTGTGTTGGTAATAAATAAATGAAAGGTCTGGTTCGCGATAGAGAAATCATTCGCCTCTCCTAAAATGTTTTCCTTCAGAGTACCATCCAAAAATTTCTTCCTGAGGAATCTCACGACCTTGGTACTAAAGCACAGTCAGCAGTAGTCTCAAGCATAACTGACTCAAGCAATTAAAAAATACATTCGGTCCTACAAAGAGGGATTTACATTTCATAATTATTGCACAGTTTGGTGGAAGTTTCATTTTAATAACTTTCCCAAAGCGGAAATGAAATCTTGCATTTCTTATTTATTTATTTATTATATTATGTGAACCAGGTAATAAAATTGTGGATATGTTACGGTAAAAGTGATAAATTGGACGAAGATTTATATTGTATAAAGCCCAACGATTATTTATTATCACCTTCGGAAATGTGACAAAATACTGAATATTTTTCAAATTTACCGGATAATTTGTGAAATCTACAACTTGTTTTGGGGAATTTGATAAAAGTTTGCTCCCATCACGATTTGGTATTTTATAAACTAGCCGGCAAATGTGAAAAATATTCAGTATTTCGTCACATTTCCCAAGTTTAGTTGGTGATTATGAAGAATATATATATATTCGACCGATTTATCATTTTTTCCGTAACGTATATGTATTATGATATTACTTTCTGGTTTGCATAATATATGTTACGGTAAAAGTGATAAATTGGGGAGGGGAAAATATACATACTTTCTTGCCATTATTAATATTAATTAACACAAACTAGGCTTGGTAAATTTGACTAATTATTGAATGTTTTTCACATTTACCGTCCAGTTTATAAAATATACAGCTGAAAATGGAGGTTTTGATAAAAGTTTATACTGAGTAGTAGTTGAATATTTTATAAGCTAGCTGGTAAATGTGATAAATTTTCAGTAATTTGTCACATATACCAATTATATTTGGTGATTATGAATAATTGCCGGGAAGCTTTGCCGGTAAATGTGATAAATACTCAATAATTCGTCATATTCATCGATTTATCACTTTTACCGTAACTTATATTAGGTGCACGGTACAGAACCGATTTTATTTTCCAAACCATTTAAAAAGTGGATTATAGTGTGCACTATTTTTGAAATGAATCTTTTTGGAAGCAGTGACCCCCAGCCAAAGTACTAAATACTATCACATTTACCGGCTAGTTTGTGAAATCTACAACTTGTGACGGAGAATTTAATAAAAGTTTGGTCAGATTAAGAGTTGGATGTAGTATAAACTGAATGGTAAATTTGATAAATATTGAGTAATTTGTCATATTAAGCTTAGTTGGCGATTATGAATAATCACCGGGAGGCTCTGCTAGTATTTATTTTCACCATCACTCATCCAGGACATGTCGGTTCTGTGCGCTCCATGTAATGGAATGTTAAGTATGTGTAACGGTAAAAGTGATAAATCGGGAGGAATACATATAATTCCCGGCGATTATTCATAATCACCAATTAAGCTTGGTATATGTGACAAATCACTGAATATTATTCACATTAACCGGCTAGTTTAAAAAACATTTAACTCGTATTCTGAGCAAACTTTTATTGAGTTCTCACATTATGAGATGAAGGTTTTTGTTAACTAACCGGTAAATGTGATAAATATTCAGTAATTTGTCACATCTACCAAGCTTAGTTGGTGAAAATGAAAAATCGCCAGGAATCACATATATTCCCGATTTATCACTTTAACCGTAAAATGTATTGGATCTAACACACAGAACCGCTGGATGAGTGGTGATGAAAATATAATCCCAGAAGAGCTTCCAAGCTATTACTCATAATCACCGTGTGACAAATTACTAAATATTTATCACATTAACCGTTCAGTTTATAAAACATCCAATTCGTAAACTAAGCAAAATTTTATTACATTACTTAAGACAAGGTGTAGATTTCACAAACTAGCCGGTCATTGTGATAAATATTCGGTCAGAAAATGTCTCTGGCCGTAAACTTTTTCACGTCACTGTATATATTCGTCTGATTTATCATTTTAACCGTGACATAAATTAAGTGTAACGCATACAACCGACATTATTTTCCGGTCGACCTAATACACCCTTCTGGTGTAAGAGTACAAATATCGAAACAGCACAAGAATGTGCATGAATTCAGTGACAATTTAGTACCCACTAAAGTGTGAACGGTGAGCTATTGAGCCCAAAAGAAATTTGTATAAAATAAGCGCATAACTTCAAAACTGCGTAAAAAAAAGGCCTCACAATACTTCCAACAAGAATGTCACTTGGCGGTCAAGAGGTCATTCGTCCCATTTCGTTCACCAAAGGCGAGAACCTGGTTGCTCATGTTCTCCAAAGCAAAACCTTTGTCTAGAGTCATGGAAACAGCGAATCGTTCCAGGACAGGTGGTAGTTAAGAAAAAGGAAAAAATTTGAAACGAGTTCCACATCATCACCCTGGGCGATTTAAACCTGAAATGCTAATTTCCCTTTTTTTATTAAAAAATAAATAAATAAATAAATAAAACTTTCAAGCTGGATTCCTTTTTTCAGGTATAACAAGAAATTAATTATAATCAGAAAACTCGTCTTATAATGTACTTTAATTCAATTATGAATGTAAAAAGACGGTGATTGCTCATCTATTACATTTTTAAATTCATTTTATAAGTTTATTTCAGGTATCAGCAACCTGAGGCTATTTGGATGTGAAACTGCGACTCTTTAATTCCATACGCAGATATTATCTATTTTATATTATTTATTGAATCTGTTTGCTCAATTCCTTGTTATTGAAGTACAAGGTAGTGTTGCAAGTAAACATTTAATTGTTTTAATTTTGTACTAAAATAATAAGTAATTATCTAATGATGCCATTTATAATTATCTAATTAGTTGTGAAGAACATAGATATACAAATAATTTTCCTAATAGATACTTCATTTACGCGAGTACTATTTATTGTTGGTAATAAAAATTTTTTCTAAAAACTTCGAAATTTTGCTGCCGACCCCTGGTATATTTAATTTATAAAAATATAAGATGATATTATGTTAAATGAATTAACTAAGCACTGAAACGATCTTCTAAGGAAAAGCCACAAACTCGCAAAATTTCACCAGCTATCAGTTGATAGAATGATCAGAAATAAAATTGTTTCAGCCTTTAGAATTAGATATGAGATGGTGGTGTATTAAGTTAACAGCTGAAAAGGGAGGCAAAGAGATAAAAAGAGTGAGTGAGAGGAAACAAGAAAGAGAGAAACAGAAATAAAGAACAAAAAAACAGAAAGGAGAATAAAAAGAAAGAAAATAAAGAGAAAAAGGAGGAGAGGAAGGAGATAAGAGAGAGAAACAAGAGAAAGAAGGAAACAAAAAGAGAAAGGAAGGGAGGAAGAGAGAGAAAGGAAAAAGAAAATGGAAAAAGAAGGGGGTCAAGAAAAATAATAAGAAATGATAGACAGGAAAGAGGGAGAAGAAGATAAGAAAAGAAAATGGAAGAGGGTGAAGAAAGAGAATGAGGAGGCAAAAACAGACAATCAGAAAGAGAGAGAAAAAGGAGAGAAAGAGACAGAAATGAGAGAAGAGGAAAGAGAGGAAGAAGAAAGAAAGAAAGAAGAAAGTGAGAAAGAGGGAGAAAGTAGGAACATGAAAAAGGAAGAGAGTGAGTGCGAGGAGGCAAGAAAGAGACGGGAAGAGGAAGACAAAAGAAATGTAAGAAAGAGAGAAGGAAACAAAATGAGTCAGAAGAGGAAAGAAAGGCAGAAGGAGAGAGGAAGAGAAAGAGAAAGAAAGAAGAAAAGTTAAAGAGAGAAAGAGGGCTCTAAGCAAGTAAACAAAAACCTTTTTTGAGTCACACCTGACTTCAGAAATGCTGACTAAAGTAGTATTCATGTCAACTTCCATTACTGACTCCAAACTTCCCAAAAGTTTAAATTATGAAACAGATCCTACTTGAAATGATTAAACAGAGAGAGAGAGAGACGACGACAGTAATTTCTCAGTAATCAAAAGCATTCTAACTTACACTACAATCTCATTGTATACTAACTGACGTCCTAAATTTGATTTCCATTGATACCCCCAATTCCCACCGTAACATAATTTCTGTCATTAAGTTTGATTATTTTAGGTATCATATTAGTGTAATGAGCTTTAAGTCAAGGCTGAGCAATCAAAAGTTCTTAACTAGATGATACTAAACTGTCCTCATATGACTCACTAACTCATGTCCTTGAGGAATGACAAAGGCCCCACATTGCAAATCCTCACCTTTTGCTTTTGTTGCTCAATACAGGTATTGACTTTTGTCATCGTCATCATCATCATCTCTCTCTTTCTTATGTTAATCCTTCCACTCGAAACCTTTTTTGGAGTAAGCGAATCAGCAACTGGTGACTTTGATCAGCATTCCATGAATACCCCACACATAACATTTAAACAAACATTTGGAGTTATACCAATTATGCGAAAACAACCGCGAGTGATTAACAGACTATTTTATTCCTGTTACAAAAATAGCATACAACACCGAAAGGCTGTGCATTATTTTTGAAATGAGCTTTTGATGGAAGTAGGTTTTTAAAAAGATTCCTATCCAAAATGTGCAATATTTATGAGAGGAATTTTGTATGGAAGTGAATGCAATACTTATGAAATCGACTCCACGTAAAAGTGTGCAATATTTATGAAGGAAATCCTGCAAGGAAGTGTGTACTATTTATGAAATTGATTCCCTATAAGATTGTGCAATAGTTTTGAAATGGACTCAATATGGAAGTGTGCAGTATTTTTGAAATGAATTTTATAAGTGAGTGTGCAGTACTTATGAAAGTGATTGCATGTGAAAATATGTGCAACATTTATGAAGGCAATACTGCAATGAAGTGTGCAGTTTTAACGAAACAGATTCTCTACAAAAGTGTGCTATAGGCTATTTTTGAAATGTGAATTGATGTGAAGTTTGCAGTATTTTCGAAATGAAACCTCCTTGAAGATTGTGCAATATTTTTGAAATGGACTCCCAATAAGATTGTGCGCCGTTATTGAAATGGGTTTTGTACGAAAGTGTGCAATATTTTTTGAAATGAATATATGTATTGTGCAATATTTTGAAACGAATTTTGTACTAAAGTGTGCAATATTTATGAAATAAACTCCGAAAGAAAATACGCAATATTTTCAAAATAAATTTTGTACAGGTTCGGGCAATATTTTTGAATATGTTCGGAATAAGGTATGAATTGTGTGCGGTATTTTTGATGTGAATTTAGTATAGGAGCTGGCAATATTTTTGAAGCGAACTCCGTGGGAAAGTGTGCAGTATTTTTGAAACGAACAAAAGCGTGCAATATTTATGAAATAAACCCCGAAAGAAAGTATGCAGTGTTTTTAAAATGAATTTAATACAGGAGCAGGCAATATTTTTGAAGCGAAGTCTGTGTGAAAGTGTGCAGTATTTATGAAACAGATTCCCGGCCAACTTTGAAGCTAGAAGTATAGCCCAAAAAATGCAGTCCGTTCATCGTTTTCCGATTAATTTCAGATAAGAAAATCTTATCTCCATTTCAAACGATATAATTCTAGGATATCGATATAAAATCATAGTATAATCATAAAACTACACAAAAAATAAATTAGGAACCGGCTTCAAATAAACAAAGCGAAATCAAATACTGTCGGATCTCAAATTCGGAAGTGGTGAGAGAGAGGGTCACCTCTCCAGTGCAATAGGGATTCAATCTGATCTGTTCTTTGGACTCTAAACTGCCTATAAACGTAAACGAAGAACAACTCGAGGGAATGGGAGTGACTGGAAATGAATTTTTTTTACTCAAAGAATTTATGAGGATGTCGTAAAATTTTCCTCTTTTTTTATGGCTACCGTGGATGACTTTAAAACTCAGCCTCGAGGCATTTGCAACAGTCTTCTTAGTAAAGTTGATTTTCAACTTCAGTTTTAATTTAGACTTTCGATGTAAAGGTCTGTTTCAAGTTTAAAGTTGTTTTAGTGTTTCGCGGCTGTCAGGTACCCAACCTGAAATATATATCGGCCGCTGAACGATTCCCAGATTCCAGTCAGCCTCCGCTCAGGTGATTTGGGAATCGTTCAGACAACAGAACTGGAACGAATTTTTCCACATCGACTCAAAATCGTTTACGTTGGTTAGTTCACATGAGATTGGTATACTAAGATACCCTAAGTGTGACTCGGGTTTTCAGCAGCGTCTTGATTCCCCACCGAGTGCTTTCAACAAGGCAGTGACTTTCTAAATACACATCGACACGGACACAGGCTTCAACACTTTGAATCAGGTTGGTACAATTGTTTAAGTGCATGCGAATTAGAATATTTGTCTTTCTTAAGAATCTTTTTCCATTGTCAGTGCCAATTATAATAATGCAACTCAGGTTCATGGTCATCGGTTATCCAACAAACAATGAATTTGAAAGATAAGAACAAAACTATATCTCACTGTTTTTCCTGTCGTTTTCGTTAGGTTCGTCGCAGTTCTCTCCCCCAGGACGAGCACTAGCAGAAGATACATTTAACACCGGAAATCCAGAGCCTTGAGGATTTGAATAAGCGTCATTGCCGTCTTTCTCTGGATCCCTGAAAGTATAACGATTTTTATTAAAATGTCTGCGTGACTTCCATTTTCCAAATCTCAAGTCGTTTAACGTGGTTAACGAGTGGAAATGGAGTTTGAGTAATCTGAACGTCGGTTGGAACTTGTTCGTATAAGGAAATCAAATTTTTAAACACATATTATGGTAAATAGTGTTTAATATACTCAAATCTAAGTTATGTGATTAGTTTTAGCTTATTTTAGAAATTTGGGGGGGCGTGGGGAGCGTCAAAAAACCGAACCGTAATTCTAAGCAACGATCATTTTGTAATTTTTCAAATTTTAAACCTTTCAGTAATCGGTTATGCGAAACGAAAATTATTCAAAATCATCAGACAAAAAAACTTTTCACCAACTTCCGTTAAACCAAAAGGAAAAAAGAAAAACAAACAAAAGAAAGTCAGCGTTTTTGAAAGAGACCTCCCCGCGACAATAATTTCAAAAATTTTTACTAACATTTCGTTCCCATATATATATTCGATTCCTTTTCGATTTCGAATTCGAAAAAAACAAAAATGTCAATTTAATTTAATAAAAACGATGACGAGTCCCTCGGAAAATTCGACTGATTGACAAAAGACATTTTTGAAAAGTGAAAACCTTCTGATAAGCAGTGTCCTAGACAACTGCATTACCTTGGCAATAAAGCGAGGCAATTAATACCAGTGACGTTGTCACGCTTTTGTTTAACTTATGACCGGTTTCTATTTGACCGTTAAAGAAAATGAAAACTATTTCCGGTTGAGCGATTGTATCGTTTTGATGCCTCCGTGTTCTTCCCTTCAATTTGAACGGAAAAAATGGCCACTGACCGTTGGAGATGACGAAATTTAAAAAAGGAAAACGACGTGATTTAAAGTATATATATACTCTCGTAAAGGGGAGTATAAATAAATAATTGTTTATACATAGAAAAGAGGAAATAGATTATTTTTATTGATATTTGCTTTAATTTAACAGGGAAATCCAACGTTTTGGTTTTATGATGAGTCGAAACTGCTCAAAACAGGAACTTCATCAGCAGGCACCTCGCTCCAAAAGCTGGGATTTGTCATTAAGGCGACGACAGTCACATCTACTGGGTGACTGGGGTAGATAAAAAAAAACATTCACACCAAAGGGAGTTCAGGGAGTCCACCAGATCAGACAATTCAAATTAAAAACCAAATGCGGGAGGTCTGTGGTGTAATGGTTTAAGTTCCAGACTAAATATTTATAGTCGCTAGTTCAAATCCTCCTCCTGTTATACCCAACTCTAACTACACTCAACTATAACTATAAGAAAACATTCTTCGTCCGTGTATCTGGGGATAGGATTCCGAACTAACCTGTGGGGCCTTGTATAATTTCAGTTTGGCCGTTACAACCACCACGGTGGTATCAATGGGGTGTCTTGAGTAGTCGATATCGAAGAAAACATTCATTCCAAATGGGTCTTTGTCCCATAGCTCCTCGTCTATATTCCTAGAAAGTCCACATGGTGAAACAATTCATATTAAAAATCAAATTCTCATCGAATGATATAATATTCGGGATATATATAGTAAAACAAAACTCACAAGTCGGATAGAAACTTTGAAATTTTTCCGTGTGTGAACTGGGCCAATCCCAGCCTATGTCCGTCTTTTTCGTAGATTTCTCTCAGTGGAGCTACCTGTTCCGGTAACGTGGCATTGGGCTCGGGGTTACCACCTCTAAAATTCAATATTTGGTTCTTAATATACTCCAATCGCAATATCTTAGTTTCAGTATGTATAGTTATAGTTGAGTTTTAATACCATTTTCACCATTTTTTGGCTATAACAGAATACGCTATACCGAATTAGTATATTCCAAATATAGTTATAGTTATATAGTTGAGTTTTAATCCAGTTTTTAATACTTTTTGGGTGTAGCAGGGCACGAAAGGAGAATTTGAACTTGTGACTATAACTTCTTAGTCTGGCACTAACCACTACGTCAAGGACCTTCCGCTCACTTCACTATAAATGATGTTTCTTGAGATATAGACTCAGAACCAGATAGTGGGAGGACTGTGATGTAGTGCCAGACTAAGAAGTTGTAGTCGGAAGTTCAAATTTCTCCTTATCCCTCAACTAAAACTATAACTATATTCGGAATATGTATAAGAAAGCAAAACTCACATGATGGGTAGAAGCTTTGAAACTTTTTGGTATGAGAAGTCGCTACTTGTTCCGGTTAGGTGGCAGTTAGGCGCCGGTTTAAAGTTCTGATCTCAGTTCTGATTGAGATAGTTGAACTTTAATCCCGTTTTCACTCTCTTTTGGGTATAACAGGAAACGGGAGGAGGATTTGAACTCGCGACTATAACTTCTTAGTTAGTCTGGAACTTAATCACTACACCACACCACAGACCTCCCGCTATCTGGTTCAGAGTCATTACAATGTCTTCTCTGGTTCTTATCCTAAAACAGGTTACAAAGATCAGGAACCACACGACACATCACCAAAACTGACTCTTCTGAATAACGTAGCTAAAAAACCCAATGAGTCAAACAGAATCCCATCTCAGGAAGCATCATTTATACTGAAATTAAGATATTACGATTGGGAGTATATTAAGAACCAAAATTTAAATTTTAGAGGTGATAACCCCAAGCTCAACCCCATGTTACCGGAACAGGTAGCTCCACTGAGAGAAATCTACGAGAAGAATATAAGAAGAACAAAGGCTGAGGATTGGCCAACCTCTCACACTGAAAAGTTTCAAAGCTTCTACCCAACATATGAGTTTTGTTTTACTATATATATCCCGAATATTATATCATTCGATGAGAATTTGATTTTTAATATCAATTGTCTGAGCAGATGGACTCCCTCGACACACCGACGGGGAGCTATAGGACAAAGGCCCATTTGGAATGAATGTTTTCTTCGGTATCGACTACCCCAGTCACCCGGTAGATGCGATTGTCGTCGTCGTAACAGCCACACTGAAATTATACAAGGCCGCACAGGATAGTTCGGAATCGGTGCTATTGTTTCTGTTATCGAGCTCATAGGAGGAGGAATAAAGATGAAGCCTATGTCAAGTTCAACTGTGATCATTTATCTGTTTAAAGAGTAACCAAGTATTTTATACTGAGTATCATATAAAATAATAAATAGTAAAATTTATAAATGTTGCATTGTTCAAATGTATACGTATAAAATACCTAAAAGTAATAAAAACTGTATGGTTCATTGTAATTGTAAATATCTTATGTAGTAATTAAGGAAAATTAAAATTTAAAAGTAGTATCCCAGTTTACTTTGGCCCCAAGGCTGCTGTCTTGCTTAAATGCTGACGGCAGGTTTTTCAGGGCTGAAAATCAACAGATTTGCTATAATTGGGTGTAAAATTCAGTTTGTTTTTCGTTTTCGTTTCCGACACATGTAAAATTTAGCTTAGTAACTGTGCCATATTGTTTTGTTTGTGCATACAATAAATTCTGTATCAACTAGACTCATTTTTGTTATTGTCTTAGGGTTTCCATCATACTCATCCAGAAATAATGTCAAATATATTAGATCTAGCGGAAAGTTCTGCTTGAAAGTGTTACACCAATTTTGAACACGTTTCCATTTGACGCTTTTTTGGTTGTCTCGTTTCGTTACCTATACAGTATACATACTGATCTAGCAAATGAACTAAAACAAAAATGATTCATATTAGTTTTATTATTAGAACGGATCGACTGATTGACAGATTTGAAGTTCATTCAATCCACTGTATTTTGTATGAATTTCAATAAGAAATGATACAGGAGTGGATAATCTGTCCAAAATGTTAGACAAAGATACAGTTTCTGATAAAAGTTGTAGAAGCTCGTTCGAGAAATATCAATTAGAAGGTTTTGACCTTTTTGATGAGCCTAGCTTTGGGTGGCCATCTTTAATCAACAACTACACCACCATGATCATGTTAGACCAAAATCCCTTTCTGACTACATTTGACATTGCTTATACAAATGAGTCATAAATAATGATGACAATTATATCATTCAATAAATATTATTTAAGGTATGATAAATTTGTTCTAAAATTCTTCTAAAGACAGACAGAACTTTCCGGTAAACCTAATAAAATTGGTAACAGTAACATGGTCTTTATTTTATTTTTCTCTCTCCTCACCTGTACCCTCCTACCCCTCATCAATACTTACATCCTGTCTTTTCCTCAATCAACTCTTGGAGCACTGGTCTGTTCCCTAGACAAACCCCTAACTCTCATGTCAAACTAACAGCTTACAGTCGGGGGACAGGTAATCGTTTTAAAGATAAAAAAAATTGTTGGGCATTTGACTCACATCAGATTTGGAGACCATTTCGTACTGTTCTCAACCAAACCCGAAACTACACTAATGACCAAACGTCCGAAAAAGGGCATAATTCTCACTGATAAAAACAAAGGTATGTAGAATATGGTATTCATTTAGGACGATAGATTAATTCTGTAGTCCACAATCTCGGTTCGAGAACCATTCGTCATCAAAAAATGATTCAAAAGTAAAAGACAAACAAAAAATTATTATTCGAACTCAAAACTCCGGTTAAACGCCAACATTTTTAGATATTATACAATTTTTATAAAAGGCATCCATAAAGAATACAAATATTAAACCGGAAATGATCTCCAAGAGGTATGAAGTAGGCTATTCAATAGACAAAAGTAAAATTTTCCGCTTACCCAGTGAATCGAAAACGGAGATGCGCTTAAATAAAACAAACTCCACAGCATCTCATTTCTTCTAATTTTCGTCTTCGGATTCTTCTCTGGAAAATCTAGGAAGGGAGATAACTAAAGGATATAAATCTCATAAACAATAAATTAAAATTTAAAAAAAAAAGAAAATTTTAATGAAAAGATAAAACGATAGAGAAATAAATAACTAAAAAGAAAAAAATTTAAAAAGAAAACAAAAACAAAACGAAACAAAAGAAACAAAATTTGATGATAGAAAAATATAATATAAAACGATTAACGTAAAATATGTTAATATACTGTATATATACATATACTATATTTATTCATAAAAAAAGATTTTATATTAATAATTTGTTAATAACTAAAGCTCTTATCACAAAGCAGTTAAGAAAAGAGACAAGAGTGACTTGGGAAGAAGTACTCTCACTTTTAAATTTCATTTCACTGAAAAAAAAAAAAAGGCGATCGCGGATTTCATGTCTGTGGTCCCTAATCTCGGTACATAAAAATTTATTTACCAAATCGGAGGAGGATAGCTCATTATCGCTGACTAAACCACACGAGAGTCGAACATGACAATCCGATCCATTGAATACGAGTAAATATTTGAAATTTGCTTCTCGTTCAAGCGTACACGCTCCCAAGTATGAAGCCATCATTATCACGTTTACGTCCTCCTCCTCCTCTTTCCCCGCCGTCTCCGTCGCTGCCATTTTACTTTGCCTGAGGAGAGCTTGGGTATTATAGGAATCACCACCATCCTTTCGTATTTGTATTGTTATAAAAGACCCAATTGACCCAACTGGAAATAAAATAAAATAATCGTTAGGAAACGTGTGAGAGGAAAGAGAGAGAAATATAAAGAGGAAGAGGACGATAGAAGGCAAGAAACAGAGAAAGAAAGAAAAGAACAGAAGAGAAACACAGAAGACAAAACCGAGAGAGAGAGACAATATGTGTGTCCCCCAAGTGAAAACCTCACTCACCAAAGTCTGTCTTTGTTGTTCCTTTTCTAAAACGTTGTGAGTTTGTTCCTCATTGAATTTAACAATGGCCGACAAGACTTTGGCCAAAACGAGTTGTTCCTTTCCCATCATATATTCGTAGAGTATGTTTCGAAGATACTCGTGCTCAGTGTCGTTCTCCAAACCACCTCTCGTACACCAATCTTGAGTCTCTGATGTTGAATTCTTCGGAATTTTTTCTTGGACGAAGAAGTTTTCTTCAGGTCGATTATTTCTTTCCTGATTCCAAACAAAAACGGCAAAATTAATAAAAATAAAACAAGTTCCACCAATCCTAACTTAAATTTTATGCCTTTTACAAATGTTTAAATAACAGTTGTGTGTTACTATTTAGAATTATGGGGTTTACAACAAAACACAGATTGCTTCCCACAAGGAGGAAGAAGCTTTAACCGCCACAACGCTTTTTAGAGCTATCTTGCATTCGTTTTATCTTGTCTGTGTGATATACAAGCACCAACGACTTAATGAACATAAATACAATACATTTGGCTATCAGCAAAATCAATCTTACTTATGCTGCTTTTTAAGTTCTTTCATTTCAGCTGCCTGCTGTATGAGTTGTTTTTGTAGGAGTTCGATAGAGCCCGAACCGGTTTCGAGGGCGGCGACAGCAACTTTTGACGTGCATTCCAACTCCTACAAACCAAAAAAAAATGAAATTAATCAAAACAACAGACATCTCAAGTCCTCCTACCAAACATTCAATTCGTACTTAAATCCAGAACTAAGTATATATGTAATGCATAAAACATCTTGAATCCATTTATAAAGTGATGCACAATTTTAGCCAGAGCATTGTGTCATAAATAATGCACATTTTTCTAATTAATTTGCTTCATAAACAACACTTTTTAGAAAAATAATTTCAGAAGTAAAGCAAACTTTAAATGAAGCTCCCCCCTCTCAAATTCTATTTATGAAATGGATTTTGCCTAAAACTGATCCCTGTGTTATACTATTATCTGAGGAATCCTGTCACAAAGTGTGCATTATTTCTGAAATTACATCTCCATAAAATTTTGTTTTAAATATTTATATGTATGAATACATTGTAATTTTTATTTAGAAATTGACATTTTATGATAAATACAGTAAATAAATAAATAAATAAGAAGAAGACTTGAACTCTTGTTCGAGACTCTTAAGTTTCACAAAAATGCATCAATCATGAAATGGAATCTTATATAAGTTCCTTACGACGACCTAAGGAATTAAAGAAATGAGTCCAATAACCTCCAAATAATCAAAAATTCTTCGTCCTCTCAAATTTGTTTTTCTAAACCCAAAATAACCGACTTACCACGTCTTCCAGTACTCCTTTGTCATCTACAACTTCCCTCAACTCTGTACTTATAGTCTATAATAAGAAAAGAAAAATAACAAAAAATAAATAAATAAATAAACGAACTTACAACAAAACTTAAAACAAACAAATGAAATAAAATCTTAAATAACAAAAACCAAATAAAATCAAAGAAAGAAGGAAATGTTTTAACAAAAAACGAAAAAACGAAACGAAACCTTCAATTCTGACACTGACGAATGAAAACAAGATGGCGGCCGAGGCGGGAATTCCAAGAATCTAAAGAATAAATAAAAAGGAATTTTAACGAACCTTCTTCTGAGAACTCCACTCTCGTTTCTCCAATTCGTGTTCGTCTCTAAGTTGCGACAATTTTCCCTCCCACTTGTCTCTCTCCTCGTCCAGAACCTGTCGCAACCTTTCCACTTCCTCATCCCGTTCCATCTTGACTCTTTCCAACGATTCTACCAATTCTCTCTTTTCATTTTCCAATTTTTCAACGATCGAGAATTTATTTACTTCCGGACTTGCACGATTCTCGTATCCATCACTCTTTTCCAAATCTTTTTTGCTTTTTTCCCTTTCTTCCGACATTGTTTCGATTAGATTATCTTTTTCGGCGAGTTCTCGTCTCAGCGTTTTCAGTTCTTCTTTTGCGGTTTTAAGGTGTTCGAGGGCGTCGTCGTAACCTGATTTTAAGAACAAAAAAATCGGTTATGAATGGATTCGTAAATCAAATAGATAAAAAGAAGAGAACTTGTGGAATTGGTACAACTTTCAGGTAGAACCTAAATTTAAAATTATTCTAACGACTTGTAACGATTATTTTGGACGCCACATGACAAAAGATAGTTTAAGTCATAGGCTAAACATCACTGACTATGGACAATATAAAATTTATGTGATAAGTTCATCTACTTCTCTCATCGTTGATTTAGATGAGATCTTGGAACCAACAAGAGCACACTAGGACACGTCAAATGACTAGAATCATTGCTAGGCTACGTAACATTAATAAGAACACAGGAAATGATGAAGATTTTGGACCCACCAGGCTTTGTATACAGGAAAGAGGAGGAACGAGACAGTTTATATATAAGAGTGTGCGGTACTTATGAAATAAAATCTCCATTAAGCTTAAAAAACTCAAAACTACAAACTGAAATGAAATCTAGCAAATCGAATGCAATGTTTATGAGATAAAGAAGTGTGCAATAAATCTGAAATTAAATCTTGCCAAAAGTGTGCATTACTTATGGAATAATAAAAATGAATTCTTACTACTGTGCACTATTTATGAAATTTTTTCTGAAAAATTTTCAAGAAAGAGTGCTGCAATGAATTTTGAGTCAGAACAAACTCGTCAGCAACTTCAAATCCCACCAAAAATTTTCCTGATAGCAAGACTAAATTTAAATGTTTAGATGTCTGTACAGGTAGTCTGGAAGGAGAATGATTTCAACACCACTCACAGATACAGGAACTAGGTTTGAGGCAGCCAGTCTGAATCCTAGAGGAGGTGAGAGTCGAGACAGGCTAGCCAACAGTTGAAGAAGAGAGACAAGAAATTAAATTCGATACCTGATAATTTTGATTTGAGGGATTCGATTTCCTCATCTCTGTTTCCGATTTCAGAATCGTATTGAATTATTATCTGTTTCACTTCTTCTCTGTGTCTGTTGTTGATCTCTTCATCATCCTCCATTTCTGTTAAACACAAAACAAAAGTGTTAAGGTTGGTAGAGGAGCTCAGAACTTAAGTTTAATGTTTATATCATCCGAAACCTGTTTACTGCTGATCTATGAGGGACACACAGCAAAGGTATAGGCCATCACTCTCACCTGATAATTTAGATTTTAGATTTTCGATCTCTTCGTCTCTAGCGGCTACCTCCTGATCATATTGAATTATTATTTGTTTGATTTCTTCGCTGTGTTTGTTTTTCCTTTCCTCTTCGTCTCTGGCATCTGAAAAGAAAGATGTCGTTAAAAGAACGTTCTTCAGGTGGGGGGAGGGGGTTGTGGGTCATTCTCAAAACCTTACCCTCGTTGAACTTTTCATCCAACTCCGCTTTCAAAGCTGTCAGACAGTTTTCCAACTCGGATATCTTCAATTTCTTCTCCTCGTCCGCCATTTTGAGTTCGTCTCTTTCGCTCGTCAACCTTTCAAGCTTTTCCACCAACTCCGCGGACGTTTTTTCCGCGCTTTCCATTTTCTCGTTTGCTTCTCTCATCTCCGAATTGAGGTTCTGCTCGAAATTTCCCAGATCCTCTTCGTGTCTCGCTTTGATGAACTTTATCTCGTTTTTCAACACGTTCAACTTGTTATCGTTTTCCAACACGAGGCGAACCTTTTCCTCTTCGAACTCTTTTTTCCTTTCCGCCAATTCTTCCCGCAGAGACACGAGACTCCTCTTGAGCGCTTCCGATTCGTTCGTTTTCATCTGAAGCTCTCCGAAAATTTCATTTTTCTCATTTGTCAGCTCCGAGATCTTGTCTGTGAGGTCCTTTTTCGTCTTCTCGTTGTCCGTCAGCTCCTTTTTCATTTTCTCGTTCTCCGACGCCGATTCCCTTCTAAGATTCTCTTCTAAATTTTGTCTGTCTGCTAGACTTTCCAATTCCGTTCTCAGGCTACGGCACTCATTTCCCAAGTCTTCCATTTCTCTTTCCATCCTCCCCTTCTCTTCTCTATTCTCTTCTAATTCGTTCGTCAACTTTATGATGACTTCATTTCTCTCTTCCACCTCCTTTCGAACGCTTTCCAACTCGATTCTAACCTTCCCTCTGTAGTTCCGTGAACTTTCTTTAGATTTTCTATTTCAGCCAACAGCAAGTTACACTCCTTGGTGAGTTTGTCCACGAGAATGGATTTATCCTCTTTCTCTTTGAGTTCTGCTTTTAAATTGTTTCGTATCGCTTCGAGTTCGTTTTGAAGTCTCACGACGGCTCCCTTCTCTCGCGTTATTTCCTTTTTCACCTCCTCCACTTCCTCTTCCATCCTTTCACATTCCTCTCTCCTCGTTTCGACTTCTTTTTCTAGCTTTCTTATCGCTTCTTCTTTTCCTTCGAGTGTTGATTCTAATTCTTTCATTCTCTTCTCTCCTATTTCTAATTCCTTGACTGTCTTCTCACCCTCCGCCATTTTTGTTTCTTCTGATTCCTTTTTCAACCTCTCCAACTCCTCTGTTAACCTCTCGCGAGTTTCCTTCGATTCTTTGTTCAGCGTCTCCAACTCCTTTCTCAGTTTCTCGTTTTCTTCCGTTTTCTCTTTTCCCTCCTTTCTCAGTTGTTCTAATTCCGTTAGCTTGACTTTTCCTCGTTTTCTAAACTTTTGATCTTCTCTTTGCTTTCGTTTAGGTCTTTCAACAATTTCCCACATTTCTCGATTAGATCGTTCTGTAGATTTCGATTCTCGTTTTCCACTTTCGTATACTTTTCCACGTACTCTTTCAATTTGGATTCCGTCTCGACTTTTTCACTAGTCGCTTTCTGTAACAATTTCTTTTCGCTTTCCATCTTATTGATTTTCTCGTTTCTGTCCGTGAGCGCTTTTCCGAGTTTAGCATTCTCCTTTGACTTTTCCTCGAAATCCTTTTTGAGTTTCTCCAGTTCCGTTTCAAGAACGCCACACTTCTCCTTCCACGTGTCTTTCTCTTCTTTCTCGCCCTTCGACGCTTTCCTCGTTTCCTCCAGTTCGGATTCCAATGTCTCTAATTTTTTACTCAAGTTAATCACGTCCGATTTGAGTTTATCGTCCATGTGAAAGCTTTCCGATCCTTCAGAATTTTTGTAATGCGATTGAGTTTCGAATGCTTTTTGCTGCTTTGCCGCACTTTCCAGATTTTCCACCGTCTTTATTGTTTTGTTGTTCTCCAATAGTGTTGCCAGATTTTTACCAACTGCCTCAACTCTTCCTTCTAGTTTCTGCTGAGCTTTTTCTATTTCGACTGTTTTGGATTTGGCCAATTCCTGAAACGAACATTTCTCACATCAGAATTTTCCTGAAGACATTCGGATAAGGCAAAATGTTTCGGGAACTTACCTCAAAAGCTAAACTCTCATTTCGGACAAACTCCAACATGTTGACGAAGCTCTCTTCCATCAGTTTCAGCTTATCAAGTGATCCGCTCACGATCTCCTTCGCTTTCAAGTCCTCCGCGAGCTTTTGATTTTGATCCGTTTTCGTTTTCATTTCCTTCGCGAATTCCGTTTTCATTTCACGGATTTTCTCCTCGTAGTTCTTAATCACTTCTTCCTTCTCTTTTATGAACTCGTTTTCTAAAACAAAAACAGAACCATAAATAAACACCAAGCGAGAATACAACCTCAATCTCGGCCATCCACGATTCGAACCTTTTGTTTTGAGTTCCTTAGTCAAAGCTTTTATTTGTTCCTCCTTGGCATCGAGCTCTTCGTGTATGGCTTTCTTATTCTCGGCGACAGAGAGAGCATTCTCCTCCTCCCTCGCTCTCATTCCATCCACCTCATCCCTGAGTTCTTTCAATTTCTTGTTATTGTCCTCGATTATCATGTTCTTGGCTTTGATTTCCGCGGTCAACCCGTTTATCTTTTCCTTACACTTCAACAGTAAATTATTCAACTTTTCTATCTTCTTATCTTTCTCGTCCATCTTCTGATCTCCCTGACTAGATTCCAAATTGGATAGATCCCCGATCAAGGTTCCGTCTCCGGAATTCTGCGATTTCCTATCTTCGTCCGTAATTATGGTCTTAGAGAGTAAATGGCTCAGGCTCTCGTTTTCCGATTTCATTTTCTGGATTTCCGATTTCAATTCGGACATCTTCTGCTTGAGGTTATCACTTTTTATGTCTTCCGTGGCTTCGTTTATGGTCGTGTCGCATCTGTGAATCAAGTGACACGCGGTTTCTTTTATTTTCTTTAGTCTTTCTACCTCCTTTTGCAGGTCTTCGTTTTGCGATTTCAAGTGCGACAATTCTTTTATCTGGGATTTGTTGTTCGAGTTGGTTTCCTGAAAAGCAAAACGTTTGTATTATCGTAACAACAGCAAATTCTGTTACTATAAACTGATAACAAACCTCCACCACCACCATCACCCACCTGATCGCTTTCGAGGTCAATCAACTGACTGCTATCCGCTCCGTTACTTAAAAGAGAGATTTTAGTTTTTAACGTATCGATGATGTGATCTCTTTCTTCTACGTCATTACGAAGGGATTCTTCTAAGTGGGCTTTGGCTTTTTGTTCTAATTGACATTGTTCTCTCAATTCAGCCATACGTCTCAATGCTTTATCTTGACTCTCCTGAAAACAGAATCAATCAAATTAATTGAGTAAGTAAATAGACTTCAAGGAAAAGAACAATATCTGACGGTGTACATAGATAAGACCCTCTTCATGATCAGAGTTCAATTCCCCATCTCTCTAAAAGGAGGAAGTGACTCACAACCAACTTTGTAATTTAAGAGTTCATAGAGTCACCATCCCTCTCTATTGGGAATCTCTTTTAACATGTTTTTGTTACATGAACACTGGAGAATCTCTCCTGGGTCTTCTATCTATCATTTTTAGACTCAATTTAAAACTAAAATCAACTTTGGAGTGTGTATGGTGTCAAACACATCTCATAAACACTGTTTCATTATATTCATAGTTCAGATTTGTTTTAACTTGTTTTGTTCTCCTAGTACACCTAACTCTCAAGTATATCTTTTTTAATTTTCAGACACATAACCCAATTAAAAACAATAATTTAAATTATCTAGAAAGGATTGATCCTTTTAAAACTCCCAAAATTAAGTAAACTTTGATTCGTCAAACAAACTAACAAATATATAGCCATTCGAAATGAAAGTATAAAAGTCTAGAATCATTCAAAGTTACCATTAACACATTATGAGTAACCTGCTGTTGACTTACTTGTAACACATTTTTGGTTTTAATATTGTCATGTTGAAGTTCTTTATAATGTTTCATTAAATCTGTATACCTTCCCTTATACTTATTATATCTACTTAATATTTTCTTGAAATTTTGATACAACTGCTCTTTTGATATTCTCTCAATTTGACCAGACATTCCATCTTCCATTTCTGACTCTAGATCACTCTGAAACTAGAAGAGAATTATTTTATTATAAACAGTGGGAGCTCTCTGGTTGAGAGGTCAAAGGACTTGAGGTAATGAGTGAGAGTTAAGACTCCTCTCCAGCCTCTCATTATACTAAATCATGAAAGGTGAGATTGAACTACTCAGGAATAAACTTTTGTTCGAATGTTTCACAGTGTAAACTTTTTATCTGGCCAGGGATGAGTCAAGTATTGGAAGAGCTTGAAAGTCATTTTTTTGTTTCAAGTATTTTGTATTTAAATTCGAATCAATTGTCTGAGAGGTGAAATGTGCAGGCCTATGTTAACTCTTCGAGATTGTCATTTTAAAAAATCTCATTATAACATGTCAAGGCTCAAATTAGTTACAATTATGTATTCGTACTCAATTATGATTCAGGGTTTGTTTCTTCACTAAGCAAAATATTAAAGTTCATAAAGAATGATTCCATATATGATAGCAAAATCAAAAATTTTCCCAAAACTCCTACCTGGAAAAAAATTCTGATTGACACCACCCTCATAGATAGGAAACAAAGAAGGCTCACTGGTAACTGAACTGAGAGATGATCTTCTACTTCTGCTCGTATTATGAGTCATATTGGACGGAGATGTAGCAGTCAAATCAACATTATGTAAAGTTAATGGCATTTTGGTAACTCCATCTTGAGGATCTGAAACCGAGACCAAATAAATAAATCCCTCTCTCCGAATTCACAACCAAAAATACTAGTACAACAAGACACATACCATCATCCCCACCAATACTGAAGAAATCCGTCGACACATTGGAAATGTCTGTCGGATAGGTAATGGATGAACTTGCATTATTGTCTGAGAGTGAATTAACTGACGGTGACGGCGATATAACCTAAACAAATAAAATAAATATAAATAAATACGTTTTGGCCTCCAACATCGTGCCGTGTAATAAATGAGATGTACGTTAAAATGTTCGCCTCGTGATTTATAATGTTTACATGATGTAATGATATTCCTGATAATACAAAAAAAGGTGGAAAGCCTTCGGAAATTCGGTCAAGCCATATTTCACATCCGACAGGGCCCAAACCCAACACCAAAATCAATTTTAACAACTTTATCACCTCGAGTATTTAACAGAGATAAATAAAAATGTGACACAAATTTAGATAAAAAAAAATATTAATAAATAAATAAATGAAAAGACAACCTGAGCTAATTGCTGAACTGAAACAGGAAACTTTAACGGAGCTTGTTTGAATTCTTCTTCAATTTTATCCTTCAATTTCTTAAACATTTTCCTTCCTAATTAATTATTTATATAACTATATACAGAAATACAATTTATTTTGTATAAGCTAACTTATGTGATTCATTATTTTATAATTAATTATAATCCACCTTGTACATGAATGATAACTGTTTTTATTTTGGCTTTTGACGTCATCGAAAATGGCGAATCTTTCTGCTACGAAGTTATTCTAAAGACACGACGAAAACTTTTTTCGCACGAATTTGTCCTTGGAGGGAGATAAGTAACGGAACGAATGAATGAGTTTTTACGTTTAATTATCATTCTTTTCATGAGATTAGAATTTGTTTTATATAAAAAACTTTGAATTCTTTTTCGCAATGGTGTGATAAATGTTTCCTCTAGATTTAATTTCCTTTTTTAAATTATATTCTGAGTCAAAAATATTTTCCGCAAAGTTTCGATTCGTTCAGTGGTTTCAAAACTTTTTTGTCCTGCTGGCTGAAATTTTTGACATTTTAATAATAATTAATATAAAATATATACAGTGGCTCACATCTTAATTGTGACACTACCTTTTGTAATAATAAAACCGCTGTATCTTCTAAACTGTTAAAGTTATCGGCGAAATTCGAATAACAGGTTGTAGATGTTTGTTAACCCGACATAAATCAAAACTAATTTTCCAAAAAATATTTTTAACCCTCTAAAAATAAGAAAATTAGTATACTGAAACTAAAATATATCTCACACCTTATTTGGGACACTAATTTTTACATTCAAAAATTATGAAATGATACCTTTTTAATTTTTGGTGTGGTAGTCTTTTGTTTTGATGACACTCTGTAGCCGTTTTGACATCGATTCCACCAGCTTCTGAGTAATTACTGGCTAATTTTACACCATCGTTCAATTAACGGTTTCTTCAAGTCATTTTTGCTCCTATACTCCGTTTTATGAGGTTGATGTCCAACAAAGCCCAAAAATTTTCCATCGCATTTAAATCGGGTGGGATTCACTGTAGGTTTCTTCCTTTTGGTTGATTGGACCGCCAAGTTTCTCAAGCTGTTGGTTCAAAATAAGAAGTGCTTTTATTGACTTAATTGTCTGCAAGTTCCAACAACACTGAGTTATTTAGAACAAAAATTGAAACAAGGAAAGGATTAAGATATCACAAGAATATTTTTAGCAGGGGCTTTATGGTCTCGCCGCCTTCAGACATGGATGAGTAGCGAACGCAGCGGAATACCTAAATCAGTTTTTGTAAACCTTCTCACCTGTGGCCATCACCGCTACCCAGAATGGCTGGGACGTCCACTTTGAAACCCACTGGTCAAGATGCATATTCCTTCCTGGCGCTGTCTTATATTGTCATGATAAAACTGTCCTCGAACCCATTTGAACTTGGACGGTTCAGCTATGGTGCTCTTCTTCCAACCTGAATTGAATTCGGACTATTTCAAAAATAATGCACACAAAGAATTTCTTTCAAAAATGGTGTAAACCTCATCCAGACGAATTTTCATAAATATTGCACGCCTGGAAAATTCATTTTCCAATATTGCACAATTCAATCTGTAAGTCGTTCACACTGGCGAGGGACTACTTTCAAAAGTAATGCACACTATCAAGTGCCTGAAGACTATTATTTAATGATACAATTGAGACACCATCAAATTGAGGTTTTGAGAGGTTCGAGCCTTAGATCTTGATAAGGACAAATGACTGGACTAATTCGCAAGCATTTGAGGCTGGCTTTTCGGACTCTCGAGGGTTCTGAAGTCGCTGAACCTCAGGTATACCAAAATGAAGCCAAACCTTCACTAACTTAGAAACAAAAACTGGCAAAGGTTAGAGTGGGCCAGGGAGGGATGTCCTGGACAAAGGGAAGGTCTAAAATTGTTTTTAGTTGTTTGAAAAATGGACCCGATGGATTTCGTCATTATTGACACGAGCTCAAGGAAGAGCCTGTATGCCACCATCAGCATCAGGATTTTAAAATGAAAACAAAAGAAACGTGTGTGATACGTATAAGACTAGATCTAAGAGAGAGATTGAAGCAACGCTACGTATAATCACGTGTTTGATGTGTACTTTTTTCATAAATAATGCACACTTGCTTTGGAGGGGCTAATAAAATTGTAAAATGAGGATGTCAAAATGGTCACTCACCCTTGAACCTGTAGGTGGCTTCTTTGGAATAAACAGGTTTTCTTGCAGAAATCTTAGTTTATTTCCAGGAGTGTACAATGAATACTGATTACAAAGTTGATATTCGGTGGTATTTATATAAGCCAGGTAGGAGCCGGAATAAAAGGGGTAGCCAACAGGTAAAAGGATTTTCATGGAATGCAGGAAATGGATGGAACGGTTGACGGATGAAATGCGGAAGGTTATTGTTAAGGACAAGAACAAAGGCTCTCTACCTGGTGACGCTACAAACCAAATGAAAAAATTGTTTTTCAAATTTCAAATTTGGTGATACAAAGGAAATGGGATTTTGGGAATTCGTGCCTGTCATTGGACCCATCTACTAGTTGTGGAAGGCCGAAACCCCTTACTAACTCTGTGTCTCAGCAAGGAAACATTCAGGGAAGGAACGGAAAATAGGCTATAGTTTCCCTGCTATTCTCCTCTACCTTTCACGTAAGTAATTCCTTTTACCTTCATATCGGACACTTTTCCAGTCTTCCATGTTACCTTCTTGCTTCCCTTTCGTTTTCTTTCCCCGACAATCAAATCTTTTCTTCTCCTTTTAATGTTACCTAGCCTTGTTCATAAACTCATACTCGAAAAGGAGGAGTTTATCCCTTACTAGCTTTCTCTTTTGGGTTACTTTCTCACGACACAGCTTTCCGTTCCTACCAAAAACTCGTCTTCAAGGTGAAGCAGTTTATTTCCTTCTAGATTCGGTGTAGAATCGTGTGGTTACTTATTTTCGTTTATAGTTTTGCTTTTGACTTTTCGTACGAGTTACACTTTAATTTTACTGTAATTTTGTAAAACTTCGAAAAATTACAGGGAGTACTGTAAGTATCTTTCTACTTCCACTATGTCTGAATCTACGGTTTGGCAACAACTCGCCACGAGCTCTTACATCTCGAGATTCCTATATCTTTACATCTCGATTTTCTACCCAGAGAATTTTGGCTGGAGTTGTACAGGGTAGTGTCTTAGGACCTTCTCTTCACATGAAACCTACCTTGTCCCGAAGAAGCCACGGTTGCAACATTCGCAGATGACACTGCTACTTTAACGATCAGGAGAAGAAGTAATTTCCAAACTCCAGAAAGCTGCTAACCGGATCCGCTCCTGGGCCAAAAAGTGGCGAATTCACATGAACCAAGGGGAGTCCGCTCTTGTGAATTCTGCCCAACGCATTTTATAAACTGTGCGACCATTCCGAATCAAAACATAACAAACAACTACTAAAACCCATCTGGACTTACGGGATGCTGTTGTGGGGCTGCACGAGTACAAGCAACGCCCTCACGGTCCAAAGATTTCAGTACAAAGTACTAAGGAAAGCTGTTGGTGCTCCCTGGACAATCTCCATCGAGATCTAGGTATTAGAATGGTGGATGATGAAATCCATCTACAGGCCACGCATCACTTTGAGGGACTCCGAACTCACCAAGGTAATCTACTGAATTTCACCAAAGCTCTGGAGGAAAATTCACGGGCCTGTTGGGGTGAGCTAGAATATTAGCTATACCTCTCCAAGATTAGTAACAGTGACTAGTGGGGTACTGACAGTATAGTGATGCAAACTATAAAGCTTGCTGGACTTATTTTGTAATGTTCATTTAATTTCAATAAATAATTCTGTCTTGAGATTCCTGATGTTGGGGCAGGACGCAACTAGCGGGTGCTGGTTCTCGATCCCAGCAGCGAGAATAATGAAAAAGTACGCTTACCTGAGTTCGTCCCTTATATCTGCTTGACAGCTGAAAGGGGGAAAGGGTAGGTAGAGAAAGGATCTCCTGAGGAGCTTACCCTTATCAGGACTACGTCAGTTGAGATGACCGCTATACGCGATCGCGTAATTTGACAGGTACGACTTTTTGTGGGAAAAGTCGACCACGTGCTGTCACTGAGTTTTTCATGTTGAGAAACTTCGAGAAAAACTACGAGGGACTGTGAAAAACTATGAAATACTGCGAGAGACTATATGAGACTATGAATCACTACTTGAGACAGCGAGATTCTCAAAGATTGTGAAAGACTATCAATGACTGCTCGACAGCCGCGAACCTGTAAGCATTCAGCTCGCGTATTTACTCGGCTCCGCCTCCTTCCAAAATTGGCGCAAACACCTGACGAATCTCAAAAGGGTAGCGGCAGAAAACCCAAACTTTCGTCTCTAAAAATTCAGTCAGCAACCAACGATCAACAACAGAATAAGAAATCAAACAAAAGCAAACAAATTTGGACAAATAATAAGTTATATTTTCTTGCTCATCTATATTAATACTATAAAACTTTCAATTAAATTAGCTAGAACCTTAATTTAGTTTGAGCAATTTATATGTACAAGGCAAAAATTTAATGATCAACACTAAATAAAAAATAAAAATTTTTCAAAGTATTGCCGGCGATTTCGAAAAACAAAATAAAAAATAAAATAAAAGTTTGGTAACAAATAAACCGATCACATTTCTATCGAATTTCCTATAACTCAAATTCATTAAATATTAATCGAGAGTAGTGCTTTAAAACGGAAAAACAGAAATGTCATCGATTCATGCTGATAATTCGAACCAACTACCTCCACCAGGAAATAAAAACAAAGAAAAAACGAAATTTAGCTTATCCGACCGATTTAAAGCAAGCAAAAAAACAAGAACTGTTAGCAAAAAGAAATCTAAACACAAAAATTTTTCTCCTTTCTATTGCACATATCGCTTTTCGTTTTTAATTTATCTACTTCCTTTTCTATTATTACTCTTCGTCACAACCATCGCACGTAATAAAATTATATTTAAACACAGACAAACTCATCTGGCTATTAGACAATTATCTGATTAAAAACGATTTAAAAAAGCTCAGAACGACTGCATTAAAGAATACTGAGTGTCTTAAGTTCAAAGTCACGCCCCTTGTGAAAGACAAAACAAAATTACAGCAAAAAAAGGCTAATCGTTGAGGAATGTAAACAGACATGTTGTACACAGCAAAAATATATAAATAAATAAATAAAAAACACAATTTGATATTGATCCAATCAAAAATCAGAGCAGCGACAAGATAAACATCACTTTGAGGAAAGGTGGAAACAAGATCTGTTGCAAACCCGTAGAGGAAGACTCGGGGGGTTAATGGAGAACAACGACAGCTGCTGAACTCTAGAGTGGACCCACCTATGTTCCAAGCAAAGTATAACAGGGACAACTGGAAATCCTTTACTGCGGACCCTATATATCTCTTAAGCAGGGAAAGAAATAAATAAAATAATGTTCTACAGAGCATTTTAAAATAAATAAAATAAAATAAACAAATATTTGATCGCACGCTTTTGAGAGGTTTAAAAACCAAAAACTCAGAGCAACAGCACCAAACAAAACATTTGGGAGATTACAAACTCCACAAATCTCATTTGCTGTAGATTAGGTTTATAAATTGCTCTCTTTCATGTTAAAACCTATATAACCCTTTGAAGTATACTAATTCCACATTCAAATTTTTATTTATAAACAAAGACAGAAGTTACAGTATTTATACTATATTTTATATTAACGATTTGTAACCTATTGTAATCCTCTAACTCTAACCTCAACCTAATACTTCAACTATGTATGGTCTAAAACAAAGTTGGATTCATCTTAGTTTAGTTTTAGTTATAATCCGGTTTTCCATTATAGAGAGGATTGTAAAACAAAATGACATCAGCAATTTCGCTGTACCTAGTCATCAGAAAGATGTTCCGTCTTAATAGGGTTTGAAAGAGGATTCAAACTCACAGTCATAATTTCTACACTCAGGCGAATTCACCACTAAACACCCTGAATCATTATGTTTGTAATTAATTTGAGTCTTCAACTGTTAACAGATGAAATTTTTCTTAATGGCAATCTCAAATACATAATGCCAGACTTGAATATGTCCTATTTGTACGAACCGATTCTCATTTAAATACAAAATACTTAATTCAAGTATTAGAAGAGCTTGAAAGCTATTTTTATTTGCTTTATCACTGATCACTGTGAATCAATTCAAACCCAAGTTTATTCCCCAGTTAAGTTGAACATGTCTTTTACCACGCCACTTCTTAAGCAAAAGAAAAATTTCATTGGGTATCTAATTTACCCTCACAGCTAACTAAAATTGTGTTGAACCCACTAGCATAAATTAAAAACAAATAAATAATCACAAACATGAAGTATACTTAATCACCTCTCAACACATGAACACGACCTATAGCAAATGTCATTAAAATCTAAATCCCTGCTTCAAAAGGTTAATAAAAAAATTTTCTACTTCATGGAGTATTGAAAGAAAACGTTTCGGTGTCTAAAAATCAAAATAAAACCAAAAAATGCAATTTGATCAGATGCATTTAGGAGAATTCCATAAGTCGGTGCTCTAAGACTTAAAACATCAACACCAAATCAAAAATTTGAAAATAATTTTTTAAAAAGAGATTCACAATTTCAAAAATCGTCACACTGAGCTTTTTAAACATAAATCCAATAATAACAAAACTTTCTTGCATCCAGTAATAACGGTTTTTACCCCACAAACATTTTGGAATGATGTCTATGGAATGATGTAAGACGTTTCAACGATGGCAGTTATCTGAGAATAATTGAGACCTCACTCAAGCTCTCAATTCCTTAATTAAGGGTCAAGCTTTACTCCTAATTAAAAAGAAATCAATCACATTCTAATATTAAAAAAAAGACAACACAAACAAACCCACCAACACATCCGAGCTTCTTTTCTTTTCGTCTCATAAGTGCGGCGTCTCCTTTTCAAAATCACTTCAACACTCATTTTCATTATAAACGAAAAATTTTTTTGATTTTATAAAAAAACCAAAACCCGATAATTGAGTCAAGCGAGCCTCGTAACGAACTTCTTTTTTTGTTTTTTAAGCGAAAGCGTTTTTAACTCGTTGGTTCATCACAATTTTTCAAAATGGCGCACCGAATAATTAAAACAAAAAACATATAATAATCAAAAAATATAAATATATACAATATATAAGCAATCACTCACTCAATCATTCATACATCGGTTAAAAAAAAAAGAGAGAGAGAATCATAATTCTCGCTTAATTTGTACTGATTTCCTAAAACCCACCCGTCGAAAAACAAAAGAAAGAAAAAACGGTTTTTTAGTCCATAGAGAAGATAAACCTGAAAACGCTGCCTCCTTTATAACAACATCGGACGCCGGAACGAGTTAAAAGAAAAAAAGCTCTTCCCTTACCTCTCACACAGCACATTTAATAAATCTAAGCGCGAATATAATCTAGACCTCGACCTCGATTTACGTAACAATTTAATTAAATAATTAAATGATTATCTATTAATTGTTATCTCATGCTAAAGACATTTTAATTTTTTCTTGTACGATCTACCGCCATTTTGACATTAGCTTGTTCTGATCCATTTACAGACCTCTCTCTCGACTAATTTATGAGGTCCTGGACAAAACAAACATCCACACACCAGATCAATTTTAAAAGATCATTGCGGCATCATCTTTCACCCAAAAAATAACCAAAACGAGTCCGATTACATACGATTATAGTTATTACTTTGCTTGCTTCGAGAATACTGTTTACATTTATACGTTTTAATTATAAATAATTTCAAGTTTTCTTCTTTTCCTGTCTTCTTAAAATATAAATCTACAAATCCATATTCATTATATATCTTATTATATATATATAAAAGTAAAATTTTTCTTTTTGCGGTTTTTTACATTGGTTAAAATAAAAATTTTGATTCTTTCCTGTTTGGATTCATCATGACCGCTTTGAGTTTTTCTTTTTGGTTTTTATCATAACAAAAAAAAATTATTTCACCAAAATATTAAAAACAAGATCAACAAATTAAATTAAAGACTTGGCTAGCTAGTTATCTGAAAGGTGTTGCGTTCTCTGTCGGACTTCATCCGGAGTTATGTAGTAATCGGAGGCATTTCCGTTGGCGCTCGACTTCAAGCTTCCGTTGACTGCTGACGACGGCGAAACCTTTTCTACTGTCTTTTCCGTTGATTCGACGGAATGTGTTTTCGTCTGTGAACAAAAGAAGAAAGAATTAGACGAAACCAATTCACTTCATTGTATCAGGCATATTTTTACGAAATCGGTAAGAAACAAAACTCCCACAGCTACTGATTCCTAAAGATTTGACCGATACCAAGATGGCGCCTAGCCCACCGTACTAACTCAAATGTTTACTTCTCATCTGATGTTGTCTTGCACTAAGCTACATAACATGAAACTCTTCCTAGGTTTCAAGTAAAAATCAAAATTTTTTTCGAAATAAATACAAAATGGCAAACATCACTGGACTGCTGGGTCTGTGGCAACACCTTGAAAGAGGTGAGAATGGTTGGTAAATTCTCGACAGAATACAGAATCAGCAAATCTAACTTCTTCAACAGTTGTTAAAGTCGAAATGTTTGCAAAAACCAAAACATGGGTCACTTAAAAAGTCTTCGTCGGTTCATATCTCACTCACGGGTCACTGCTCAAAATGGTGATGATTAGAGTTCCGTCTACTTAGACAAAGATAGAGAAGTTGGATGAACCGAAGCAGGATAATCACGACGAGATTTAATTATCACCCAGACGTTTATGAATGTTTCTGAGTGTGTGTTAAGTCCAACACGATTGGCAGAAGACATAAAAGTGTGAAAACGAAGCCAAACTCAATCATCAAAATCAAAACAGAAACAACTTCCAAGAAATCAAGACAATCGACGCGAGTAAACACGCTCTCGCAAGGGCAAACATCTCAAACACTAAACTACCGGTTCCTCATCCTTCCCTCCTCTCCCCGTTCCAGGAAAAGCACTCCCGGATCCCACTCCAGGGATCGTTTGAAACTTTTCCAAATGACTTATAAACCATTCCTCCGCTCCTGGACAAAAAAAAGCAAACAAAGGCAAATCATTTGAGCACAAAATTGCGTCATTGCCTTCTCGATTCATTTTCCAACCAGAAGTCGTCGTCCGGAAAAGCATCATCATAACCTCCTCCGAGAAAACAAATGAAAACTTACTTTTGACTTTTTCGACGTGTACGAGTCTTTATAAAACTGACTGAACAAGAAGTAAAACATGACGGCGTGCATTCCGATCCACCAGACGAAAGCTTTCGGATAATTGCAATCGATGAAGAGAAGCTGGAATGCGTGGACCATGATGGCGACGAATTGAACCTGAAAGCAAAATATCAGGGATAAATTTGATAATCCGGTTCGAGACATATTCGGAAATTTTCCAACATAATTTGGTCTTAATTATAAACATTTTTTACTTCTCCTCCCAACCCTAACCGCCATCCCTTCCATTTTTAATTAATTAATTAATTGAATTAACTGACGTAAATCCTACGTTCATGGCTTTTCATCTAAACAACCCGTTCGAGATACTGGCAACAAAATGGACAGAAAATTTTTCAAAATTTATGGAAATTTACTCGTGACGCACTTTCACAGGCGACAAATACCTAAAGACCAAATGTTCGAAATGACTTTCGATAATCGCTTATCTTTTTTTCCCTTTTTTTTATGGAACGTGACGTCCTCTCCAGTCTTTCGGAACGCGTTTTAGAACGACTGGAAACGACCTATCAGTCATAATATCTTGTAAACAAAAAAACTATTTACGCCACTGGAACTTTTCCATTTTCCATATTCCGACCTCCAAATCCCGCCTCATATGTGAACCGGAAACATATGTTCTATGTATGTAACGATAAAAGTGATAAATCGAGGTAATACAGTGTATGTAGGTCCCGGGAATTATTTATAATCGCCAATTTGATAAAAGTGACAGATTATTAAATATTTATCACATTTACCGGGAAGTTTATAAAATTTAATAAATGTTTCCTCAGATGCTTCGCTTCTGTTCCTTTCCTGACAAAAGGCAAGCAATCTAAGCAGCTGCGGAACCTCCATACAAGTGACGAATATACCAGAAGTGTCAGACGCAAAAATTTTTTATTAATTTCTCCATTACAGGTTGAATATTTTATAAACTACCCGGTAAATGTGATAAATACTCAATAATTTGTCACATTTACCAAGGTGATTATGAGTAATCGACTGATTTATCACTTTCACCGTAATAATAACTGGATGCAACGTATAGAACCGACATTAATTTCCGGTTAACCATGTTTCGGGTGGATCATTTGAGAAACCTTAAAAGAACCTTACCATTTGGAAAGCGGTGAGGTATTTCTTCCACCAAATGAATTTTTGGTATTTGGGTCCAAGTGCCGCGATCAAGTAGTACGTATACATGATGATGTGAACGAATGTGTTGCACAAACCGAAGAAGGTGCTGTGACCACCTGGAAAACAAACAAAAAATTTTTTAAAAATCTTTTCCCACTGACCAGCGGTCAGCAAACCCGTCATCGAAAAGAGCCAAGTATAAACCATCAAAAATTGAAATTAATTCAAAATTCCTGACGAATTCTAAATATTTCTCACATTTACCGGCTAGTTTATAAAATCCCAACTCATAACCTGAAAAAAACGTTTATTTAATTCCTGATTATAAGTTGTAGGGTTATCAAACTAGCCGGTAAAAATGATAAATACTCAGTAATTTCTCACATTCACCAAGATTAGTCTGTAATTATAAATAGTCGAAAGGAATTCTTCGCTTGATTTATCACTTTTGCCGTAATGCATTGCAATTTCGCACGTGTTCATTAATTCGGATATGTTATATTGTCAGTACAAACTTGCAACAGAATCCAAAACTTTGAATAATTAATGGAAAATCATTCTCATTTCCCAAACTACAGCCGAGAACAAAAACCCGGATTTTCCTCACCGTTTTAAAAATCAAAGGAGAAAATTCTGGTCCAAAGTCCAAACACTCAAGTTCAAGGCGAAAGTCCTAAAATGAATTTGCACAAAAATTGTCAAAGAAAAGGAATCCGCCATTTTGACGAACGTAGTTTAATGACGACAAAAACCAAATTTATTTATTTATTTTTTGTCCGGTTTCTTTTTCTTTCCGACTAAACACCCGTTTTTTGTTTGTGTGCTGAAAAATTTAAATAATTACGTACCGAGTAGCGCATAATTTGGTTAAATAACGACTTCGCATTTGTAACGTTTAAATGAGTCCCCGTGACCCCCGCCCCCGCCCGCCCGGTTCATGTTTGTAATTTTCATTCTCGGTAATCGTTCGCAATTCGTTTGCTTAACAAATCAAATGACGTAGGTACGTGACAGCAACAAAAAGCCGGGGAAAAAAATTCAAAACACACTCACACACAGACAGGGAAAAAAATTTGTAGCGGAGACCTTTAATCCAGAAAAACTATGAATTAATTAACATAATCGATGAATATTAAAGGAAGATAGACTTTTGGGACACCCTCCCAGAAAATCTTCCAGGTTAGCTTCTTCGACTTCTATTGTGTAGACCGAAAAGTAATATCGTATATATGTTAAGGTAAAATATAATCCTCGGCGATTATTCATAATCACCGTCTAAGCTAAGTAAATGTGACAAATTGCTGAATATTAATCACATTTATCGGCTAGTTTGTGAAATCTACAACTTATAATGGGGAGTTTGCTAAAAGTTTGCTAAGAGAACGATTCGAAAATTTTATAAACTGGCACATAAATGGGATACATCTTCAGTGATTTGTCAAATTTTCAAAGCTTAGCTGGTTATTATGAATAATCGCCGAATTGTATCGAATTCTCTCAAATTATCACTTTTACCGTTGCATATTTACGGCATTACTTTCGGGTTTGCATTATCATGTACAATTTCCGGTGATTATTCATACTCACCAATTAAGCTTGGTTACTGTGACAAATTACCGAATATTTTTTTCACATTTACCGGCTAGTTTGCGAAATCTACAACTTATATTGGAGAGTTTCATAAAAGTTTGAACAGATTACTAGTTGGAGATTTTATAAACTAGCCAGAAATATGAGAAGTATTCTGTAAATCGTCACATTTACTAAGATTAGTTGGTGATAATGAAAAATTGTCGAAATTATAGGGAAAGGTGGGATAGTTGATCCTGTAGGATACAATCAAAATTGGCGCTTGGGGAATATTTTTGCGCTGTTGGCGACATTAGCAGCCATGACGAGTACTAAATCTTGTTTATCTCATTTTGAAAAATAACTTGTTGCTTTTAAATTTGAAAATTTGATTTTTCTCAATCCAACTTTTTATACCTGTGCACGATAAGTCGAACTTGTGCTTTACGATTTATTGCTTATTTTCCTGAAATACTGTGTTTATTTTATTTAAACGATTGTTTCCACAACAAATTTGCGACTTCTTGCTGGTTTTTCAATTTCGAAAAATGGTCGCATCAGTTGATCCCTTCATATAGGAATCCTGATCTTGATTGAGAACTTGATCCTAGAATCAAATATTCTTATTCTATAATATTATATTCTTTTTGTCTCATTAAGAATTAGGTTTAATCAAATGCCATAGTATACAACTAAGGAAAGAAAAGAAATATAAGAACTTTCAAGACAAAACTTTTTAAAGTACTTGTATAATTGCCAATTACACCCCATTAAAAGTCAGTTTATTTAGTTTACTGTTTTCAAATTTAGTTCAAGCTTTTTAGTCACCTATGATAATCGGGATCAATAACAGATCAAGCACACGTTTAAAGAAACTGATTTCGCTTTGTTAATTAGAAGGTCTTCAAAGGTCATAATTAATGGTCTATAGATACATGCCTCGTTGAAAAATTTCAATTTCATTATCATAGTTATTAAAAGCAAACAGGGATCAACTAACCTTTCTATAGATTTGCCCCATTTATCACTTTAACCGTAAATTTTACTGGATATAACGCACAGAAATGAAATCTGATAGATGAGTTGTGATAAAAATAAATACTAGTAGAGCTTCCCGGCGATTATTCATAATCACCAACTAAGTTTAGGTAATATGACGAATTACTAAATATTTATCACGTTTACCGTCCGTTTTGTAAAATATCAAACTCGTGATCTGAGCAAATTTTTATTAAATTCTCTATTACCAAGTTGTAGATTTTACAAACTAGCCGGTAAATGTGAAAAAAATATTCGGTAATTTGTCACAGTGACCAAGCTTAATTGGTGAGTATGAATAATCGCCGGAAATTGTACATGATAATGCAAACCCAAAGTAATGGCGTACATATGCAACGGTAAAAGTGATAATTTGAGAGAATTCGATACAATCCCGGCGATTATTCATAATAACCAGCTAAGCTTGGAAAATTTGACAAATTACTGAAGATGTATCCCATTTACGTGCCAGTTTATAAAATTTTCGAATCGTTCTCTTAGCAAACTTTTAGCAAACTCCACTATAAGTTGTAGATTTCACAAACTAGCCGGTGAATGTGATTAATATTCAGCAATTTGTCACATTTACTTAGCTTAGACGGTGATTATGAATAATCGCCGAGGATTATATCCATATCCATGATTTATCACCTTTACCTTAACATACAAATTATGTGTAACATTACTTTCCGATCCACCAAATATTCGCTTACCCCCCCATCCCCGCCTTCCTGGACCGAAGGATAACGAGGATTCTAATTTCTGAGACAAAAACCGGACTATAGAAAAAATAAAATAATTATTTATTTTCTTGTTGTGCGTCAGCAAACATGTAACCGAGTTTAGGAATTTCTTTTTTATTGACACCGACGGTGGTGATTCGCATAAAATAATGACGACAACTGACAAGGTGAACTATTAACATAAAACCCGACCGGATGTTGACAAAGAAATAATCAATTTTGACATTTCCAGGTTTTTTATTATTGTTGCTGTCCGGACCTGCTTCGCATTTCGCGCCTTTTGTTTAATTCGTTACTGTCTTTTTATAGTATGATTGTGAGTATGTAAATTACCTCCAAAGGACCAGAACCGGAAACAGATGCCCTCTCTCTTCCAAATCTCAATCTTACAATAACATGGTACGTTAGAGACGAATTGTTTCGAAAGCTTTGGTTTTGTTCCTCATGATGGTCACTATAGTTCTCCCTTAGTCTGGTTCACATCCTTTAGTCTAGGAGTCGGCAACCTTTTTTGGGTCAAAATCAACCAAAATGCGAGTATTAAAGACACGTTTGGGTCAGCGATTTTCTTATTAAAACAGCGACAGGACAATGTCGCTGCATTCCGCATACAATCGGCCGATTCCATATCCAGTCAGGCAGGGGGCTTTAACTGATGTTTTTATATGTTATACTGGATTCAAATTTGATAAGTTCATAACTTTGGGACAAAAATTTTTTAGGGAAAAGAAAAATGTTTGTATATCTTATACTTCATTTTCGAAACTAAAGTGGGTCACTTGAAATTACAAAATGGGTCACTCAGTGACCCACAGGTCATAGGCTGCCGACTTCTCTCTAGTTCTTCCGAAATCCCTTCAAAAATAATTTGTTTCCCATACAAAACACCCCCCGTCCCCAGATACCATCTTAGACATTAACTAGTTCATACGTCAAGTATTGGGGGTTTCATTTGAAGAACAGACCAGTGTCTTAGACCCAGAATTGGACCAGGAGGACTACAAGAATGAGATAAAAGAAGAAGGAAGAAGTTAAAGGCGGTAAGTAAAGAATATAACGGGCACAAAACTTAAGCGATGGTTTCAAAAATAATGCACAATTTGACTGTCATTGAAACCTGAATCAAAATTCCAGTGAGGTCTTCTGAACCTTTTCGAGTTTAGTCTTGCGACATGTCAGACTAGAAACTGTGTACAAAAACTGGGTGATAACAAGATTGAGTATAAGACTAAGAGAGAATCACAGGGACAGTGGAGTCTGAGAGTATAAGCAAGGATAAAGACGAAGAGAAGGAGAGTTAGAAGGTGGGTGAGAGAAAATAAGAGGTTGGTACCTGAAGTACTCCAGTATTTAATATAATTCCAACCCAACTTTATACATTTCCAGGGCCGTAACAACCAGAAATCAATTCTTCATAACCACACATCAACTCCTGTGGTCCGAATCTTGATTTATTTGAGGATGTAACAAAACCTGTCACCTTGCAGTTAGGCTATTAATTAATCACGACGATAAATCGTTAAACCAATCAATAAATTAATCGATTATTAATTAATTAAAATTTCGAAGGTATAAAATTTGAAGTTTCATTCCCGCCTCGAAAACCGGAAATGGTTTCGACACAACCACTAACATCTACTTTCAGAGCTGTTTATCCATCCGCGACTCGAATTCCTCCCCCTATGATCCACCTGATCCTAATTATCAATTACAATTCGAATTCTTTTGTTGATGGAAATTAAATTTGAGGATCGGGACTGACCGGAAGTTCTATCCGACTTCCGGATTGTTCGAAAATCTTAAAAACAAAACAAAACCCCCTTCTACAATATACACTAATTACATCTAATCAGATGACGTTCTTTAATTAATAATTTTTTTCTTTTCTAGGTCAGTGAGACATTGTCAGGTCAGCAATTCACAAACAGGCTCGATACTTCTAACTCAGGTATGACAAGGACTGACGTACGAAAATCAAAACAATTCGATTCCGCCTGTTACCAGCACCGTTTCGTCGTCAGTAGTGATAACAATAATTATTATTACAGAAACCCCGTTTTCTTCTTAATTCCGCCATTTTGTTTCAAATTTGACTTTTTAATTCCCTTACCAGGAGTGAATTTAACTCCGAACCATACGGACATGGGCATGACACCGTGGTGAATCACGTGCAACGTTGAAATGTGTTCATTCTTCTTACGCAGAACGAAGAAGAACTGAAAGAATCAAAACCAAAAAACGAAATCAAAACAAATTTGACAAAAATTTTAAACAAAAACCAAATTCCAAACAAATTTGTATTAACATAATGCCTCTCTGATGCGACTGACTGAAATCATGTTAGGATTTTCAGGCTCCGAGTGAAAAACGACAAAAAAAATTCTTTGCAGTCATACGTAAGGTTTTGATCCAAGTAAACATTTGGCGAAGCCACTCCTTTCGCCTCCTAAAACATGGCGTTAAGAGATTTGCTTCGTGATTCGAACGCCATTTTCAGGTTTTTAAATAAATATTGAAAGAAGAAGAAGAAGAAGAAGAAAGGATGAAAACCGAACAAACACGACTAACGCCAACATTAAAAATAGACCAATGTAACAAGAATGTTCGTTAGAAACTCGAGACTTTTCTGTCGGTAACCGTTTCGCTAATTTATGACGATACCCCGTCGCTGTCTACAGCCAAAATTTGGCAAGCCACCATTTCAGTAGTGCTGGTTAGATTGCAAATCCATTTCCGACAAAACAACCTTCGCTAAATAAATCAGCCAATGAAACTTTGTTTGTGATAGTGTTCGTAGTTATACTGTAAATCGGCTTCCTACAAACTTTAATCCTTTGCGCTCGATAGGCGACTCCCACTCAGTTTGATACTCGAATTAGATGCCCGACAGAAATGATTGCCTTTGTTTTGTTTCTTTCAAACGGGTCCTTAATTTCATTTTCTATAATAATTATAGTATAACTTATAGTTATATAGTTGAGTTTTAATTCTGTTTTTCACCCTTTTTGGGTATAACATGATACGGGAGGAGAATTCGAACTCGTGACTATAACTTCTTAGTCTGGCACTGAACTAATACAACACAGACCTCTGAATTATATTATAATTTTATATCTTATAATTACATCTTTTGAAATGGATATAAGATTTTCTAATATAAAATTAGTCCGCAACCACAAATCCTGTGCAATATTTTATACAAAAAAAACTGTGCAATATTTTTGAAACGGATTCAATTCAAGAGTGTGCAGAATTTAAGAAATGTGTTACTTAAAAAGTGTGCAATATTATTGAGAGATCTGATTATATGCGATAAATCTGTATAATGTGAGGGTTCGTTTTTTATTTAACACTCCAAAGTTGGCTAGAAACCTGTTTCAAAAATAATGCACACTTTCGTACCGAGGTCATTTCATAAATATTGCACACTCCCGTACAAAATTCATTTCAAAATACTGCACACTTTTATATTGACCCATTTCATAAATATTGCACACTTACACGTCGATCTCATTTCATAAATATTGCACACTTTGATTAGGAATCCATTGCAAAAATATTGCTCACTTAGTCAAAGTCTAGTTTCTGGTTCGTTCCCTCTCCCAAGACCTCAGGTGCTAAGGAGTAACATCTACTTTGTAAGAACCTCATATCACCAACAGCAAACTTATAAACTTCCAGTGGAGAAACAAAAAACCGGAAATAGAATTTTTAAAAATTCTCTATCGCTTCAATATTCGAGTCTGATACACGATTTCAAAATTCCTGCGCTGTTTTCACCCCCACCCCATCAAAACCTCTTTCCCTTTTGATCTCATCCAATAGGGCTTATTTCCCATTTTGATATTCATCCAATGAGCCTCCTCCCATCCCCACCCCCAAAACTGAAAATTCGGTTTTCGCCGAAGCGAAACCGAAGATTGAAAATCAATTTAGTACCGAGCGACACGCCTCATAAAAATAATCCCCGCGTGTCGTCTCATATTTATCAAATCTCTTCGTCGGTCTTCTTACGCCGCAAAACGAACTCCTTTCTGTTAATGAATTATTTAACGAAAACAAAAAAGTGAACAAGGCGTCCCCGTCATCTGACTTGGCAAAATCCGCCAAACATAATTATGTGAACTGAGTTTCTCTGCCAAATCTTACTTTTTTGTTTCCCCCCCAACGGAAAACTCATAATTCGAATTCTAATCACGTTTTCTAACCCGTGAATAAGTAGAATTCATTCAGACGTCGGTCGTTTAGGCTCAAAATATTTTTCATTTTTATTTTATTTAGTTGCTTCCCCCAAAGAGGTTTGAGGTTTTCCAATCTTTTATTCACTCCCCGTTCCTCTCCAACAACTTTTTCAGAATCTCATTTAAAATATCGCACACTCCTAAGGAATCAGTTTTATGAAAACAGCACACAGTGGCCACGAATCTGTATAAAAAATGATGCACACTTTCACGTAGAGCTCATTTCATAATTATTGCACACTCCATCCATATTTTTTTATTTATGATCTCGCCAACATCTTATATTTCCCACTTCTTCCTCTTTCTCCTTCATCTTCTCCATACCGATACTAACTTCTTTGACAATAACTCCACAAACTTTATTCTTATCAAAAACCGAGACATCAGGTTTTCTCATTAAAAAAAATTTGGGAATGAAACGCCGGTGATAATTACATTACAATAATTAACGCTCTGATTCTTCTTAAAAACGAGTTCACTTCCCTTTTCGCGCGTCTGGGGCTCACCGACGTCAAAGCTTTGATTCTAAAACTGGAGGATGAGGATTTCAGACAGTCACACCACAGCAATCGAATCTTTGTAAACACTCACCGTATCGAAAAATTCCGTGAACTTGGAGAAGTAGTACCACCAACATGCGTGAACCATCTGAAAAATCGACACACGACCACATATTAGCTATAGATAATTATCTAACCCTGTTATCTAGATCAGCGTTTCTTAACCTTATAAAAGCTTTTCTCAAACCATTATTTCCCAGCATCATTTATAGTTAACCCTCCCATAACACGGTTTATGAAAAAGTCGTTTCTTGGCAACAGCACACCACAAGACCCGGGATATAGCTTTATTGGTTCTCAAAGAAATTTCTTCTTTCAAGACTAGATAGTAGACTCTGGTTACTGATTTGACACTTTTTGTTAAATGAGTCTAAAGATATCTATTTAAAAACTTGGTAGAGTTAAAATGGCAACATTTCAAAGGAGGAATGCAGAAAAAGGTCTTAGGCTGCAGATATTTGAATCCGACAGTCAAAAGAAAGTTTTATCGAACTATCCAGGAAACCAATAATTGTTAGCGGTCCACAATTCTTTACGACAAAAATTGCTTACAGATAACCTCACAGCGCCAGGAAGGCTGGAGCTAGTAGGGAAGAGGTAATAAAGACAAAAAACGAAAAGCAGGAGAGGAATAAGGTTTGACTGAGAGAAGAATGTTTGCGTGTTCGAGTGATTTACGTCTTCTAAGACGTCTCAAGTCGAGAGGTTTATTAAGGAGTGAGCTCGCAGAGATATTAGGTGGTTCGCCAGTCTGGAAAAGCCTCATCTAAACTTAGTGTCGTGCACTTGTTAAAAATCGAAAAACCGCCGACACTAAAATTTCTTCCGGTATCCAGAAAAGCTTTTTGTTCATCTACCATATTATCTACCCTAACACAAAACCATAAATGTGGTTGGTATTACTTTAAAAATGGTTTTTAACTCGGTACCAGATCAAAATCTTAGCTCTAAAAGTGACATGAACTAGTGATAAGCGCAGCTACAATCTTCAAACCACAAGTTCTAACGGATACCTACTAAAACGCAACACTTGTAAATGGCAGAGGGAACTGCATGACGAACAGATTGAATGGAAGGTGCAAAGGAGACAATCTTGCCTTATAGACTTAAAAAATCTAGGAAAGTTATTTATTATCTGGATAACATTACATAAACATTACTAAATTATACACACAACTTTCGTTCTAATTTGTATCATACCTCTCATTACAGTTGGGGTAAAGAAAGAAAAACCGTGTTATAGGAGGAATACTCCGTACTAAAAATGATATAATAAACCCTCAGATTAAGAAACACATATCCAAATCAATCAAATATCAAAACTATTAATAAATAAATAAAATTAAGAAGCGTTGTGACCTCAAAACTATTTAATAAAAAAAAACAAATTTCCGAACACACGCTTCTGTTTACCTCTGACCTCAAAGAACCTGACCACTGACAACAAGAAAATCGTGAAACAAAATAATAATCAATAAAAATAAATAAATAAATAAATAAACAAAAGTGGTCAAATTCTTAAAACTAACTAACAAAACACACACTGATTCAATTAACAAACTAATAATTAATAATAAATAAAATCAGACAAATATTTGGCCAAGACGAATATATAAAATAATGGTATGATGAATGAATGAAACTGAAAGAAAAAAAAAAATGAAAAATGAAAAAAAGCACAAATCTTCCCTTTCCATATTCCAAATCAGAAAACGGAAAAGAATGACAAATAAAAAATTTCTTTTTAGACACAAAGCTTTCAAAAAAAATGTTAAAAGCATTAACCAATGACCTCTTTTTATATTCTCGATAGTCGTGCAGAAAAATTGAAAAAGGTGACAAAAAGTCCAAATTTCCAAGTAAGCAAGAGTATACGGAAAATTGTTTACTTACCCGCAGCGTGTTGGGGTGAT
Organism: Columbicola columbae; assembly: GCA_016920875.1. Classification (NCBI taxonomy): domain Eukaryota; kingdom Metazoa; phylum Arthropoda; class Insecta; order Psocodea; family Philopteridae; genus Columbicola; species Columbicola columbae. The sequence continues at coordinate 4,124,996 of JADMLL010000004.1, forward strand.
TCGAATAATCAACTGGTTGACAGCTGTAGCTGTATTGCCCCGTTAACCAACCTGACATACCTATCTGGAAATATATGACACATTTTTTGCAGGTAACAATTAAACCCAATCACCTAGTGCGAAGGGAAGACAGTTCGCATAAAAAAAGGGAAAAATTAAATTTAAATAAAGCAAATAATTTTTAACAAGTAAACAAATAAATAAATAAATTGCGGTTAAGACATTGTCGTAGACAACCGCTTTTACTCATTCAAAAATTATTAAAGAATTAATTTATTAATTAATTAATCAAGTGTTTTGACTTCTTATTTTAGGCGTAACTAAGATGGATTCTATCAACCTGACGACTTTTGACCTCTTCCGCGACCAAAATTTTGTTTTAGATTCACTTCTTTGGAAGGAAATAAAGAATTCAAGTCAATCAACGAATTTAAGAGACTTCAAAAGCAAATTCCGAAGTCTTGTCTAAATCCTCAAACAAAAGACAAAAAGAGAGAGAAAAATAAATAAATTTGACAAACCAAAGACAAATTCAAAAAGAAAGAGAGAAAGAGAAAATAACAAAGAATAGAACGAACTGTTAGAAAGATACAAGAGACAGAAGAAAAACAGAAGAAAACAAAGAAAAGAAACTCACAAAAGGAATAAAAGACAAAGACAGCCGAATAAGATAAAATAAAACATCAACAGGAAAGGTAACAAACTACAAGAACTAAGAGAAAAGAATAGAAAAAAGAACTAAACATGGAGATAGTGTAAAGAAATATAAACCAAAACCGAAAAAGTAATCAACAGAAAGATGAGAGACAAGACAAAAGACAAGAACTGCCGGAACTAAATAAGTAATAGACAAGACTGTTCAAGTAAACACTAAAACACCAAAGTTAAAACGAGTCTTCAAGAACCCATCTCCGGTACGCGTTCGATATACAGTAAGCAAACACAGAAATGTTATTTTCAAAAACGAAATCATTTTCAGAGTCAACAAGAAATTAAAAAAAATTTACAATCGTCACGTGACAAGCCATCTCCACCAATAATCCCGCGAAAATAATAAAAAACAAAACAGTAGCAAGAGAAATGTAGATAATTGCCATATAAAACGGAAAGACGTTCGAAAGCGACAAAAAGACACGAGACGAACGCCTTACTCCAAACAGATTCCCTCCCACCCTCACCTCCACTCCCATCCTCATCTCTTCTAATTGTTGATACGAATCCATTTCAAAACCGTTCGACACAGAATACAAATTAGTCACACTAGCGGTCAGTAAATAGATAAATAAAAAGACAAACCAACAAAAAGATAAAACGCCTGAGGAGAGGGGGTATTGGGGGGGGGTTGTTATTTGTTATGTGTTAATGGTAGCTTTTGGTTGGATTCTGTTCGAACCAGAACAGAACGAACGTATAAGAGAAACATGGCGTGTGTTTGGTGTGAGGTAAATTCAGCATTCGACCAAAGCTCATAGGTCCAAGCACCCATAAACCGAAGAATAGTCGAAAGCTCCAAAATTTCCTCGGTGTGTTGGTGTTTATGTTTTCGTTTCTGTTAATGAAGATGGTTTCATGTATTGTGTATGTGTGTTATGATGATTGGTATGTGTATGTGTTTGAATTAGAGTCTGGATTTGTTTGATATTCTCATCTCTTTTCCCTCCTCCCCGAATATCATCAAATAATCTCCGGAGGTGTTGTGTGTAAGTGTGTGATGGATGACTGTTCGTGTTTACCACCCCGGATAATTCTTATATATAATCTCTAATTTCTGATCTCAATCCTTCTTTCGAAATGATGAACCTCCTCCTCCTCCTCCTCCTTCTAGGTGTGACATACTCCCCTCAATCATCAAAACAGACTATTTCCAAATTCCTGGATATCTAGGACACATATTATTACCCCAGTTAGATCACTTCTCAGACTTCTGCTTGCCAAAACACGCCCAGTCGTTTCCCGTTCGTCCTTTCACTTTTCTCTCTCTCTCTGGTTGCATCACACACCCTCACACCCAGTAAACACCTCCTTCCCCCCTCCCCAACACTATAAACGCCAAATCCATCCAGGCTCTAATGATAACTCTGAGCGGCCAATATTGTCTGCATTTTATACACTTCTGGTTTGGCCACTCACCCTTATGGCAGTCGGAGAAGAAGAATAATCGACCGGTTGGCATCTAAACGAGTAATGACCCCACCAACCTCCCATTAAACACTAAACAAACAAAAAAAGAAAATTTTTAAAATTTAAATAAAAAGGTCAAACTTTTTAACCGAAGACATAAAGTAGGAAGTGTAGAACCATCTTGGCGACACATTCACGCTTCCAACAAACAAGAAATACAAAAATAAACCCAAGAGAACAAAAAGGAAAATTAATAAAAACCCGTCAAAATTTTTTGGCAAAAGTTCAGCCCATCAAGAGGTCAAGGCGACCAAACCCCCGCCCCGCCAAACCCTTACCTCATCACCAACAGATGAGATAACCACCAGGACGTTCCCAAATCTTCTTAGGTGACCGAGGCTCCCAAGCAATTCCCACCTCTACACCATCCAAAAATACTTCCGTATTGTTAACGGCGACGACGACCAAAGTGTGTGCAATCGATGACCGGATTATCTAATAAGTGGACTGCCAAGGAAGGGGACACTATCGGGGCCGTGCACCCAAAAACCTCATTTGCCAAAAATGTCGCGTGGGGAATAATCGCGTTTAAGGTAGACATAAAACAAACCAGATTTCGCAAAATTCTCAGATAACCACTTCTGGTATTGTTAACCGGAAGTTGGCATGAGTATATCAAAACCTGTTGCAACTCCCCCCCCTTCCCTCTCCTTCGATTAGGTTTATTTCACAACAGTTAAAACAAATTCGACTAATCCCACCTGATTATGATACCTTAGGAGATCGACAAAAACGTCTGATCTGGATAAATAAGAAACAAAAGATACACGGTAAACGATTTCGAAGACTATTTCCTTATTTCAAATATGTCCGCACCCCCAAATCGGAAAAGGACCCAAAACACTTCAAAGGTTCAAAACCTGAAATTTTCAATCCTCCACAACCCGTCTCGATTTTCCTCATTTCTACTTCACCATTATCCAACTCATTAGCAAAATAATCGATCACGATAATAATTAGTTCGAAGAATGATTGATAGTCACACGACACGTTCCTTTTTTTTTTTTCTTCTAATTCTGAGCCCCTTTACCCCCCGTCCCAGGACTCACGATTTGTGGAGAAACTCGACTCAGGGTTAATTAAACAACGATGAAACTCTAAAATAATGATTCTATCGGTGTTATTTCCGGTTCTAACGATTCAAGGACAACCAGCCTATTATAATTTAAACGAGTGAAGTAGACCTCCTGTCCGAAAACCTCTGGAACAACAGACAACAACCACAGTGATAAATTATCACATGTGATACAACGATTATTACTTCAAAAACGAGGAAGACGAGGAAAACTGAGAAATAAAAGAAACGAAACACTAAACAAGACAATAAAAAAAGAAGTCTATCGTATGTGAATCCGACAACAAGGTCATCAAACACGACCAGACGCGGAAAACCCGAAAACTTAACGGAAGAAGGAACACAATTCAACGGACCGTTTAAAAAGACGACTTAACCCGAGAAGCGGAAACCGTAGTCTATCAAAGAGATAGTCCTCCTAACAACCCAAAAATAAATCCCAACCCTCCCACCACCACCACCAAAATCCAATCCTCCATCTTTAGGGAAGTCATACGACTCCATTAGACGACATTTCTAACCTGACCTCGGTTCATTCAAAAACAACAAAAACTTTTAAACGCGACGATGACTAGGATGACAAGGACAGAGCTCCGTGTCGATCCAAACGAGTTTCCCGAGAGAAACGATTTGTTTATAAGAAAACAAAAACAAAAACGGTAAGCGGAAATGACTTGAAAATCAAATCAGAGGTGCCAATCAAAAAGCGGGAAAACAAATCCCCGATCCTTACCTCGTAAAATAGCCAGAAACTAAATATAACTTGAAATAAATTGTAATAAATTAAAACGTTTCTAAGTTCGAACGGCTTCCTATTCTCCATTAATTTGGGTCCTAGAACTTTTACAATGTAGACGTAGGATAAACATATTCCGAGAGTCGGAAGCGGCGAAGACATGAACAACCATTCCCGCGTCCTCGGATCTGAAATGAAAAACAAAAACGATTAACCGGATAGATGACAACACATAAAAATATTCCGCTGGAGATACCTATGACCTATACCTAAGAGAACCTGACTTCTTTTTTGCCTTATTAACCCATTGTACTAGAGGCCTTTTTAGCGCGAACGAGCCGACAGCCTAGACCCTGATCAGCATTCCATGAATACCCCACATAACATTTAAACAAACATTCAGAGTTATAACAATTATGCGAAAACAACCGCGAGTGATTAACAGACAATTTTATTCGTGTTATAAAAATAACATTTAACAGCGAAAGGCTGTGCATTAATTGTGAAATGAACTTTGTATAGTAGTGTGCAATAATTATGAAAATAATTCCAAATGAAAGTGTGCTCTGTCTTTGAAATAGATCCCTCACAAAGATGTGGAGTATTCATGAAATGGATTCCTCACTAGAGTGTGCAATATTTTTGAAACGAACTTCGTGTCAAAGTGTGCATTATTTTTGAAACAGGTTCACGGCCAACGTGGGCAGGATTTATAAACTACATCCCTTACAAGAGTTTGCAATATTTTTGAAATGAATCCCATGTCAAAGTGAGCAAATTTATAAAGAAAATCTTTCAAGAAAGTATATCAAATCCACCCCGTAGAAGAATGTGCAAAATTTTTGAAATGAACTCCTTGTGAAAGTGTGCAGGATTTATAAGATAGATTCCTCACGAGTGTGCAATATTTTTAAATGAATTCCATGTAATAGTGTGTATTATTTTTGAAACGGATTCCCGGTCAAAGTATAAAGGACTTATAAAATAGATTTTTCACAAGAGTGTGCAATGTTTTTGAAATGAAATAGATATGAAAACGTGCAGGATTTATGAAATGAATTCCTTGCGAATCTGCAATATTATAAAAATAGATTCCCTTTAAGATTGTGCTATATTCATAAAATGAACTCAATGTGAAAGTGTGCAGGACATATGAAATGAAGTCGATGTGGAAGAGCAATATTTTAAAAACTAATTCTGTATAAGAGTGTGCGCTATTTATGAAACAAACTTGATATGAAAGTGTGCATTATTTTTGAAACAGTTGTCTGACCAATTATGAAATTCGAATTTTGAATTCGGTTCGTGACTGCAGAGTGCCTTCAGATAAGAGAATCTGAGCTTTATATGGAAAGTATATATAATTCTAAGATATATTTTTGTAGTAGATATAATTATAATGATTAGGTAAAGTTCTACTTCGGTTTTTAATTCTTCGCAGAATGTAAAGATGTCTAGAACAGATTTTCACGCCCCTAGGTGGCCAAAAGGGGTTCTTCAAAGGCTCTTACAAGTTTGAGTTTGAGGAAAATCAAATTCCCAACCCAAATTTCCCCACTTCCTGTCTTCAATGCTACTTCCCACTTAAAATCTTGACCTAATTCCTGCTCATTCACTTCTCGACCACAAATCAATCGATAATTAACTGAGAGGTTCTGTAAACCTATGCCCTCAGGTAACACACCTCCCTCCACTCCTAGCGAAAGTATTTACCTTCTTCACGTTCAAAGTCATCTACTACTCACCTCCTGTCCTATCCATCAGATCTGTGAAATCATTGTAGTAATTTTTTATGAACGCCATTTTTTCTCTAACTCAAGTGATGTACTCTTTGTGACTTCTAATCTGGTCCCTGCGACTCTCTGTAAATAGAAAAAACAAGAGAAACACATGAGACAAAGCAAACAAGAAGAAATTAGGTGAATGGGAATCTTCGAACCATATCCCTCCCAACTTGAGAACAATTCAGGCTCTTGAGGATTTCCTCCAAAACTCGAGATGGTGCTAACATTGTTAATTTGTTAACTCCTCAAACAATAAACAGCGGATGTCATTGTTTGCTAGATGTATTTGTAAACACGCACGCAAAAATTTTCGTGGCGCAACAGTTTCTGAAGGTCCTCCGAAGAGAGCGACGTCAACGAGAAATCAGTCACCTCCCCGGGGGAGACACACGTTCCCCGGACAGTTAATTAGTCCCAAAGACACGATTCAGCGAATTAAAAAAATGACCTTGAACTCATGCGAACAATAGACTTTCACACCGCCTGTTGGATCGTGTCGTCTTCTGGCAACCCTAACCGCGGACTTGTTGAGCAAAAAACTACACCTCATTACAAAATAATTGTAATCCATCTGTGCGCGGTTGATGTGTTGCGGAATCCAACGTCTTGTTAACCAAATTACGTCACCTCGATTCAATCCAAACTTGTCTTCCAGACAGAAAGGTAACTAACTTTGACAGTCAGAACGCCTAATTGTCACTTCCTTCCCATACCCCCACCTAAGATCTGTTCCCGAAAGGAAAAAACGAGTGTCACTCAGGGGCGTTAACACATCAAAACACTGACGAGTCCTTCATACGGACTACCGAAATGGGTCGCGTAAATTAAGCCTGTGGTCGACTCGTCCTTCCGCTTTTTATCGTCGACCGTATGACTAACAATTCGCAAGCGGCCTATACTCCGAGCCTGAACGAATGAATGTCAGTGGCCTTCCACCAGTTAAACCCGACTGAAATCATCGAAACAAAAATAAAAATCCAAAAATTGCTAAAAATTCCTTCGGGGGAGAGGAAGAGACCTGCAAGTCAATCACGATCGTCTAAAATCTCGAGAGAAGGGACACAACAAAAAAAAAGGTCAGCCCTTTGGCACGGTCCGAAAACACGACAATCCGTGCCTGAAAATAAAAAAAGACCTTAAGGAAAACAACTACCGGACATTTGGCACGAACTTGGGGAAATCAAAACCACGACGTGATAATTTGACCGTCGAAGATCTGCCTTGATCTTAGAGGAAGACGTCACCATCGGTTTCCTCCTCACCATCAACCCCAAATCCACATTTGACAGATTCCCTCTCTCTGAGACAAACACACGCTTCAGGATATGTCGTCATGTCGAATTTCGAAACTTGATATTTTCACAGTGAATGCGAATTAAATAAATAAATAAATAATTATTGCCGTTGTAAAATTGTTTAATTGAAAGCAAACAACCCGAAAAATCGTTTAGTCATTATTTGATAAAGTCAATACAACGAGAAGACGAAAAATGGCGGATTCATCCAATCCCATGACACTTCATCGATTCCTACCGACCGCTGCAGCTGGACCTAAATGGGAACTTGATTCAACCACTTACTAAATCAATCAATCATTCCCTTGCCCTCGGGGCTTATCCTTGATTAGATCACCTTTCCCAACATTGGTCTCTCATCTATTCTGAACTTGTGAGCTAATTTTGCATCTACTTCTCTCATCCTTTTCCTCCTTGTCGACTCCCATCCGACATTCCGAAGTGTAACCTTCACCCTTATTGACATAATCCTGGTTCAGTGCGAAAATAAAGATACACACACACGACATAAGCACACGGACATGTTTCGAAATAACTAAAAACGTAAATATTTTCAATACTTGTTGACAATATATGCTCAAAATGACATTATTGATTCATTCGCGGTGACAAGAAATGAGACACTTGGTCATATATCAACCAACAGGTGATTCCAACGAAATACGTACTTTGCACAGATTTTTCACAGACTTTTGACAGAAGACATACTCCTCGAACTATTAAGAATCTATTTAATTAATAAATAATTATGTTAACAAACAATTTCACGATTTCCAAATCACGCAGAAACCGGAAACCAATCCTTCCGAACCATCACTTAATATTTCTTTTAGCGCTCCTTCAGATTAAGACCTTAGACCTTAAGTATTATAACTAGATCTTAAGTCCAACTCTAAAAATTCGAAAACAATTTTAAAATATTAATTAATAAATTATTCAAATAAATATTTGCTAATCACAGCGTTTCCTCTGATTTTTTAAATCTGTGTGCTCAGTTTTTTCCAAAACAAACAAATTTTTCTGCGGTAACTCAAATTTTTCTTTCTTTATATGGACTTCAGATGCAGGTGCAAATTTTCACTTCAGCGAATTTTTTTTTGTGCGGGTGCACAGCTTAGTAAAAACACTAATTAATCAATGAACTCTTAATTCATTCTTCAAAAAATGACTAAAATGATATTTATTACATATTGAAAGATGAAGGAGGAAAACCTCCAAATCTCACATAGGTTACCCCCAAAGTTCCTCTGGTGCCAGAACTAAACAAATATCTTCTTCTTTCACTAATTAGTTTTAAATATCAATTAATTACCCCTTCCCAAAAATAAATCACAAATTAATTATTTCTGGTCTTCACCTGATTTAAGTTTTACTCAAAGTGGTGACAAATTAGACAAAAACACTAAACACAGTGTCACGTGATGAATGATTTATTTATTAATTATTATATCACAGAAACCAACCACTTAAGAATGTTCAAAAAATAAGTACTAATTGATGAACCTGAAGTACACAGAGGAACAAAAGTTTTACATTTTGCGGACAGATACCCTCAGAAGTCACGAATTGCTTCGGTGTCGGTAGTGTTGTGTCGCCATTTTGACTTAAAACGTCCCGAACCCGAATGAAAATGTTAATAAACCGGGATGAAAATAAATGAATACAAAATCCAAATTTCTGTCGGAAGTTTTGGGTGAGGTTCTTACGATGTTCTCGTGAAGACGTCTTCAACGCACATACCTTGGTAACCACTAAAGTAGGCCACCAATCAAAACCTTCAAAAGCTTTCAACTAAGATACCGGTAATGATTAAAAATGAGATGACACAATTTCTCAAACGCAATTACTCCGTGAACAAGGAAGCGAACGAACAGATGGAATGCCCATATGTGGGTGTAGTACGAAACAAGGAAAAGAGAAAAACACAAAAAGCACGAATCCAAAAGGTCCGGGTTCGAAGAAGAGAGAGTAATACACAAGGAGGTCTTGAAGGAAAGCGAAAGCCAAGGAAAGCAAACATTCGAGTGACAATACCACCGACTGACTCTGGAAGATGACACGCACAAGGTCGTCTTACGACAAAGGCTTGACCCTATTCTTTTGTTTGGATTGCGCAACTTGTCTCAGGTCCAGGTACTCATCAGTCGGAATTCGTTTAACCTTTCTCAACCCCTAGCGAGTGGTGTTTATTTATTGGAAATTTCCCGACCAGAGCACGCAGAGCCCTTTGGCGGATTCCGTTAATGGTATTTCCTCGTCTTGATTTTCGCCTCACAGGCTATTCATTTCAAATTCAATTTTTCTATAGCAATCAATAAATTACGAACACTAATTTATGTCAACAAACATTGAAGAAACGTGTCCACCGATAGTATATCATCTCCCAGAGTGACAGAACGAGTTACTACCAAAACCTCTAACTGGTCTAATCAAAGAACACCAAACAAACTGAAAAACAATGATAACGACATAAAACAATAACTCAAAATCTGAACGGAGGTAGAAGGTATCATCTTCAATCTTATCATGACTGTTAGCCCCCAAAAAGTCAAAATCTCTTCTCATATCTTCGGCATTTCTAATTAATCGAAAAGTGTTTTCGCAATCCTTTGACAATAAGAATGGCACTTGACAACCAGTCGAGTCATCGCATTTACTCAAGTTGCATCACACTTTCGTCGCGATAGTCAAGTCTTATTAATGATTAAATCCAAGGGGCTTTCGACATTGTTTTATTAAAACACTCAGACACCTCGCGACACGACGAGCACAGAACCCAAAAAAAAAAACAAAAAGAAAACGAGGTCAAGGATTTTACCACGAAAAGATTTCATCCAAAGCTGACGACGAATCGAGGAAAAACTTCAACGGAAAACAAAAAACCGAAACCGTTTTCGGGAAGTAAGGAAGAAAGACTTTTGAACTCGACATATCATCATAATCGTTAGTGTTATTAATCAGTTTTATAGAATCCGGTAGATAGATGACCGCGAAAATCAAAAGGAATCGCTGACTTTGAAGAAAAAAGCGGCACAATCAGCGATCGACAAATCTGCCGACTTTCAATATTCCCCGATTGAAAAACCGAATCCAGGACATTGGCTTCGGGTTTGTGACCATCCCCCCGTTTCCCTACCTCACTCCCAAGATACCAAAAAACCGATAACCTTGAGTCTCACCTCACAAAGAGTGACTTCTCTCTCACGCCATCCCTCAAAAGTTCATGTCTAAAAGGTGGATGATCCTCCTGTAGTCTACACCGCCACTACCACCGCCTTCGATGACATTTCCATTCTGACACTTCTATCGACTCATCTGTTCATTGCGCAGAACCCATCATAGATTTTATTTGTGGCAATTACAAAATCGAATTAACACACTTGGCATATGATCGAATTCTGATGTAACTCCGAAACCCTCTCTCCCTCACCTCTCTCTCTCTCTCTCGACACTCAATCAAATACCTAAACGTTCGATTTGACTGTGACACACGTCCGAACGTGACTTTAGCCTAGGTGCCAAAAATAGACTTTCCGTTCTTTCTCACTTCCCCTCTCACCTCCTTACTAGCGACTTTTGTGAGACTTTAACCATCCACACACACTCTCCTACCGAAAGAACAACCTATATACCTGTCTGGTGTGACTCCCATCGATACTAACCGCAAAGAAACGGTTTAAAATCTTGAAAAACAAAAAGATACGTTTTCATAAGTTACAATAATAACCTGACAAGTCTTTTTAAACTTCACACAAACCAAATCAGTCATCAGAGAACTTCAAACATAAAAAAAGTCATATTCGTTAACGTCGTTAATAAATAAATCAATTGAAAAGTACATAAAATAATAAAACAAATGTACATAATAACTAAAGTGAAACAAATCCATCTATTAATTAATGAGTTAAATAAATTGTAAAAAGAAAACCGTTAAAAATGTTAATAAACTTTATGGCTAACCGTTAATAAATTGTATACAACCTGTCATAACCATTTTGCACAAATATGGCTTCCTCGAGTGAGCAATATCGCGAAAAGAAACTGGGCCAAATGACTGCCATCCGAGGTCGGATTTCAGCGCGAAACCAACCTTGGATGATACCAACATTGTTCGAAAACAAAAATCTCGGATTCGCAATGATCGTGAGCCAGATAATTGCCAAATGAAGACATCGTCGCAAAACAAAAGAGAAGGAAAAACAAGGATGAGGAGGAGGCGGCAGCAGAGTGGTTCCTCACGATGACGAAATCAATTTACAGAAGAAGAACAAAGACCAAAAATAAAAATTCTCGAAATTACACTCTGCAAATACAACTACGCGTGCGTACCAATTTTTCTTGGAACCAACCACCGCTTTTGACGTTCACACCTCTACGTACTTGCCGATTACCTCATTGTAGTGAGAGTATAACATTATTCATCACCTGCCCCCAAAAATTTTTAATAAATATTATGTTGACGAGACAACTAACATCATATATAAAAGTCACGGTAAAAGTGATAAATCGGACGAATATATATAATTCCCGGCGATTAGTCATAATCACCAACTAAACTTCATAAATGTGACAAGGTTCTGAGTATTAATCACATTTACCGAATAGTTTATAAAATATTCAACTCGCAATGGTGAATTTAATAAAGTTTGAACTCATTACTGAGCCGGTAAATGTGATAAATATTGTTATTTGAAACATTTACCAAGCCTAATTGGTGATTATGAATAATTGCCCCGAAATCACATACATCCGTCGTATTTATCAGTTTTACCGTAACATATATACGATATTACTTTGCGGCTGAAATACTATATACATAATTTCCGGCGATTATTCATAATCACCACCTGAGCTTGGTTAATGTGATAAATTACTGAAACAATTTTTTACATTTACCGGCTAGTTTATAAAATCTCCAACTCGTAATAGAGAAATTAATCAAAGTTTGCTCAAACGCTTGATTTTTCTGACAAAAGGTAAGCAATGTAAGCAGCTATGGAACCTCCCAACAAGTGACAGACGCCAAGAATCTAAGCAAACATTTAATTTCCCCATTAAGAGTTGGACACTTTATAAACTACCCGGTAAATGTGATAAATACTCAGTAATTTGTCAAAAGTAGTTGGTGATTATGAATATTCACCTGATTTATCACTTTACCGTAACACATACATTAGGAATAACGCACAACACCGACATTTTCCTTTCATCCCCTTCAACCTTTTTGGTTCAATTTCCGACTTCAAATTTCACTTTTTCTTCAACTGTTACCGATATTCCTTTATCCTTCGCGCAAATCAACGCCCAGACCGGACTTTGGACTTACATTAACCTCCGTGAACTTACGTTAATAAATTTAGAAAATGTCATCCTCTTTAATTAAGCCGACGATAAAAATTAATTGCATTATTTGTGGTAGTCGGGAGGAGGAAAACTGGGGCCTCTGTTCGGGTAATCCTTCGAGGAAATGTATGGTTTCTGTGACCCTGGTCACTATCTTCCCGACCAACTCATCGCTTGCGTTTGGGTTTTTTAAAATTGCCCGTAAAATCCGGGACCTTAATTGACTCATTATGGTATCGCGGTGGTAGTAATTCCCGAGAGTGAGGTCACCTTCTTTGTGTGTCACGGGATGGGGCTTTAGCTGTGCTAATGGCTCGGAAAGTGACCAGCAGGATTTTGAATTTCCCAAAACTAGAACTTGAGTCCTACAGGAGGACAAAGCCTATAGGAGATGAAGAATTTTTTTGGTTTCCTGTTGTTTTCAAGCACACCACGAAATGGCGGTTGAAACAACACGATCCTCAAACAACTCAAACAGAAGAAACCGTACAACTTCAGAATCTCAAAAACAAAACAATTCCACAGCCTTCCATTCTCTAGTAGCAAATACTAACTCCAGGGGCTCTCACACACACTCACACCTCACCATCAAGGTTCATATTATTAACCCAAAAACCTGACAAACAAAACGACCGACCGCCGAGCCGCCAGGCTCACACCTCCATTAGATTGTTATGTCATCTAAACAATTCGAAAAGCGTACCTGAAAAATAAAAACCGAAAACCTAATAAAAACAAACAACATCGCGTCCTTCGTAAAATAATTTCTTTCTCTCCTCCTCTTCCTTCTCCTCCTTTTTCTTCCTTTCTTCCTCTTCCTTAAAAAAAATCGTCCTTCAATCCTCCTTTCAACTTTCTACAGAACCAATTTCAACAATGACTTGTTTAGTCACGTTCGTTTTTATTTCCCTTCTTTCGTTATTGGTTTGTTACGTTTTCGAATTTCTGTATATAAGAGTTAAACACTAATTTTTGGAAGGAGCTCAACAAAGCGATTAGCTACGGCGTGTAAGCAAGGGAAAACCTCCCGGACTTCAATTGAAATTCAATTTTGGGAAGAAATGTTCTTCCGGTTTTCCCTTTTAACATAATCACTGCCCAATCTCGCTTTTGATTTTTCTTCTGTTGTTGTTAATAACAATAACCATCACCACCATCATCATCATCATTTTCAACTTCTTCCGTCTTCTTGTTCTTCGGTTGAATGAGTCCTTCACATACTGACCCCGATTCCCACGACTTCATTCTGCGGTTTTTATGACTTTTTCCGTTTCTAACACCGACTCCGCAATCTTCTCATGTACTCTGCCCAGATCTTAACATTTTCCTCAATTAATAATCCATAATTTTTGTTAATTAATATTTTTTATTATTCAATTAACAATTAAAAGTCTACTTTCGAAGTGTCCGATGCAACTTTTGAATTATAATGAAGGGAGTCTACCTCTTCTGGAAATCGGTCCAGGATGCTGAGCGAGTATATCACTTATCATTCATGTAAACAACTCAAAACAGATTCGATATAACAGATACGTTCTCTTTCAACCCTTACAACACTTAATTGGTTGTAATCGATAATATCTCTCAACTATTCTGTTACAACATTGTCATGACTCTCTAACTCATTTCATAAATATCGCACTAATTAGCATTCATCATCAGGAAGAGAAAAATGATTTTCGAGAGGAGATATTTAGGAGCATCATTCCTTCCCAATCATACCCATTTAAAGCTGAACCTTAACCAACGGAAATCAACCCCACAAAACCGGTTTATGCTCATTTAATGAGCCCTAATTTAAACTTTTTCAAAATCTGTTAAAAATCTGGCAACAAGTCAAACACAGTTATTTACAATAACGGCTGATCGTTAAATTAATTAATACATAAGCGAATTATTAATAAAAATGTCGTCGAAGACGAACAGTCTCCGAATCGTAAGAACTGAATATCAACCCTAAGAACCACTACTCCCAGTTTTATAATCATTTCAATCAGTCTGGGAATGAATTTCTTCCAACTCTGCGGAAAACCAGTCAAACAAAACAAAGACACGATGTCACGTGATTGTTAATTATTAACTCCAAAGATTAGAAGACAAACATCGAAACAAGATGAAAAAAAAATTTGAAAACAAAACTTTGACAATAAATCAAAGAATCTCCCAAAACCTGAAAAACGTGACATTTTAGCGGACGCCTAATAAAAATGTCTCTGATACCAAAAAAGATTTGATGATCACCCAAAACGCAATTAGAAAGAGAAACAAAACACAAAACTGGAACTGTCCCAAGGCGATGAAAACTTCCAAATTTCGGGTTGTGTTCCAAGCCGACAAAACGAACACACACACTCACACCTGATCCAGAAGTGGTCCTACAGAGAGAGATAACAGCCCTTAAACCACACAATCAACCACATTACGTAAGGTTGGTCAACGCACCTTATCGTGATCGCGGTGAAAAGATGAAAGAACAACAAAAAAATCGAAGGATCGTTAATATTTCCTCGGCCCGGATTTCTTTTTAGATTACGATCGGTAATTGTTAACGACCCTACATCCGGCCCTGAGTGCTTCGGCTATTATATAACGGACTCGGTCAAGTATCATTCATTATAATTCGCCTTATCGAAATATTCTTGTCTTAATAGCGGATTTAAAGAGAGAGGAAGCCTTCGTCCCTTCTATAAAGCCTGGAACCAGACCATTGCGCCACAAATACCCTGTAGTGAATACTAATGATGATGATTATGTCACCGATTCAACATACTACAACCACTCCCGCAACCTTAATCAATTCTAACAGTTGTCAGCCAGTACAAACGTCACCCTCGAACCTAGAAACCGTGTCCGTGAATATTTCAAACCTTAAAAACCATAACACCATGTGGCCTTTGTACTTTCCTCCCTTTGCACGCGAGCTTGTTTCCGATGTCAGGTCGTTAAAAAAAAGGAAGAAAAACAAATTTCTCGCCGTTACGTAACTGCCGTAGAAAACGGTCGCGAAAAAAAAATTACGCAAGACGTAACGCGATTTCCGTTTTACTGATGTCTTTTACCGCCGTAAATCTACTCCCGACTTTTTCACTTCCGCGCAACTTGAAATTCACGTGCCTCTCACTCGATCTCTCGAACCTGAAAACCGTTAAAAAACTAAACCAAAAGCAAAATCACAAAAAAATGGCGTTGGTCTAAACCAACCTGTAGAAAGAAAAATTACCGAATGATTGAGTGATTGATGTACTAACACCAACAGAAAACTGAGAGACTTTTTAAGAACCAAATTCCGACGAGGACGACCAAATAAAATTTCCCAGGGTCCTTGAATCGTTCGAAATTCCCCGTGCAAGAGGCTAAACCCAATCCCAGGTTCAGAGTGACCTTGCCCCCAAAAACGAGTCTTCGGCAACCCATCCGCGTGAATGATTAACCTGAAGACGTGTTAACCTCATCACCTCGCGAGTTCTTTTGTTTTGTCGCAGGACGATTTGGCACGAACTAAACCTCTGACAAAGGAACATAAAGAAACCCCTTGCGAAAGAACTCTCCTAAAGTATGAGAAATGCGTCCGTCTGTATACTGAAACAGATAAAGACCTCGCCTTTTAAATTGCAATTCAATTGAGTAATTAGCCGTCCTTTTAAAGTGCACCAGCCATTAAAATTCTTGGCCGCTATGAACACCAGCTCGGAAACTGTCAGCCATTTATTTGCATAGATCAACTCGCCTCATTATGTAATTAAATTTCGGTTCCCTCTCTCTTTCTCTTAAAATTAAGATGATATCGGTATAACTTCCGCCTTTTTTATCTCAGAAACTGTTATTGCTAATTAGCATTTCCGGTATGTGTGTGGTGTCCAATATTTTTTATATAAAACATAATATTCTGACCATATCTGCAGATGGGTGCAGCACAATAACGATTGATGTCTTCGTGGGTGTTTTATCTTCTTTCACTTTCAATACCTCCAAGTTCAGACTCGTCCATCAATCAACCTTAACATTTCACCTCTTTAAACAATAATTTCTTCCAACTATTTGAAAACACTAACACGCGTATATTTTTATTTCGCGAAATCTCAAACCGGAAGTTAGGCAAAAACCTGCGTGATGAGAAAGTCGTGAAACCGAAATTCTTTGTCACTCCTCCCACGACTAATAGTTAAGGCTCCGACTCGTCTCCTTTTCCTCATGTTCATACCCACAGTATCGTTTGGTTTTCAACGTTTCCTAGAAAATAGCAATAAAAAAGTCTGCAAGACTTCCAACATTTTCAAACAAATTTTATTAAAATAAATTTAAATCTCCGAAAACCAAAAATTTAAATTCCACAGGAGAATTTGCTGTTTAACATTTTGATGGCCATTAAGAGGTGACATTTTCCTAGCTTGAATGTGACACCAGCCGCACAACTTCAAACACAAAAATTTGCCCGAACTAAGAGAGACTACAGTGTGTTCAAAAATAAATTTACCCAAATAATCACTCAATGTATGTAGTACACCAGTTACAGCTTAAAAGCTTGATGAGCTTTAAGACTTTCGCGGTTGTTATTATTAGTTTTAGTACATAACTTCCGGCTAAACAGCCGAAACTAATTTTTCAAACACTAAATGTGCCTATAGTTGCGAGAGAAAACGAAATTTCTGGGAAAAATAAGAAGAAATACTAACCTAAAAGCTTAATTCACTCATTCCACAGAAAGCAAATTTATTTAACACCCCCCTCCCCCACCGATTGTTTTCTTAAATGTAATCGAAGAATACTGGCAGAGGAATGCTTCATGAGAAGTTTACAAAATACCAAAACCCACCCTTCACCTACCCACTAGTCATCAACAAGAAAAAAAACATTTCAAAGAATACTAATTAGTTTCGCATAGTCCTCTTAAGCCAAAAACAAATTCAAATCACGAGACTAAGCCATAACTCTCTGTCGAATTCACTCTCCAAACCGTTAATTAATCAATTTGCAAACTTCTTAAAATGTTTGGCGAAAAAAAACATCAAATCTAGATCACTAGCGTGCAAAATAAATTTGAGAAGTGTATTTAGGTCTGTCAAACCGGAGGCCGTCACCCGGTTTCACTGGATTCAAACCGGTCAAGGAACAACCACCTATCGTAAGTGTTCATTCCCTTTCTCCCGATTCTCATCAGATTCGCTAACCAAACGACTAAAATCCGAAACTTAACACCACCAACCTTATTCACCACCCTTATAAAAAACTTCCGAAGATACAAAAGAAGCCAAACAAAAAACAAAAACCGCGGTGAGCATATTGCGTAACGCACACGATCAAGTGGAATGAAAATGAGAACCGATTACTTAACTGGTGTTAACGCCACGAAGGCGAACAGATGGACATAATTCACAACTTTACTTAAAACAAAAAGACAGAATCAAATATCTTTCTACTTTCACCCAACAATTTCTTCGATCGGTGTTTGCCATGTCCAACTTGAGCTAAGCCCTTTTAACCCCTATCCAGCTAATATTTAATTGAGATCTAACTACTGTTAAAGACAGACAACAGGTGGATAAGCAAAAAAGCCGAAAGAAAACACAAACCTAAAAAATACTACAGGCGAAAGACGAAATACAAGAAAAACTTACATAAAACAGAGCAGAGGTGATCGAGTTTAACAATCGCAAACCACAGATGAAAAAAGAAACAAATGGCGGCTGCTGAAGAAATATCAAAATTACGATAAAAGATAAGAACGCCGCAATCGGCATTAAAAAGACTTTGCGACAGAAACTCGTTCAATTGCACACAAAGCTGTAGACCAAAAACACACCCAAAAAACACGCCTATGAGACAAGACACACTCCCAAGACGGAGACAATTAAAATATGCCAAAATAATAATAAAAACAAAATCAAAAACTTGTCTGCGAAAATCTCGGGTGGTGACAACCTTAATTTCCTTTCTCAAGGTCCTCCGGGATAATAAAATGTCGAGATTTCGAGCTCATAAGAAACACAGAAACCATTTGAAGAAAGTCTTCGTGGTTCTCTGACCAAACGGTGAACCGACTTTTTTCTTTTCCAACCCTGAGGACAATCGGAGGAGGGAGTTCGTTTTCGCCAAGTTTGCAATATAAACGACCGCATAAAAAAAAACTATCGAATGTGTGTTAAATAAATCATTAATCTTTAATTTAATCAGAGTTTATGACCGTGACCGCCCAAACCTCAGCTACCGACCGACCGGGTCTCTGGCCGCCGGATAAAGAAACTGCCTACGACTCCTTTCATCTCTTTCACGTCTTTTTAAACCATGAATTCGTGCTAACTATTCTCACCCCCCACCCTACAATTCCCAAAAATTCTGAACAGACACCACCGACAACCAAAACCGATTTCATCATGTCAACCTGAAAACATAAATCCCTCACGACCTGGCGTTACTAAACAACCGCCCTCTTTGACAATTCAATTACGTTTAGAAAACGAAAACGATTCATTTACACAAGTCAGGAAAGACGATGATCATAAGCTCATATCATCAGCGTCGTCCTGCAGAACGACAACTTTTTCATGAGGAATAATTTAAGTCTTTAACTTGTTGAATGATCTCAAGCGTAAATACACGAAGATCGAGGTTTTTAGGCGCGCATTAAAAATAATAAATAAAACGAATGTTAAAATAAAAACCATTTATTTCGGCCAATTTTTTAAAGGAAACTTTTCCACATGCTGAACAAAAAGGTCAAAACAAAGCGTTTTTTATATACTAACAATAGAAACAGAATTTTAAATGCTTACTGCACTCATCCTAGAGCGAAGGAATAGAGGGTGTATACATCACTCCAACTGAATCTTTCAGTCTCAAAAAATGAAAAAGAAAAACCATCAAAATCAATAAATAAATTAAACGAGTAGCTGATACGCTTCCAGGCAGCCACAGAAACTTAAAAACAATCACGTGACTAAAACAAATCTGACGGATACCAACTTTGTCATGTTCTCCGACGACTAATGTTATACATGACAAACCGACTACCGAACAATAATTTATGGAACTCAAAAGAGCTTAAAAACCAAGGTTGGAAACTTCAGAGACCAAAAACAACAGCAATTCAAGAAACAAAATAAAAATTTACGTCAGAACAAACAAACCACGTGGTAAATCAACTCCTCAAAATTTAAAAACCAAAAATTCCCACACCGGAAATTTCGCAAAAAAACAAGGCAGCAGGAATCACAAACCGAATTCAAAGGATCAATCACCTTTGTCCCCAGGATAGCCGATCAATTACAAAATCTAACACGGTTTCCCACTTGACCTAAATCTCACGTTCTCGATGAAGTAAACTTCCCTTTTGGAAATTGCTTTCTCCGGAAAACACATCACATCATCAAGCAAAGAAAATCCGAAACCCGAAGGCGCACCAACTATAGTGCCCTTCGGAAACGGAATTCAAAACCGCGAGAAGAAAGGTATTTTGCATTTCGAAGGTTAAATTAAATTCGTCCGTAAACAAATAAAATTATTTATTATTTGTAGGTAAACAAATATTCTTTCATTAAATCCGGGGTCCTTGTTAACGACAACAAAAAAGAAAGATTTTTCAACCAACCCCCGAGGCCGATTTGAAGGTTTTTGCCTTAAAAAATTACCCTCACCACTTCCGCTTTTCATTTTTATATTACACTACCCCCAACATAGCCTTCTTCCTCTCAACCTGAGAAACAAATTTTATTTTTTTAATTCCCAAACCACAAACTACAAAACCTTGACCGAACATATTCACGTTCGACCTGATTAGAAACAATACAAAGCCCAGAAAAGGTTGGAAAGAGTTTGGAGAAAACAGGAAATATAAAACCGGAAAACAGGAAATTTAAAAACCTAAAAGCTTCCCAGAACCTCATTTTTGATTTTTAAATTTTAAACAACAGGTACAACCTGACAAAAAATATTTGGAGTAGAAGAGGTGAAGGCGAAAGGAAGAGAAGATCAAAGAAAAAGCTTCAATTCAAACACATGAGAACTTCCATATGTATCTAAATTTCCATCCACACCAAAATTACAAATTTGAGTCCTACCCTCTCATTCAAAAAAATTTTTCTTAGAGCTTTTACACTTTTTAGGTGACCCAGAAAATGCTCATTTTTCTTTTAACTCAAAGACTGGCATTTTTTAAACTGGAAAAATAATCTTAACACAACTTTTGGGAAATGAAAGCTCTGAGCTTTATATCGAATCTCTTTTTTTTAAGTTCAGAGCAAATCAGAACCACCCCAAATGCTTATACTGAAAAATTTAATATTACAAAAAAACAAATAAAGAAAATCACATGGAAAATTCTCATCAAACATCGAAATTTAAATTTTGGCGGGAAAATAATTTAAAAAATGGTTTAAGTTAATTCAGTAACAACTCCACCAATATTCATCCCCAAAAAATAAATAAGAACCATAACTCACCTAACGAAATGAGCCTTTATTAGTCTAGAGAAATATCCACCCGAATCGGGGTTTTTATTGTCGAAGAGCAAATTTGAAAATTTAAAAAGCGAGGAGCTTTTCCACCGGAAAAATTAAAAAGTCACCGAAAACACTTCGAGATATCGACACCTAAAAATACCTTTACAAATGGCGGTTTACTCACATTCACGCAAGCATGTGAACAAGCGCGACGGACTCCTCGAACTAAACTGACCGTTGGGGCCTACTCAACAATATTTATAAAAATATGCATTTCTATGATTTTCGGCTCAGGACCGAAACGAGTTAACTTCGGAAATCGTAATCGCGCTCCGGGGGAATTTCCTAAGATGGCCAAACCTAGGTATCTCAACTTCGTTTTCCTTTGGCTGTGATTCGCGGATTCCTTAAGTGATTCCCATTTCTGCAAGTTCAAATCTCGACTTTCATTTTCTCCTTTGCACCCCCTCATTACACTTCCTAGTCTTTCGAATATAACGAACGAAAAGAAAAACCATTCGAATGAAAAATAAATGGCGTGTGTCGCTCACGTGTACGAGTGCTTACTCGTTACTACCGATGTAATTAGGCTTAGGAGTAGTTGGTGGGATGCTTGTCACCCCTCAATTTCCAACGTAGACACCTTAAAATTTGACTTTTTATTACAGCTGAAGAAAGGCCCTCCTATACCAAAGAATGATTACAAACGAAGAGTCGGTTACGAGAAGCAATTACATCTCCCTCCCTCCCCGACCTTTTGGTAAGCAGATCCGATATCGACAAGATCGCTCAAGACGGTTAGCACTTATACAAAGATGAAGGTCACGTGTAAAATTTCTTTGCACAGGCAGTTTCCAAATCCAAACGAAGAATAACAATCCAATATGGCTCTAGACCTGGAGGTTATGTTGGCGAAGTCCAGACTATATTTGCTATCGGGAAGAACAAAATAGAAACGAAACCAGAAAGAGGGCATCAAGACACGAATGAGACATCGATTTATCAATTACATCTAACTAACGTATCGTGTATCGATTTCCCTGGTGTATCAAAATCAAAATATTGCGGGGAACAAGACACTCCATCGTTTTACCACAACATTCCAAAAAAAAAAGTTGCGTGCATGTTCTTTCCTCTCCCTCCCTACCGTTCCTCTATCTTTCCACAAAATATTGCGATGTTCAAATTTCTAGAGCCCGAAAGATATAACCTTTGCACTCCACGCCTTGCACGTACCAGAAAATAGAAACTTTGTGGAGCAGCTTTTCTAATATTTCTTACATCTAACCCAAAAGTATAATATTAAAAAAATTATAAAGCTATCATATTTTCCAAACCAACAGTAAATAAGCTCCTGTTATAATTTTGTAAAAATAAATTTTAGCCGCGAAGGCTCTGTATTATTTGTGAAATTGGTTCTCCACATGGGTGCATTTTTAAAAATATATTCCAAGTCAAAGTGTGCAATATTTATGAAATGGATCCCTTACAAATCCGTGCAATATTTATGAAAATTAAGTGGTTTCATCCCCACAACTTTTAAGTTCGAAATCAGGCCCGAAAACGCAGTTCGGTTCGTGGCTGCAGACTAATTTCAGATAAGAATATATCATAGCTATTTGAAGACGTATGATTCTAAGATATATTTTTCTGTATAATCATTATAATCATAATAATTATACAAACAAAAATTAGGACTCGCTTCAAAGGATCAAGACAAAACCAATCATTATTGCGGGGCATCAAAATCGCGTAATCAGTCAAGTGAGTGAGAGTCGCCTCTCGAGTGTAAGGCTTAATTTTTCCCATCCTCCCATATTTCCAGCGCCCTTCTCTATCACTTTCAAATTCTGTACCAAAACCAAAATCTACCAGAATCTTCCAAAAATCTCGCTAAGCTCCCCCGTACTCCGATTCTGGCAAACCCTTCCACCGCCTTCTTCAAACACCTTCAAAAATCCTTCCACTTATAGGACTAAAATTCCCAAACAAAGGTAACAAGGTTTCAAGCGTCAAACAAAAAAAAACCGCCAAATTTCCAAAACCAAAACAAAAAAAAATTTGCGCCATCCCGCTCCAAGGAACAAAGTCTAGGGGCAAACAGTCCGAACCTTGGGACTCGGTAAAAATCCGACCGTCGCCACCGTACTAAAAATAACCAAATCACTCAATCAATACCCGGTTGAGTACAATGCGCTACTCGAAAACCACCTTTCTTGTTGTCCATTCAAATTACCATCCAATTTATTTAAACATAAAATTTATTTACTGTATTTAAATAAGACCATAAAAATATTTTTTTAGCATATTTGTTCATCCTTTCAGACATTCCCAGGAATCGCGAAAATTTCTTATCAAAACATCAGACTCCTCTTTTGTTCTCTTTCTCAACACAAAAGAAACAAAATAGTCATGTCTGACGAAGAGAAGGTGAGAACTACGCACGCGTGTGAATAAAATCACTATTGGTACAGCGCAAACCAAAACACAAAATCCTTGTGTTAAACAAGATTTAAACGACCTTTTCAACCTAATCTGCGCAACTGAGCTTTTTTACGATGGATGAGCGTAAACAAAGAAACAAAAGAAGAAACATCCAGAAAAATTTTTATGGACGTAAAATACATTATTACAAATAAAACAGAAAGAGAACAAAGTCCTCGTTAACAGATTTACACAAACTAATAATAATAATAATATGAATTATAATATAAAAATTAAATATTTAAAATACTTTCCGAGGAATAAAAATCCTTTTTTCCTTACCGCCATTTTAGGTTATGATCCACTCGGCGGTGGGATATTGTTACGTTTGCACTTCTCTTAATAGATTGTTGGGTCCGATTGGGAGGATGATGGTAAACACGTCATTCAACAATACTTAGACTTGTACCTTAGCACCATTCCATTTGGGGGTTTAATAGGTCTGACCAAAGAGAATCCACGACCAGTCTCACTACCCTATACAGCTTTTTGTGCAGTATCTGAAGTATTTCCTCAACTCTTTAAAAAATTGTCAGCTTCCCTATTATCTCCTAGATAGTGTGTCTAACCTCTTTCTAGTCATCTACTACTCTTAACGCGTTATTTCTCATTGACTTCTCCTCTCCTCTATTAAAGGACGAACCGGGGTCGTATCAAAGTCCAGTCAAATCCTTCCATAAATTCCATACTTGTAACTATAAATTGTAACATTTAAACAAACATGTATAAAATTATAACTAATTAAAAAACAACTGCGAGTAATTAAGATACTGCTTTATTCCAGTTATGAAAATAACATTTAACAAAAAAAGGCTGTGCATTAATTGTGAAATGGACACTGGATGAGAGTGTGCGATTATGAAATGAATTCCATATGAAAGCGTTCTTTGTCTTTCAACCACATCCCTGACAACAGTTTGGAATATTCATAAAATCAATTCCTCACAAGAGTGTGCAATATTTTTGAACTGAATTCCATGTCAAAGTGAGCAGTATTCATCAAGGAAAGTATGGAGTGTTGATGAAATCCACCCCGTAGAAGAATGTGCAAAATTTTTGAAATGAACTCTTTGTGAAAGTGTGCAGGATTTATAAGATAGATTCCTCCCGAGAGTGTGCAATTTTTAATGAATCGCATGTGACAGTGTGCACTATTTTTGAAACGGATTCCCGGCCAAAGTGTGCCGGATCTATGAAATGGACTCCTTACGAGTGTTCAATATTTTTGAAGTGAATTCCCTTCAAGAGCGTGCAATATTTATGAAATGAACTCGATGTGAAAGTGTGCAGGATTTTAAAAATAAATTTTGCATGAGAATGTGCGCCATTTATGAACGAACTTTATATGAAAGTGTGCATTATTTTTGAAACAGTTGTCTGGCCAATTTTGAAGTTCGAAATAAAGCCCGAAAATTGCGGGATTAATGAAATGGACATCTTGAGTATGCAATATTTTTGAAATGGATTGTCTTCAATAGTGTGCAATACTTATGAAATGAACTCGATGTGAAGGTTTCGTTCTTCTTTCAAAAATAACATTTAACAGCGAATTGTGCATTATTTGTGAAATAAACTTTTGATGAATATATACATCATTTTTTAATACGAATCCTGTCTGAAGTGTGCAATATTTATGAAATGAATTTTGTATAGAAGTGTGTAATACTTCAAGGAAATCGAGTCCGTTGGCAGTTTGAAGTTTTTATGAAGAAAATCCTGCAACGAAGGGTGCAGTCTTTGACACTTGACTCCAAATAGGTCTTCAAACACTCCTCAACAGAAAAACCAAGCTGGCAAGGTTTGTAAAAAATTTTAAAAACCTGAGAGAAGCAGGGATCATACAAATACAAGACATCCTGAAGGAGAAAGCAGAAAACACGACTTTCCAGTACAAACCAAAGCTAAAAATGAAGACGAAATGAACGGAAGGGAGTAGTGAAACTATGAAAGCTTGTGCATTATTTGTGAAACAGACTCCTGATCCAAGTGTCCAAAAACTCACATCAAACAAAGAAAAAGGGAAGCAGACGAGGAAAACCAACTCCAGATCGTCTGTCATCAACCTCATGACAGTGGTAAAACCAAGAAACCTTAACAGTCAACCCACGAAACCTTGATCAGACGAGAATCAAGATTTCATCTTAAAACTCAGTCACAACTTAAAACGCAGCCGTTTAGTTTATACACAACAACGAAACTTTCAAGAGCACACCGATCATAAAACGTAAACGAGAATAATAAAAACTCCCAGTGAAACGACTCCATGTCTAAAATTAACATTTAATTTATATTAAAAGTAAGAAATTATTAAATAATTTTCTAAATAAAAACAAAACGTCCTCGAATCCCCTAACACTATCTCCATGTCCAAAGTTATAAGGCTCCCGTCCATGGGCTCAAGTCGATTCAGGGCCGCGATCTTTGGAAAAAGTATCCAGCCAAACAGGAAATGTGTCACTAAAGTATTCGATAATATTCACACCGAAAAAAGACTGTCCTTGACCGTGAAATAAACATTTCAAATTATATATAAAATTTAAAAAAATTTTGGTAACAATAAAAAGACGACAAATTTCGTACCGAAACTGTTTCCGGTTCCTAGCATCGAGTGCTCTTTAATTAATTATAATACAATTCAGTTCATTAGGCAAAAGTAAATAATTTGAGCTTTGACAACTGAAGTAAACAAAAACCGCAACAGTATTTTCATTTTATGTGAGATATCCGTGTTGGTGACAACACTGGTGTCAGCAGCAACACCTTCAAAACTGTCTTCCATTTTATTCTGATTATAATAAACCTCACGTAATCCAAAAAACAGAAAAAAGATGAACCGGACAGTAAACACAAATGTCTAAGTCCCACACATCAAAACTAAAAACAAAAAAATTATTCGAATGATAAACAAAACTGTGCAGGAATTATGATACCAAGACCCCTTCAGAGTGTGCATTAATTTTGAAATGAATTCCACTGACTATTCCAAATCTGATATGTTGTTTTGAAGGTGGCAGGAATGACGCACGGCGATGGGCGTTTTCCAATCCTGCTGCTAAGCTCGGGCGGTATCTTTTCCCTTGCTCCTTGGTACTTTTCCTTTTTTTTATATTCATAGTGCTGACGTCGTTCATATCAACTTCAAACTTGTTTCTTTAAATTCAACATTTTTTTCTGCCTCTTTTTAAATCTTTAAATCAATACGTCGTTAATTTTTTTACCAGTTTTCTGTCCGCTACAGTTGACACAAAAAAAATTCTTCAAAATGAACTGCCATGTCTCGTTTTATACGGAGTCATAATCGCATCAAAAAAGAACTCCTTCCCTCAAACAAGTTATATTTAATGTCCAAAGTTGCCATCGGAAAAATTTGCGAAAATATAGTGCGACTATGTATCTCTCAATTAAAGGAGGACTATTTTCTAGTAGAAGACAAAACCCTAACACCCTAAGAGGTGTTATCTGAAAAACAGTCAAACCTCTTAGCCCACGGTTGTTTCAGTCGAAGAGATTGAACTAGACAAGGAAGTAAGAAGGAAGTAACATTCAGCAATGATAGGATATACAGATGAGAAATAGATTGCTGTAGAAGAGGATAAATGGAAACTAGAAAACCGGTCAACGTCAGCGACAAAAACAAAAATTTATGACAATAAGAAAAATAAAGTCCAGCTAGGAAAAAAGTGCTATGAACTCAAAATATTAGTTTCCTCTCACCTAAGAAGGATGCTGGGACCGGTCCACGACTAAAGAGAGAACCAAACGACGGTCTTCTTCACGATAGAAATCCAAAATTAAATCTAAAATTTTCTTCAAAACGCAAAATGGTGGACGCAAAATCGGAAAAATTTCAAAGGTCAGTTCACATTCTTCAACTTGATTTTCGAAAAAATTCCTCGACAAAATAACGAAGAGGAGGGGGGCGTAGCGGGGACAAATCACTTCTTCCAGTGACAAAAAAGAAACCAATTTGCGAAAACCCATAAATTCGACGTTAACGTATTTAAGACATAATCGTAGAATGCTCCTACGCCACTTAAAATTGCAACAAAATTACCATCCGCAGGCTGTTTTATGACGTCAACGAAACACCAAAAACAAACTTTTTGCAAAAATCCTCGGAATGATTACAGTCATTTTTTGCAACTAATTGGAATTATGATCGCTTATCAGCATGTTTCCCAGTTCCTTCTTTTGTTTTGATTCCCCCCGAATATGGTGATACATAGAAAAGGATGGAATCCCTTTTCCAAGAGAGATCCTTATACACTATCGTCTCATCCACCCATTTCCATCCTCGGAATCTTCCGTCTTGTTTGAAGTCTCAAAACACGATTCCTCCTTTTATTCCTTCTACTACCACCACCAGAAACCCTCTACACTAGCAATTTTCTGGAGTTAGCCTCTTCAACTATACTTCCTAGTTCAAATTTTTTTATTTCTTTATGAAGTTAAAAGTTTCATCAAGAGATTGGAAAATTAGTCTCTAAACATGATGAACGGAAACCGTGACTCCGGAAGAAAAAGCAGTGAGAGTATGGAAGTAGATGCAGATAAACCGACGCCAACGCACGACTAGACCAAGTCACCCATAATGAATAAGTTTTATGATTTACCAATGTACAATCATATAAATTCGACAACAAATTACATTTCTTAATGGGGGTACTTGGATATAAAAATATACAAATATCTATCCGGCATACCATAACTCGCAGAATCGCCAACCTAATATATAACATACTCAAATTTCAGATTATTCAAAAAAGGGAAATCAATAGATAACAGGGAACGTAATTAACCCTACGCGACGGACTACTCTTAATATGCTCATAAGACTGGCAGTTTTCGAGGTTTAAGGAATTGTAAGGTCTTCCTCGTTTTCGAACACAAATTTACCGAAAAAGTACGGTAATCGGTGCCTCTACATATACATTGCACTAAATTAAAAATATAAATTTGGTGATTATATACCAGTAAAAAATACTTTTTGAAAAAAAATTATAATTATAAGAGATGGAAATCCGATAAATACGGTCTTCGACTATTTGTCACATTTTTGCATCACGGAGGAATATACTGTCTTCGGCGTGAAAGGGTTAAAAAGGTAGGTAAAGTCACGTATAAGATGGAAGTGTATCCGGTAGGGGTGTGAATGAGATTGACACCAACCAAATAATGAAAAGAGATGTTGATATAAAAAAGAGATGAAAACCTTACCCAAAATGTTTTCCTTCAACTTATCCACTATCCTTTCACCCCAAAATTCCCTCCAAGGCTCACAACATTGGTAGTAATGCTCAGTCAGCAAGTAAGCCATCAACGAAAGATAGCTGAACATAATCAAACCTATTTTCAACTCATGTAATAACTTGCTCGGACAAATAGGAGCGCAAATGAGTTGAAAAACATCGTGGTCTCTAGTTGGCCGAAACGAGAGAGAAAAAAAAAGAGATGAAAAGATTTTAAAGTGAACGATGAGAATGAAAACTGTAGTGTTCTTATACTTTTCATTCTACAGAATATACAGAGAAACGAGGGAAGAAGAGAGTAAAACGGAAAGGTGTATATGATACATTAATATTAGGTTGACAATCTTGCGAGTATAATATTTATATCAATATTTCTATTTTTTTAATGTTTGTAGCTAAGTATTTCACATTGAGTAACAAAGAAATATAATATTAATATATATTATGGAATAAATATAGTAGTACATCAATACATCTCCAATTTCAATTAAGAAATTAAAATAATCTTGGGGATGTAAAGTCACCAATCACGAAACTCCCACCGGGATTAAGAGAATTACACCTGAAAGGACATTTCCGTGGATAAGAGTTCATTCAGCTTCGAAAAACAGAGAAATGGCATCCCCACACTCCAGACTTGTAGAAAGAACAAAAATAAATCTTAAAACTAAAACCAACAACCGTAGAAAAAAACCAGACGTTACCATCGACCAACAAAAATGGTAAAAATCGTGTTGCAGAAAAGATCCGCTAATCTAACTAGTCTTACAACAGTCAAAGCATCTCGAAAAACGTGGCAGCCGTTTCAAATCGGCCAAACAAAACAAAAACGAGGACGATAAGTATTTTGGCTCAGAAACCACCACGACCATTAAAATTACCAAAAAACAACAAAAAAATTCCCTCATTGATATTCGAGATATCGTCCCACCGGAAACCGTTTTCGGATTCCGCTCGACACTGACCTTTGGACAATAAAAAAACAATTTGGCCTCATCCAAAGTTCTCGATAAAATAAAACAACTGAAACGACATTGGCTCGTCTCATCTCACAACCACCTCAGGTACTTGAAAATATTACTTCCACGGCAAAATTTGCGAATCCACTCGAAGGAAGACGAGAACAAAAAGGAAAGAAAAACAAAAAAAAACTCCGACTCACGTCTGCCAAATCCCAACTCCCTTCTAGAGTTCTGAACTTTAAATGTTTGCTAATTCTCCGACGATGACATTAGCAATAAATCAAAAACGCAAAACACTGATGTATAAATGTATATGTAAAAGGATGTGTTTGTGTTTTTGTGCGTATGTGGAATCCCAACTCAAACACGGAAGAACCGATTTTGACCAAACATCGCGCACGCATTAATTACAATCCGTTCAACAACATTACGCGATACATAGTTATTTCACTACTAAACACAAAACGATGTTACTACAATTGGATTACACACATCTTTGGTTATACTAAACGAAACATATAAAATATACTAGGCGAATCGGAAAATAATGTCACTTAATATATAAGTTACGGTAAATATATTTATATAATTACCGGTGATCTTTCAAAATCACCAACTAAGCTTTCTAAATGTGACAAATTAAGGAGTATTAATCACATTTACCGGCTAGTTTATAAAATATCCAACTCGTAGTTTGAAGAAAATTTTATTGAATTCCACATTAAAAGTTAGAGATTTTATGCACTACCCAGTAAATAGGAAAAATGTGATAAATACATATTACGGACAAACGTGATAAATATACAGTACGGTAAAAGTGATTAATGCGGCCAATATATATATAATTACCAGCGATTATTCATAACCACCAAGAAAGCTTGGCTAATGCGCAAATTACTGAATTAATTATTATACTGGATTATTTATGTATTAATTAATCATTTACTAATCACGTGATATTTTAGTGGCGTTTAAAATAGACTTTGAAAATGGACGATGAGTATCTCTAGTTGATCTCCAACACTTTTGATGTCATAGTTATTTCATGAATTTTGAACACTGCAAGAATTATTTCATCTCTGAGGTGAACTAGAAAATGTTGTGGGTCACCACAATTTTGCTAAATAAAGGAATTATTGAGTTTTTATTACATTTACCGGCTAGTTTATAAAGTCTCCAACTTGTATTGAGGGATTTAGTAAAACATTGCTGAGACTATTACTTGAATACTTTGTACAACAGAAAAAAGGCAAGAAATCTAAGAAGCTGTGCTCCCCAGTAGCAGTGAACCAACCTCTCAACAAGAATAGGCAAATACATAAAATGAAGTGGTAGAAATCAAGTATAAATTGCAAAATTCAATGAATATTACATAAAATATTTATTATTAAAATTTTATAGAATAAAGAAAATTATAATATGGAAAGAAAATTCTAAATAAGAATGAACTAAAATCTAATTATAATAAATAACTAAAGGAAATTCTAATTGAGATAAAGTATAATTTTACAGAAAATTATAAGAATATTATATACTAATTTTGATTGAGTGCCCAACTAAGAACTTGGAAATGTATAAAGTAATCCATAAATGTATAGGTACTCAATAATTGGCCACATTTATTAAGCTACCTTAGTGATTATGAATAATCGTAATCTTATATATTCGCCTTATTTATCACTTTACCGTACCGTATACACTATAACGCATAGACACAACATTTTCCTGTTCACCTCAGACATGAAATAATTTCTTGCCAAGTGTTCAAAATTCATGAAATAACTATGACATCAAAAGAGTTGGAGATCAACTAGAGATACTCATCGTCCATTTTCAAAGTCTATTTTAAACGCCACTGAGATATCACGTGATTAGTAAGTGATTAATTAATACATAAGTAATCCAGTATAATAATTAATTCAGTAATTTGCGCATTAGCAACCTTTCTTGGTGATTATGAATGATCGCTGGTAATTATATATATATTCGCCGAATTAATCACTTTTACCGTTATATGTATTTATCACATTTGTCATATTTACAGACTAGTTTATAAAAACTAGAACTAATAATAAATCTAGAACTTTTAATGTGGAATTTAATAAAGTTTTCTTCAGACTACGAGTTGGATATTTTATAAACTAGCCGGTAAATGTGATTAATACTCCTTAATTTGTCACATTTAGAAAGCTTAGTTGGTGATTTTGAAAGATCACCGGTAATTATATAAATATATTCACCCGATTTATCACTTTTACCGACATATATATACGATATTACTCTCCGGTTCACATAATTTATATAATATCACCAAACTTTTTTAATTTACTGTCGAACAGTGCCATCACCACATAAGGCCACCCCACCCAATTCTATCGCGAGAATTTTTTCAGAATCCGAGATAGTAGGACTTTGGAAGCGAAATGAAGAGAAAGTGTTGAACTTACCGAGTTCAGACCACTTATCCAGCCGACGATCACCCGAATTATTAACCTATGACTTAGATCCACTTCTCAGTACCCTGAAAATATAAAAACAAAAAGAAATTGGTTATGGCTACTCGCGATCGCGATACTTGGCCCCAAGTCCTTCCAACTAGTTCAGGGTTCTCTGGTTCCCCTGAACATTAGTCTTGGCACCTGAGACCAAAAAAAATTAACTTTCGTCACAAAAGCACTCCCACCCATGTTTCTCCTACCGAATTATTACAAAAAAAAATTTTTTTTTTCCTGAGCTTTCCCAGAGACAAAAAACAACATTTCAATAGACCGAAACTTAATTTCAAGAATGACACAAATCCTTGGAGGAAATATTCCACTTCAAAAATGAAAATTTATTGATGGAAAATATTGTTACGACAAAAACCTAAAGGCTAACATGAACGAACGTCAACGGAGCTACGTCCAAATCATGACAAGTCGCCGCCACTGCAAATATTTTACTTAAAAATTCTATCTCACTGCCCTTCTGACGTCCATGGTACCAGTTTGATATTAATCTATAAATGAAACCTGATTAACCCCTCCCATCCTTGCCTCTTCCTCCTCCTCTTTTCACTATATATCCTTCTTAGTATAACCCTTTTTATTCCTCTTCCTTTCTGCCGTCCTTCTCTATCTCTGAAATGGGAATATTTATCTGATTCCTTGTTTTATATACCACTTCAACCGGTTTCGCTTTTTTGCATGACTTTCGCTTTTGCATATTTCCATACCTTCTAGAAAAACCTTATTTTAAGATTGCGCTTGAATTGTAAGCTTCCATTCAAGTTTGTACTCGTTTACGTCTTCCTATGATTGAGAAAGATAGATATTATTCAGTTGAATGATTCTTCTTATTCTATAGTTTAATATATAATAATATTGAATATAACACAAAGCCTGTATATACAGTATATCACCTTAATTCTTATTTTTAGTGTAGGACATTAACGACAATAAAAATTAGAAACATGTAGTGCGACCAGCAGTTCTAATTCCGGCTTGGGCTTGGTCAAGGACAACAGTTCGGATGTTTGCTTTCTACCATGAACGACCATTTTCCTACCTGAATGAATATATTTAAACCACACGTGTCAGGAAATTGTAAAACTAAAAACACGTTTCCAAGAGATCATGACCACACGATCAAAATCGTGGCTATATGATTCAGGAAATCTCTCCTCCAAGCCTAATATGTTACTCCTACGGCATTGGGAAAACCTTCAAAAATCACCCGAAACGGAAGAACTACCTTTAGAACCGGAAACAAATCCTCTAGAAAGCAATGCCAAGGTTCAGCCCTATCCTTCAATCAAAAGATTTTTCCAGACGACAACAAAGACAAAAAGCTTCAAAAGAAAACAGGCTGGATGGTGTTAAAAACCAAACCGCATTTTGGTCAGTGTCCTTTCACTCACTCGATGAACCCAAACCGAAGCCGGGTGGCCTTGAATCCGACCAAACTATGAATTACGATTTTGCACCCGTGAAACACAAAACCATAAAGAAAAAAAATCCCCAAGACGTTAAAAATGACATCCAAATAGATTACCAATCAAACTCCACTTACGTCAATCAGTCAATCAATCATCCTTTTGAAACGAGAGATCCACAAACAAAACAATAGTCGTGGGTGTCTCTTCGTTTCCAGGTATTCACACACGTATTTCCCCGGTTCAGGTTTCCACCATTTCTCCCTTTCCGATGACTCCAGGAGGAAAATGCTTAACTCACACTTTTGATATAGCGTGAAAAAACCCGAGATAAAAAAAAAATTAGGCGCGTTTCATCTTTCCCCTCAGGCCGAATTGAAGAATCCAAATAAAGCAATGAGGCTACCAAAGACAAACAAAACCACCACCACCACCTAGGCCCTTCTGGCTCGAAACCAAGAAATCAAAACAAAATTCCAGAAGATGGAACACCGGCGCATCTTCGTCAGAACGCCAATTAGGTTCTTTTACCAAAACCGACGATTCTTCAGTGCTAAACTAACCCCTAGGGGGATGGAAAGGGGGTAATAATTAAGCATCTTACTTTATTTGCAAATAATCTGTCTACAATTCTTCCGGACTAATAACAACCGGAAGTTTGGTTAACTGCTAATAAGAGCCAAAAATTGACGTCATAGTAATATCATTATTTTCGACCCCAAAGCCAGTTCCCAAATATAAACAAACCCCCCGCTCTCCTCCTCTTCTATAGTCCCAAAACGCAGCCCGAGAATCCTTCCAACCATGCGTTATCCATTTTCAGGAAGACGACTATGATTCAAGACCCGGGAATATCAAACTTCATTCAGGCCAAAGACAGGAAAACCACGACTTTGGTCCTCGGGTGTCCTCGAACGCTCCTCCAAACACTTTTTTTGTCTACTGACTATGGAATGTTGCCCTTTGGACTCTTTCTCATCTTCGTCGCACGTTTAACGGTTTCCGCCTTCGTTTGTTCTTCGCTCTTGTTAACAAAAAAAATGACGGAATCGCTTTTTCCCTTGTCTTTCATTCCCGGAAACGAAGAATCTTTGTACCATTTTTATTTTTCATCTCTCAAAAACGGAGATTTTCGGAAGGGGGTGGGGAAAGGGAAGCCTGAGATGAATGAAAATTTCAAACCGAAAATTAATTTCCATTTGACCAAATAAATCAATTACCGAAAAACTAATTAACGTCTTAATGAATCCGACGACGTCCCTCCGGCCACTCTCTTGAAAAATCCAACTTCAGGGCCATGACACAGGTTAATTTTTGTCTTAAAATTTTCCCAGGCTGAAAGTCATCGAGCCTAGTTGAGTCGCCGTCGCCGCGGAAAAACAAAATCGACCTTGGAAAAATCCAATCGAATCGAGACCTACCCCCTTACTCTCTTACCCCATCCCATCAGCCAGGAAGCCTATGTATGGGGTTGTTTTTGATTGATTTTGAACTAGAAAATGACATACTGCCACGCATTCACCACTACCCCCAATTTTCCATTTCTTCAACCCCTAAACACAAAGATTATGTTTGTATTTCTAAGGGCATGTACCAGCATGACATTCGAATCACTTTCATAAATAGTGCACAAAAAACTATTGATTGAAGACACCCCGAATCTGATGGTTATTAGTCTCTTAAGTACAATTAATTGGTGGGCCACTTTTGGTTGTTATGGGTTCTCCAAACTAATTTCAAAGACTGAGCAACACCTATGATATGGTTTCAAGTTCTGGTATACACCGGAACACACACACGTGTATCATAGTTTATACACATCTCTTAAGTAAGCAACATTAATAAAATTAAATAAATACCAAGGAACTCCGGAGGTATTTGACGGTCCTACAATATACAGAATAAACATGGCGGCCTACTTTCCAAATCCATTTCAATATCACGTGCTTATTTAAATGACTCAAATTATCTAAAAAGCTTTTACGGCCGAATTTGGAAAGCTTTTGTAGACGAAGCAGTTGGAAATAAAAATCTCATGACCCGAAAATCTATTTAGTTATACAACTTCTCAAATGGCGACTTTAAAAGGAAACTCCCCTCCCCTCTCTTAAGAAAAAAAAATCGAGAAACCTTTTTCAATAAGTTTCCTTTATTTTATAAATTTATTTAAATACTACCAAGACGACAGAGGTCAAGGATTGGATATCAAAACATATAGGCTACCCCAAAACCTCGAAATGTTTGTCTCCGACTTCCGGGAGCACATCTCTCTAAAACGGTCACCCAACATTTTCCTGAGTCAACCTAACAACGCGGACAAGAAGTTTTTACTGAAGCTAGGTCTTCCAGTTAAGGAGGAAGATGGCGTCACGAATTTTCTTCACGATCGGGTTTAATGGAAAAATGATTTTGCTAAAAGGAAACCGAAAACGATTCTGAATCTGGTGATTGCAAGAGAGAGAGAGAGATCTAAAAACGATTATGTTGATTCCTGTTAAGGAAATTTATTTGGCAATGACGAACGTTACCCATTATGGGAAAGCTCGTAAGGAAGAGTGCGCAGAATAAAATTTTTTTTCCTTCTTTTGGTTCGTGTATTACTGAAAAAGAGAAATTCGTAACGAAACACCTTTCACAAACCAGAAACCCACAGCCAGGAAAAAAAATCCAGGAAACCGACAGCTGACAAGGATAACCGGGATGGAAGACTCCAAGGCTTCTCAACACTGATCTAAGACATCAAAAAACCCCCAAATTTTTCTCTTTCCAGCTGAATGCTCAAAACTAATTCTGTACAACAGCAATTTATACCAAAAATTATTTCAACTACCTTCCTCCCATCCATACCTCTCGACTACCAAATGTAACTTCCGTTACTTTCATTTCACAAATTTAATTTGAGCTTTGGGCACTAGTTACCCAATCGTACTCGAGATATTTTGCAATTCTTTAAGCCGCACAATAAAAATTCAGTAAAGACTATATTTATGCGAATAATTTTTACTCAGATATGCCAAATTAGTAAAATACAGTTTACCGGTAAAATTCGAAATCCGACATTCTGCACAATGACTACGCATTTTTGAAAAGTTTTCTTTTGACATAGGTGAGATGGGAGTGTATGATTTAATGCGAGACGAAGGAAGCATAGTCTTATCTTATAAACTTTACAAAAATTTGAGCAACTGCCTAACACTCAGAACAGCGTTGTATACAATGGCTAGATTTAAAATTTTGCTGGTAACATGTATAAATTTTTCATTTGAATAAAACTGGAGAAAGACAAGCGAAGATTTGCAAAAAATTCCGCGTGTTTCCGAGTCTCCAAAAAATAGCTGTGCGCTCAGTTAACTACAATTTTTCTCATGACATACTGTATAATATGTATCGCTTTATAGCATGACTATAAGATTATTAACCCTTCTACAGAAATTCGTTTCAGGAGTTAGCTTTCGAACTAAAATAAATTTAACTGCGGTTTTAAATTCACTGAGACTCTTGTTCTTGAAGTTATGCGATTTTATTAAAATCAAACAAAGTATTTGTCCATTTCTATTGTATCAGATAGAATTTCTTTGTCGCATTTTCCGGGAAATTTTATTTTATTTTATTTATTTGAGTTTAAATCCGGTTTTTCACATACCGGTATAACAGGATACGGTAGAGGATTCGAACCACGACCATAACTTCTAAAGCCGGGTCCTTAACCACTACACCATAGACCTCATTTCCTGGTAAATCTTATTCACGGCATAAAACGAGACCTAAGAAGAAAAATATTTTTACCGATTCCACCTCAAACTTGTCAAAGCCACCGCCTTGACCCAGGCTTCTTCCTACCAATAATTTTACGAAATTGTTCCCATGACATGGAACCCACCCAAACCAACTTCTTCCCGTTTTCCGTAACACCCGATGCGAAAAACAATAAGACGGAAGAAGTTTATCTAAAAACGTTCGCGGTCAATAGATTTCGGTCACAAATTACCCTCGCCAATGACGCCATTTGTATTCTACACCTGATTTTGTTTTTGTGTTTTTCCATTTCGTAATTTTGATTAATGATTCTTCTGACCGTCTAATTAAGACTGGTCTTCTTTTTGTGTTTCTTCTTTATTTCTTTTCTTTTCCATTTTTCCTCATTCCTCCCTTCCTCTCCTCACAGCTACTACACTTCTTTCTTCTTCTTCTTCAGAAACTCACAAATTAATCGAATAAAATGTTAATCTGAGTGAAACGCACGAATTCTTGTCTTTTCGCAAAATTCCCAACACCTCATCAACATTCCTTGTTTCGCCAAGCTATCACGCCGGCTAGTTAAAAATTCGTAACGATACCTATTACAAGTGGCTAGGGATCGAGATTAATTTGGGAAAACAATGCGTGACCCTATAAATCCTTGACTGGAAAACATTAAACCAAGAAATCAGGATGACGAACATATACAACGACCGCGAAAAGCAATACATCATGTGTACTCCGACACGACAAACGAGTGCTTCCCGAAATCCTTGGAAGTATGACTTATCCACTAAAACGTCATCTTGTCTAAAAATCTGAGGCAAGAAGATTGATTCCCTTCAACCTTTGTCCAAAGATTTTACCGATTTTACAAGGTATACAATAACAAGAATTCGAATAACAATAATAACAACGTAACGAATCAGAGAGCACGTCAAAATAAAAGCGGTCGCCATCTCACTTCTATTGTCCTGCTGTTGTTTGCAACAGTTATTAAAAAACCAATAAAATCCGTATGTTCCAAAACGTTCCTGAAAAATGCCTCAATGTCCCATGCACAAGTCATCAAAAATAGAGATTTTCCAGTCTCAAATTCTTAAACAACAGCAAAAGTATTGACAACTTCAACGACAGCTTTATCATTTTGTGGTTAATCCTTAGCTCCTTTAATGGTTAGCTGTTAGCAGTTCGGTAAAAAAATATTTCCTGACGGAACAGCACACATTTTTGCGAACTTTGGACGTTCACGCTGGTGTTGCGAGGTTCCACACAGAGACCCACGCCCTTTGTTACGCCATTTCCTTAAACTAAACCAGATATCGACCTCATTACAACTCCACATTCGCTTTGCAGTTAATGCCCTCAAGACCACATAACCCAAGTTTCGCACTCATTTTTTACGAAACAAGCTTTTGTATAAATTCAGCTAAAACCGGAACAAATTTTCATACCGCCTTTTTCAAGAGATAAAACCGATCAAAAAGCTCGTTAAAGAATTACAAAAAGCCGTTCAACCCAACAGTCACAATAGAACAAAAGAAAAGTGACCACCCCCAGCCCAAGACAATCAAATCAATCAAAATATGTGGGGTATTGTATTTACAACAGCAAAACACTCAACTAGTTAAATTATTAATACATAAAAAGGTTTTTGAAATCTCTGTTAAAAGATGACAAGGAGTGAAAAGCCTGAGACCCAACATAACGGAGTTGGGACATCACAAAAAACTTGGCAGGTACCTGAATGAGGAAAACGTAATGCGAGGAAAAACTTTGGTACCTCGCTAGCGATATACCATCTCGATATCTCTTTGACATCTACCCTTGAGCTCATCTTCGACTGACTTATGAACCCGAACCATCCTATTCTTGATACGTCTCCATCATAATCATCATCGTCTTATTAGCCTCCCGAGTAGCGTGAAGGTGACCTTCGGGTGATTAGTTTTTTCTCTTTAAAAGAATAATTAAAACCCAAACTCCAAAGCCTAACTGCGATGGATTGTCCCATTTTTCTAATTTTTGTCTTCCGTAGAAAAACCAGCCTCATTTACTTCCTCGAAGGTTCTACCCCCGCCCCTCCTCCTCCTCTTCCAACTCCAAACTTTTATCCTGAATGCCACGGACGATTTACTGAATTGGCTAGGCTGTCATCGACGTGCCATTTAATCGAGGACTTTCATTTCCGAACCATTTGAGGCAGAGATCAGGTGAACTTTCGATTCGACTACAACTCACGACACAACACATCCGACAGCCTTTCCGTCACTGACCTTTTCCTTTCACCCGAATCCTTTACACCTTCTTACAAAAAATCATCTTCGAATCCTTGCCGGTAATAAAAACACCTACTTTTACCGCCATTTATGGTTATCAGTTATAAGTATATGTCACATCCAATGTGCCGACTAACGAACGATCGCCTAACAACAAAAGACTTGTCAGCACTAAGCCCACAAAAAGGCAATTCTTATCAACGTTTATGTTATAATTAAGAAATCGCTTTCTAAACAAGCTTTTCCGCTTTCAAAACATTAGAAAATTTATTTATTAATAGAATCAATATGAAATAGCACGTCTTCTTACAGTTCTCAAATCGGTCATCCAAGACTCACGTCCATTCAACCCTTTTGGACTTTTTTATCCTGCACTTTTCATTTTGGTCTTCATTCGCTGACGTTAGGATGAGATGGCAGTATGTAAGCATTATAACATTCACTATATAATAGATTAAGATTTATAAATATGGCTAGTTTAGTAAAGTACAGAGTCTATGAGTAATTAAAACAGCTGACCCTATTCCATCTTCTCTTTATTCTTTCATCAATTTTTGTTTCCCATGAGGTGCTCAAATTTTTAACTCCCTTCATCTTGCAGTGTCACATCTACAACTCCATCGAAAAACTTTGAAAGGGCTCTGGTTGGAATTTTCACCAAAATGTGCAGCGTATAGATAGCGCAAAAAGTGTGCTTACACCTAGTAGGCTCTGGGAGTGAGAGATTTTAAGTCGTCTGATTTTATGCCTAAGGGCAACAACAAAGTACTGAATAAATTTTTAACATTATTGTACACATCGAAAACGACTACAGATATTATTCGTGAGTTTCCGTAACGTTACCGGAAACTGCATCGTTCACTTCGGTCGGCCTAGTATTTTTGCCAAGTTTTGACGGAGACTGAGTGGCGCAAGACCAAGTGCATTGACCACTACACATGGTATTGATAACATTATTAATCATTAGCATCAGAATTATAAACATTATATTACCACACGTAAAAACCTTTTTACAAACTACAATCCCATACTAAAATAAAGACAGAGACAAATTTCCCAAACCTTTTTACAGAGCCATAACACTTTCCAGCTCGATTTCTAAAATAGCCAAAACCCAGAAATAGTAAAAACCTAACTCCATCCAACCAAAAGACTTTTTCTTTCCAACAAACAACTCAAACCAAAAAGAGACATACATACAGTATATAAACAATTCATTTAAAAACAAAATCATCACAAAAGCTATACATCAAAGAACTCCATTCAAACTCTTTTGCAGGAAATAAAAAAATCACTTTAAAAAAACGTCCCACCCCTTCCCCCATCTTCCCTCTTCATCCTGAAGAAAATCAGCATCCGACAAACTCAACACTCGTAATTACAAACACTTCAATTAAAAAAAAGTCCGATAAGGAAAGAAAATTTAAATTACAACTTAAATGGTTCGTGGAAATCTCGTATGAAATCCTTCGCGCGTGAAAACTCAATCAAATGACTATAATAACAACAAACATTAATAAATAAATAATTTCCTTGAGGAATCAATAAGGCTGGGATCAATAACCAATAAAACAACTTATGATTCAATGAAACACTAACAAAAAATTAAATGAAAAAAATAATAATAAGATTCTGTCGGTGTTCGAACCTGTTACAAGCAATCTTCAAACCGTTTCCGGTTTTGCAGTTTCCCGTGACTTCATATATATTTTTGGAATTTAAGTTGCGTCGGAATCAGTATTCAAACCTAAGACATGACCTGTAGTAACATATAACAGACATGACCACGAACATCGGCGCCCCGAAGTTCCATCCTTGGCCTCAACCTGAACGAGACCGTCTTTTTTACTACCTGGCTTAGAACCTGTTTCCGGGGCTTTCCCCGTCTTTCATTCAGGTCATCCCCATTCATCTTTTGAAATATTTAATTGCCGGTAATTTTGTGAGCAGTTCTCGATATAAAAACATCCTGCCCGTACCTTATTAAATAAAATTAAGTATCATTTACAATATTTAAAAAATCAAGAATCGTTTCTGCCGCCATCTTGGATTTTAATAGTAATCTGATCAAGATATCGCGATTTAAGAGTAAAATTCTTGGAAAAAGGAAATCTCCAAAATATATCCGGTTCGGGAATAACGTCAGACCCAAAAGGAGTTTGATCGGAGTGACGTCTGACAAACTGGTCGTTTACCTGGAAGCGACGCGGATCAAAATTCGGCTCACCACTGCCCTGGAAATGTTTACAACCATTTCCAGTCGTTAAATGAGATCAATTTATGAGCAACTGGAGCGTCTACCAATAAAATTCGACATCCTGTCGGTTTATTGGGCTATCAAACATCCCGGCGGTTTGGTCGGAGAATCATTTTAGCCATTTCTCCAAAATCACGAACCGCCGTAGCATTAGCAACTGAAACTACAAAAATATGGCTAAGCATCCTCATCGTTCCACATATATCATACGTAATAGCCTACCACCCCCCCATCCCCAACCGACATTAGAATTATAATTACAGGTCCCCCATCTCAAATTCACTTGTTTCCAAATTGCCACGAGTTATTCGTAACTTTCACAATTATACTAACACGATAACTTACTATTCTCCTAACTTATTATTAATAAACAACCATAATTTTCATTTTGGAAACCAAAAGAAAGAACTCGTTTCATAAATAATGCACAGACTTTTTTAAAATAAATATTTGTTGACATCTTGGCGGGGTAACTTATATTTGCTTGAATCGTTTCGATTTTTCCAAATTAAACCTGAAAAGACGTTTACAGTAACAGTTCAAAAATTAGTTTTACAAAAATGTGTAATTAACTGCAATGAAATCAATTCTTTGCTTATTAGTGTGCATTAATTATGAAAATTAATTTTTCATAAAGGTTTACGTCATTTAAACCAACTGAGTTCTCCACACAAGTGTGTGTTATTTATGAAATGAATTCTATTTCAAACCACACACATTTTTTATGAATGCTTTATACATATGTGCATTACTTCTGAAATGAGTTTTCATTTCTTGTTTCTAAATGTTTATTTTAAAAAATGCAGAAGTACCAGTAAACTTCATAACGAACATACTTCACTAAAGTGTGCATTACTTTTGAAAGAAGCTATTTTCAGCCAAACTAACCAAATCCTAAAGGTTCCACACATACCAAATAAAAAACCAAAACACAAGGCAATCAGGGGAAGACGACCTTGAACGAAACGATCATGATCAGCCATGGAACCCGTAGCACAGTAACCCACCCACACTCGTAGGATATCCGTGAGAGCTCTTCTGGCTGGAAAGTTCTGGAAATGATTTGACGGTTTCCAGGAACCACTTTACAACACAAAAGGGAAAAAAAAATGAAATAAATTTTAGGCCCTTCCATCACGTTTTGCGCGCACCATCTCCTTCACTCTTAATTCACTTAAAACATTATTATAATCATCATCATTATTAATATAATTTGGATTGCGCATCCGGATTTCCCGGAGAATGATTTGTTTGTTTGCAAACATCCTTCCCGACTTTTCTGTTTCTCCTAATCTCCACTGAGCCATTTTTAAATATGATTGTGGATAATTTAATATCGGACTTGTACTACTACGACCTTGGGCAAAAGTCCGAACGAGATGAAATTGCGCAGCGAAAAAATTTTTACTTTTAACAAAAACAAAGACACGGAGAAAATCTATTAACCAAAATTAATAAATAAAAGAATTCTAATAAGGTAAACGTACTTAAAAGGAAAAAACAGACAAGTCAAGGTCTGTACATTGTTATTAAATATTCATCTCCTAAAAACCGATTCAAGACACCAGGAGAAAGGTTCCGGCCAAACCTTTCGGTTAAATCATCCTAAAAACAAAGAAAAGCCAAAAAAAAATTCAACTTGGTCCAGAGATAAAAAGCTCGAGAAAAAAAACAGCTTCATCACCCAACCACTTTGTTTAATCTGACTTTTCCCTCAAGTTCAGGGCCTGCAATGAGTCGGAGAACCTATTCGGTGCGAACGGTTAATTAAGGTCAACAAAAAATTTAAGCTGGTTAGTATGAAAGCAACTCCGCAAAGTGTTTATTTAAAAAACAAGATTCTGGAAAAATTACAGAGCAAGAGTGAGAAACAAATTCAAGCAACGACCGGCAACCGGTTTCACTGACGTCAATGCGATTTTTTTTGCCTCTCTCTCTCTCTCTCTCTCGTTTCAATTTCACAAACCTGAATCTGTTTTGAACCTAATCGCTCTCCCGACCAAACTTATTAAAATAAATTTTGCCCCATTAAATAAGGCATTTTGGTGATTTGGTCCACTGTACAAAATTACTGACAACTTTACGAAAAGACTGTAGTACACCCGAACGAAGACCACTGAAACGTGATACCTCAAAAAGCGAATCCATTTCATAAATAATGTGCAGTTCCAAAGAGAACTCATTTCAAAACTGATGCACACTTTTATCAAGAATCAATTTCATTAACAATAGACAGTCCTAACTATAACAACCAAATTTTTCTTTAACTATAAACATAAGACAGTTCGAAACAAAACTCGTTTCTTAAGTGATACACACTTTTGTGAAAGATTTGATTTCATAAGTAATGCACACTATCATTAAAAATCCACGCCAAAAACTATGTTCACTTTTACAATCAAATTATGTATTATCTATAAACAAAACTGAATGAAACAAAAAACTGTGCATTAATTATGAAACCGATTCTTGTTAAAAATGTGCATTACTTATGAAACGAAGCTTTTCACCATAGTTCTTCAAGCTTCATTTTTAAGAATTAAAAAAGACAGAAGTCACTGAACAGTCGACCTTATAATTATCGCAACAATTTATCAATTAAACCACGAGTCGGTGACCAGCCGCCCAACCCGAAAAATTTATTTTGAAGGAGACGACGGCTGCTCAGCCCTGGTCGAATATTTAAAACCTGGCTGACAATAATTAGAACCCCACATCCTTCTTTCCAATACCAACATCATCTGCTGTTGTGTTGTTATAGGGTTAAATACGAAAGCATTTGTTTTCCGAACGGCATTCATTCCATACAGAGGGTAACCATCCACCGATTGTGTTAAACACTCTAGAAAGACAAAATTTGGCTTATTAATTC
This sequence comes from Columbicola columbae, assembly GCA_016920875.1. Classification (NCBI taxonomy): domain Eukaryota; kingdom Metazoa; phylum Arthropoda; class Insecta; order Psocodea; family Philopteridae; genus Columbicola; species Columbicola columbae. Next base: position 4,169,599 of record JADMLL010000004.1, read on the forward strand.
TAAAGTTACCAATTGGCAAAAGACAGAAACAAATTTCTACCAAATATTTTGAACAACACCTCAAACGGAGGACAACAAAAGCTCAAAAACCGTTTTTTAAACACTCCATTCCTCTCCATCCAGACACGACTACCACAAAAAAATTTTACTTTCGTACAAGTGAAAATCTGTGACCAAACGTTTACCCCCACTCGGGTTTAAATGCAACAGTCGGTTTTAATTCCTTCGTAATTAAGAAAAGCGACCACCAACCTCCTACAAATTAACATTTTTTTGGTCTTTTTTTTGTTGAAATAACTCCGACTAACCGCGAATACAGAATGAACTGGACCAAGGGAAAAAGTACGAAGAGACATTTACAACTACATACAGCTGGAAGATGTCACGCTCACAAGATGCTGGACAACAGAACGACGGAAAGTCCGAACAAAGTTTCCTACACCAAACATGCTGGACTGGGGATTGTTGGACTCTCCAAAATTTCTGCCGGCAAGTTTTCAAATTAAAAGAGAAAGACTGAGGGAAAAGTGAAACGTTTCTGCAATTCCTAAACAAGTCGATGGAAAAGTCAACATAGCTGAGGTCAATGTACTTATTCATGCCTGAACGGTATGTCTTCTTAAATTTCTTCCCAAGTGTTCAATATTTATGAAATAACTAAGAGACCAAAACTGTTGGCGATTAACTAGAGATACTAACCGTCCATTATGAAAGCTCCAAGTTTAAAAGTCACTGAGATATATCACATAATCGGTGATTGAATAATTAATAAATTATTAACATCTTTAAAAAATCTCAGAGTTGTGCTCAATTCAAAATTGGTCAGCATGGGGGATTGATTGTGAAAGTTCGATTGGGCGTAGGTACTACCGTCACCTAAAAAAAATTTCTTCTACATACCACAGGTTTATTACGATATTATACTATAATTTGAACAAAATAATAAATTTATTTTAAGCAATACGAAACGAAAGAATGTTCGTTTCAACATAAAAACCTAGAAAAACGCAATTTTAAAACGGTTCAGAGAGAGAGAGACATTGGTGACGGAGAAAAAGGTGAACCGGATAAGAATATGTTGAATGGGGTTTCGCAAAATGTACAACATACACCACTTCACATTAAAACATTGCTGGAAAACACAGAATATAAGATCTACCACGTTTATAAAGACCCCCAAGTTTGAGAAATTCATTCTGCTATTCTTATACGACAGCACCACACCCATTGTAACGAAAGACTATGGATATGGCGCAATACCACACCGACTCATGAATATTTCAAAACACTGCAGGATAACTAAGTATTAATATAAATACTAATAATAACCGAACTGACTTATGTTAATGCTAAAAACAATTATAATATAAAGCTAATTAACGTTTATCTAATTTTTATTATAATTTAAGAACAAATTGAACTAACGCAGCAGAATATTTAAATTTTTATAATTGGACTTGAACGATTTTAAAATTCAAGTTCACTTCGGCTCCTTAAAATATTTTGATTCAATTCGCAATAAACTGTGCAATATTTATGAAATGAAATCTTCCAAAAAATTCTCAATGTTTCTTAAAGCATTAAATCCAACGACACAGTGTGCAGTATTTATGAAATGAAATCTTCCAAAAACCATCAATGTTTTTAAAATAAAATCCAGCAATAAAGTGTGCAGTATTTATGAAAAAGAATCTTCCAAAAAATCCTCAACATTTAAAAAAAATATCCAGTTACACAGTGTGCAATATTTACGAAATGGAATCCTCAAAAATCTTCCATATTTAAAAATATCCAGCAAAAAAGTGTGTAGTATTTATGAAACAAACTCTTGCAGAAAGTGTGCATTACTTATGGAATGAGCTAATTTCCATAAAGTGTTTGCTTCAAACAATAATGAACCGATAACTATTTATTCATAAAAGGTGAATTCTGATTAAAAACTGATTTCACTATTACTGTAATAAACATGAGATCTTTGCGACAGTGTGCAACATTTATGAAATAAATTTCAAATCGAGATCAAACTTTCAGCCACTGAATATGTCAGCAGCTTTTAGCATGAGCGAAACGTCTGGATCTGATAAGACCACAAAAAATTTGAATTAACCGACGTAATAGTCAAAAGATTAAAGTGCTAACACAAATGGTAACAGCCACAAGAGTCGAACCTTAAATATTCTCGAACCATAAAAAAAATGGACTTAGACCACTTTCAAAATAGACGATACAGATGCTAAATGAAACTCAGAATGACGTAAAACCAAATTTAAAATGATAAATGCTTTCTAAAACGAGTCACTCACTTCGAGGATGGGTCAAAACGTGAAAATATTAATTTCAAGAAGTTCAGGATCAAGGTACCGCCAGTTGAGGCACCTCGTGAGCCAACCATGCGCTAACCTTTAAATTCTTGCGTTGCTTCCCATTAATTTAAAACAAAAAAGATTTCAGTTAGAATAAAGTCAAGCTGACATTTTGACGATTCAAATGGAGGGAGAAGGGGGTGACAAATTAACAGTCAGCTAGGTATTGCAATCCAGGTTGTCGGCGAACCAACTTTTTTTTTATGACTTCCCCCCGCGAGGCATTTTTATGTCACGCCGATTTCAACAGACAAATGTATAAAAGAGGTCGTCGTGATTGGGCTAACACTAAAAACTAACCCAAAAATTAAACACCCTCTAGAGTTCTTTGGAAAGTAGAAATCTTTCTGGAGCCTCCAAAAATTCAGGTTTACAAGAATCAAAACCGAAAAGAAACATTTTGGTGAATTCAAAGAGTTCAAGCTCGTGTTTCAGCTTTAACACTTTAGAAGAGAAGGCGAAAATAAGGTATGATACAGTAACAAGTTACAGAAGTTTTGATTATTTTTTCACGGGAAAAAGGCTTTCCGGTTTAAGTTTTCCATTCGTCTCCCAATTTCCACCCACAGCATTTTATAATTATCTGGCAACAATATGTGACGGAAAAGAACCGGATACCTGGAAGGTATGGATTTTGCAATTTAAGAGCAAATTTTTTGCGTTCTTTATATCCGGCGGCAAGTTTAAACATGGTGGTTCAAAGTGACTGAGAGACTTAGGTCATACAAACCAACTGTCAGTAGACTAAATTTCACCCCGTTCAAATGTCTTATTATCTGCCAAATTTTTTAATGATTAATATATATTTTAATTTTTTATTTTACTATTATTATATCATATATATATTATTTATATTTTTAATGATTTTTCTCAGACGTGTTATTAACTGTTCATAAGCCAATTTTTATTTCTTAACAGAGAAGTTTTGTGCCTAAGGGTGTGCTACCACGTGAACAGTTTCGGTGTCTTATCATTGACAACATCCTCCTGGACCACGTCGAATTTGTAATCTTCAAGCTCAGAAGGACGTTGTAGCCACATTTAAGTACTACATCCCCAAAAATAAAATTGATAAAATTTACTTTTGTACAAAACCATACTTGATCATTCCGCCATATTTAATATCCACACTTATAAGTTAAATTTGATTTAAAGAATAGAACACAACTACTTTGCAAAGCAGATTTACAGTAAATATATAAAAATATAACCTCAACAAGATGAAACAGATTACAAACGCTCTTCCAACACCTGACAACCCTTCTCCCAGTTACAAATTCTACCTTTATTACGCTAAAGACTTCATCTTATTAAGCCCCCGACCGATTTCACAAAGAGACACCGTTTCCATCTATGGAACGCGACCGTCCTTTTGTCTTTTGTTAGATCATCTCTTTATTATTTTACCGGCTATTCTTTAAATTTGAATACTTTATTACTATCTTTCATTTATTTTTAAACGACTCCCCACCGATTTGTGCCAATTTTTCATCCACCATTCCGGTTTTCGTTGAGAAAAAATTTGACTTCCGCATTGCTTTGACATTGGCCCCCCTGACTCGTATTTCAAAATTTTAAAATGCTTTCCTTGAAAAACATTTCCAAAGAAAAACCATTAAATAATGTCTTCTATGCAAAGACAACATTTAAGATTGTTTTATCCACACAACTAGTAGCGCTATCTATACTATAGAACCTGAAAATATTTTATATCGTCTTTTCGGGGGGCTCTATCGTCATAATTCCTTCTTTTTCATTTTTAAGCGAAGACATTATAATATTAAAGAAATTATTATACTATAAATTAAGACAGCCTCTAACCTTTTTTTGGTCTATACCAGAGGTCTCCAAAGCGCGGCTACGGAGCCATATGCGGCTCTTTTGCTCTTTGGCTGTGGCTCTTCCATAAAATACTTAATAGGCTATTATTTATTAACTTAATATTATCTTTATATAAGTATGATACCAAGTTTTATTTAATGTATTTCTAATTTAAGAACACATAGTCAGTTTGCAATATTTTTGAAATGAACTCGCCCTACTATTGAGCAGTAATTTTGTAATAAGGTCACCTTACTGATGTGCAATATTTTTGAAATGAGATCGCCCTACTAGTGTGCAATGTTATTGACATGAATCCGCCCTACAGATGTATATTGTCCAATTATCAATAGCTATTACTAATATATATTATAATACAAAGGCAAGGCTATAGGCTGCTGAGCAACATTTATGAGATTAAATCATTTATGAAAGTGTGCACTATTTATGAAATTATTTCTACTTTTATGTCACTATACTTATTATAGAAACTAATAACATATATATTATTTATGAAAATTTTTTTGTCACAGAGTGTAAGTGTGATGTTTACTACGGTGCGTCATTCATCCCAAAAAAATTCTCAACGTCAATGAGTAACTCATTTCAAAAGTAATGCACACTTTGATCTAGAATTTATTATTATTAAAAAAAAACAATATACATTTTAGTATAGAATTCATATCATAAATACTCTAAGCCAAGACACACAGGATTTGGCAAAGGCAAGCTCGTGAGTGTACTTTAAGCACTAATTAGCTTGTTGAAAATTGTCTCAGCAAAGCTTGTCTCTACAGAAGAGCTTTAAATATGGCTCTTAAGCTGTGAAAGTATATACAATATACAACACAAGTATAAAATGGCTCTTTGAACAAATTTCAATTTCGGCTTTTTTGGATGACGAGTTTGCCGACCACTGGGTTATATAATTACCTCCTAACCTATCATCTCTCAAATTATTCTTCCTGAGAAATTTAAATTTTTGTTTTCGTTAGTGAATTTTCACTATTTGCACTCCCATCCTAGAACACTATCATCATTTGGAATATAAAGTTGAACTAGACACCTTTAACTTCTAAATAAACTCCGTTCTGATCATAAAATTGTTTAAGCTGTCGTGGCTGTTTATAATGACCCCATACACAAAGTTTTTGTCTTTTTTTGGTTTTGGACCATTCTATTGGTGGTTTTAATACCGTTTTTCACTCCTAATTTTGGGTATAACAGGATGCGGGAGGAGGATTCGAACTCACGATCACTGTATCCAAGTCAGGAACTTGACCACTACACTACTCCTCCCACGGTTTTACAATTAAGATACAAAAAATTTTACAAATTATATATAGTTACAAACTCTCTTTTACATAAAATTGATGAAGACTGTACATAATATATACGTAAACAAAAAATAAGAGCAAAGAGGGCTTTAACCGCTCCTAAGTTTCCGCCAACCGCCTAATCTCATGTTTACGTTACCATCTTATTTATTTATTATTTATTTTTGCCTAATGTACCGTATATATTTTTTTCAGTATATTTATTTATTTATTTTCCTTATGTTAGTCTATTTATGTATCTATCTATTCACTAGTTGTGTTTCTGCTGTATTTATTATGTATAGTTTTATCCCTCCTAAACCTACGAGTTTGGTCGAAGGTTGGGTGTCTTCAGGGCCCTCCTCCCTCTCACTCCCAGTAGGCAAGCTCACACTTTGTTCGATATTTCCATTGTCGCTTACCTGCAGCCTTTGGACCCATTCTCGTTACTTCCCTCTCCACCCTCTTTACATTTCTTTATTTCGACGAGCGATTTTCACGTTATAATGTATGGACGCCAACATAGGGGATACAATCATTTCATAACTAATGCACACTATCAGCCACGCTTTAAAAAATCACAAATAAAAAACATACCATCGAATTCTTTGCTAACACCCACCGAGTGTACCGTAAAATTAAGCCCCCGAACAAAAAAATTAAATAAATAACGTTACAAATCCATCTGTTACCCTGAGGGCAATTATTCAAGTTCTTAACATCCAGAATATTACCATTTTTTTCCTAACTGACGTCAATGATTCCGGTTGGGGAGCACAAAAAAATTGCAATTTTTCATTTTATAGCCTTGAAACATCAGAACAAAAGTTCAATGATTCCTTTAAGCATTAAAATCCTATTCCGATAATTTTATTATTATAAATATTATTACTTAAAGCAGTTTATATTTAAATTATAAAACCGTTGTGCATAAAATAATTTCCTCCAATTTGAGGTTTTTCACATACCCCCTAGATTGGATGTGTATGTACCATGTGCTCATGGCTGTGGACCCATCAAATTTCAAATTTTCTTTTGGTCAGTACCGACCTCAGTTCCCACATATCCTCTCCTTAACTTTTCTTTTAGTATCCAAAGAACCTTAGAAAAATTTTTAATTCACCGAAACCTTCCCACCAAATCCACGACTGGGACTGTCAGCACCATATGACGTCATTTTGTCAACATTATATGATGTAAGTATCATTGTGAGTACCCTTCGAGAAAATAAAAAAAATGAAATTTCAAAGAAAATGAAACTTAAAAAAACGCCAAGAAGCATCATTATTGAAAGTTTTACATAGACTTCATAACGAGTTCATTTCATAAATACTGCACACAGCCTAGAAATATCACATTATTAAAACTGTAAAATTTCAAAGAGCATTCACATCAAAAATATTGCACATTTTAATGTATAGTTCGTTTTATAAGTACTGCACACTTCGACAAAAACTTATTTCATAAATAATGCACACTTTCATGAGGAATTCGTTCCAAAAAATAAATCACAAGCAAGAGGGAGAAAATGAAATTCAAAACAAAGAACTTTGCCATTCCCATTTTGTTTTAAATCGAACCAAATCTTAGTGACCAATGTACCCCTCTCCCAAAAAAACTTTAATATCACTAAGCAACTCTGTGCTGACCGTGAGCAAAACTTAGCAAAGAACACTCAGGAGTAGCATGTTAGATGTGAAAATTGAATTTTGCGTAAAGCTTAAATCGAACTAATAAAATTCATAAAAACCTTTAACAGAAAGGAATAAGGGATCAATTTTTCCTGAAAATCACAAAACATATAAGAAATCTGACGTAAAACAAATCCGAACTAGAGAGACCCCTTGATGGTAAAACAAAAAGCATTTTTGAGTTAAAAAAGAAAGAAATTCCTCTTATGAACAATGAAACTCCATTAAGAACATTCCTCACTAATTTTATTTCATTTTTCATTTAATCGCTTATCAAACCGAACTTGTGTCGAAAAATTATCAATTTTATTACTAAATTATTTATATTCTTATTACTTCATATTATTAAATTTTTTAAGGGGGAGGAAGGATACGGTTAAAACGTTTCGTTTGCCCGAAAATTGAAAAATTTTCTCCGCTTTCCGTTAAAAATGGAAGCACGACTCCACAGGGGAAGGGTTCGTTAATCACCGCCTTCTCATATTTCATAAGCGGTCATTCCCGTTCTCTCATAAAACCGACGCTTCGGGTTTTATCGATACTTCTAAATGATAAAACCGTTTTAAATCAAACAACGACAGAATTGTAAGACAACTTTGCTTGGATTATGATAACTTTTAACGTCGAACAATTCTCGAACCTACCTTGGAATGCAAATTCAGTGGTTGGCGGTTTGGTCCAAAAACCGTTCGAATACAAACAACGACAACCCCATGACTGTGACGACTTCATCAACCTCACAACATAGTTATTCAAGATCCGATCATTTTCCTTTATTTTTGTTATCACAGTTATTCTGTAAATTTATACTAATAAAATATAACTTTTAAATTAACGCTAAAAAGTGAAAATCCAACAACTAGGTAGAGAAGTGGAATTTTAAGATCGACCTCAACGATAACGAAAGTCTAGCTAGCCATAACAACAGTGTTGAGTGATACGCCACTGTTAAGAACTTTCATGGACAAAACCACCTTCTGGCAGTGATAAAAAAAAACTAAAATATATATGATATCATTGTGGGAATGACAAAATATTAATTACAACAAAAATTTCTAACTAAAACAGTCCCACCCCCCACCCATTCCCTGGTTTTCTTTTTTCTTTAAAATATCCTTAACCACCTTTCTATTACTTGTGACTTTAAATTAGACAGTAGATAATAAATTAATATGAAAATATTGATTCATGTATTGGATAATAAATAACACAGTTAAAATATTGTTTAGCAACAAAGACAAATGTGCAAATCTCTTCGTAAAACTTAATACTCTTATGCAATATCTCCCCGAATCAATAGTCATAATTTCTCTTTTTTAAGGTGATTGGTTTGCACAAAAACCTTTTGAAAAGAATTAAACACATATTACTGTCAAATGATCAAAGTTCAAGGAGATAACAAAAATCCATCAGCTGGAATTTTAACTTGACCTTATTTCTACAGGTGAAACAAATGACATGAATGATCACACACAAATCGCTCTTGTTTCATGCTTTGATTACAAATAAAAGTGTAAAAAACATTAAAACAACTTACCTGGTATGCAAAATAAAACTTGAACGTTATCACAAGATCACATTTTTCTCAAAGCTTTCAAAAACCTTTCTCAAGGACTCACTTCCTCCGAATGAAGTTAAAGTTAATTGCCTGTAGAAAAACAACTCAGCATTATAAGCTGTACTTTAAAGAAGGATGTAAACATATTTAAAAAAGAGAGAAGAAAAAAAACTATCAACTGTGCTTTTGTAACAACTCATTCTTATCATTGAGTATTGGATGTCATGTCAACACTGAAAATGTTAAACCCAATTGAATGTGTAAGTGAGTGTTCACAATTACACTATGAAATACAACCCAGTGTGTAAAAGGTGATCTATCTCATGATCTGTCATTTTTTTATGTCCTGCCCACTGGGATTGTTTATCCAGTTATAAGAAATAATTCTAACCTCTACTTAATTAAGGGTGGAAATTAAAGTGCGGAATGTTTCCTAAGAGATCAATAACCTCGATCGCTATAATACATCGAGAAAAAACGACCGCAAATATAAGATTGCAATTCCCAATTGGTATTTGCGGTTTCATTTAACAGACGATGATAATAATAAAAAAACCATGCACGAATCTCTTATTTCGTCAACTTGGATTTTCCCGCCTTTATTTAACACTTGATTGATTTCTTCTAATTTAAAATCAAAATGACGAAATGTTTCGTAGTTAACAATTGAAAGTGAAACAATCTAAAATCGTCGTTCTGCTGTAGTGGAGTGACACAATTTCGGATAACGACAGTATCCAAAAGCCAATATAATGAAAAACTCCCTCTCCGCCCCCGAGACTAAAAAAAATTTTTTAATCCCACTTAATGACACACCTACCCAATTTAAACTAACGTCATTTGGCTTCGAAACTTATGTTTATCATTAAATATCACAAGATAATACTTTTTTTATTTACTATATACAGTTAATAATACATTCAATTTACAAAATATCACCGGCACGGGATTTAATAAAATAGGCCTAAAACCTATTCTCCCAAGACTGATTATTGCCACCATGCGCTTTACCTATTTTTCGCGAGTGGCAATAGCGTTCCCGGGTTTTTAATTTTCCCTCCCATCGCTCCCATTTCAGAGCAATGAAAACAAAATCTTTCTTGCTGAAAATTTAATTTGTTAAAACATAGTAAATTTTAGCCTGCATTTAAAAGACAAACAAATTTTCAGTCGTTAAGAGTTATGTCGATTTTTAGTAGTATTTTAAGGAAACCTTTTTGCAGAGTGTCCTCTACCTCAATACTGAACACCATTTCACTGCCAAATATTTTTATTGCAAAATGCACAAAAACCTCAATACTTTGAAAATTCAAAAACATTTGTCTCATTAACCCCCTTAAGAAAAAAGTTCAACCTCAATTTGAAAGCCCTTTCTAATAAAATTCAATCAACTAATTACACAACTTTTGAACCCACCTTATTCTAACTGTTATTTTTTAATCAATGTATTTAATGCCCGAGCTGATATTATTTGCTGATACCTTTATTTAATTATCTTTAAAAAAATAAAATAAAAATTTTTTATTAAAGCCTACTGAGAAATATCAGTTCATAATTTATGAGCTAATATCAAGATATTTTTTTTTTAGCACTTCCACTTTCCCTTTCCCACCCAACCCATTCATAAAAATTATTGTTGACTAAGCAAAACTAAAATGAAACAGAACCCTCACCAACACCTCTTGTTAGAAATGTAAAATGGGACTTAATATGAGCAAAAATAAATGATACAAGACAAATGGTTAAGGTCAAATACTAAGCTAAAATAAAAAATTTTACATTAAATCTAAAAGCAGTTTACATCATCTCTAAACTCACCAAGCTAGAAAATGGTTCGATAATACCCAAATGCATGGCTCAGGTTGACTTGAATCAAGTTGAATATATGAGATGATCCATTAATTTTTATGACAAATGCCATGATCCTCCATCATATAAGTAGACCTTTATACAATTCAAGTAGATAGATTTCTTTCCAGTGTTTATCATTTTTGAAAAAAGGTTTTCCAAATATACCAGTTTGTTGGTTGTTATAACAGCCATGTCCTCTGCAGATGGAGCCAAAGGAGTTCAGAATGAGATCATAAAATTAAAAAAAATTCTGAAAATTTATGAAAATAACTTTTAATCAAAAAATAAGCAATAAGAGTTAAATTAAGATGTAGGGAAATTATTAATGATTTATATCTGCAAGCAAAATAATAAACCATTAGACATCTTTATTAGGGTTGTTGATAATACTCGTTAGGTACTAAAGACACTGATAAAAAATTTTCACTCATTATCACCAAGTTGGCTTACCTAAAATGTTTTTACCAAGTCATGATATTATCATTCTATCTATTTTCAAAATTGTGATTAAAAAGACAGTAATGTTCAAACTTGAAATGTCTTTGTAAGAAACCACTGCCTCTGAAAGATTACAAAAAAAGTTTAACAAGTTTTCCAACATAAAAGTATCCTTAAACTAAATCAAGCCATTTTTAAATAAAATCAATTTCACTAAAACCGTCAAGAAAAAAAATTTTTTCCATGCAATTGATCTCACTCATATTCATTCAAAACAATTGGTTAAATAAGTATTAATAATTAAATTAATGATAGCCATTTTAATCGGTCATTACCTGCTACATACACAAGTCTTCATCCGAATTAGCATAAAGACTCTCCTCCTCATTCTCGATGCCATTTTCCTCATTTCAGGATTTATCAAACTTAACAAGTTAACATATCTTTTGTTTCTAATCCGAAATGAAAGGATGTTTAAATTAAAGTCCTATCAGCAAGTTGAAATTTTTGCAAAATCAGCGAATCAGATTTCTGAATTTTAGCTTCCTTCCAAAACCAGAATGACTACTGCCCGCCATTTTTAATATCTTCAATATTTAATTTATTTTGAGGATTAAAAACTTTGAGGTTAATTGTTTTAAACTGAATAGTTGTTTAACTGTTTTTGTGAGTAAATAAAAATTAAAATCTATTTAAAATTGATAAATAAAGACAAAATAATTTATTCCTTACAGACGAACTTAACAGGTTTTAATGAAACACCAATATGGATTTGTCGCGTTACATTAAACCGGAAACGGAAATTATTATTTAAAAGAATAAAACTTAAAATACAATTTGAAAAATACTAATTGTTTCTTTAAAAATAAACTAAACAACAAATTACTAAATTTTAACCTGTAAAAAGTTTTTTATTTAAAACAAATCATGTTGTACTTAAATATTATCAAATAAAATAAAAATAACTGTGAATTTGGTTCGACTACTTTAAAGTAACGCGACTACAACTTAAAGCAGACGACGTAAAAAATTTTATTCCTGCCATTTTGTTCTTGGTTTTTTTCACTTCGGCAGAAATAATGTTAAGTGCCGTTTCGAGAGCGGCTTCTGGTGTTTTGAGGGCTGTTAGGCCCCAAAACATCCAAAATGAGGCCTCCAAAGTTATTGCAGCTTTTACTGGAACCCGTGAGTAATTTTTTCTTCTCAACAGATTGAATTTTAACCGGGGTGCGGTGTGTTACGTGCTTTTCTTGATATGAGGGCATTTAAGGACATTTTCTATTAGGTTCTTATCTTGCTATCTTGGGAAGTTTAGTTGGATTTAATCATTCCAATGTTGTTTTATGATATTGCTGAGTTTTTTTACTCACCTCTTGGGGATGTATTTGTGGAGAGAATATTGATTTATTGATTTTCAGGTTACCTGTCCTACCCTTGTACCAGGGTTCCAATACCTTTATGTTTCTTATCTCCAAAGTGTAGTATGATGAGTTTCACTACCTGTTCCTTATTTCTTTTTCTTATATTCCCATCCTAAAGGTGACTTTCAAACAAAACCAGTTCTAAGTAACCTACAATGCCAAGCAAGTGCTCAGGTCTCAGGAAGTTCAAAAGATGATTCAAAAGTTCAAAAGGAAGGTGGAGGAAAAGGAGATACTAGCACTGGTTTGTACCTTACACTGTTCCTGAATCCCATTCTATCCCTTCCAAATCCTTAGGGTAAGATTATATCTTGAGTAATAATAAATTTGTAAGATTTGAATCATCTGACATTTTAATCTAAATAATCATTTTTCAGACAAGTCATCAACAACAATGGCTACTGCTCCCTCACCTAAAGCAGCAAAGGGCACCCAGGGAAAAATTGTTGCAGTAATTGGTGCCGTTGTTGATGTACAATTCGAGGAAACATTGCCAGCTATTTTAAATGCATTGGAAGTTTCCAACAGGACTCCTAGGCTAATTTTAGAAGTTGCTCAGCATTTGGGTAAGATTTCAATTAACACCTTTCAATAATGAAATTAAGTAAAAACCATGATTGATGAGAGGTATCTGAAACTTACAAACCATTTTGATGTAATGTTTAGGAGAGAACACTGTCCGAACCATTGCTATGGATGGTACAGAAGGTCTTGTTCGTGGACAACCTGTAATTGATACTGGTTATCCCATTCGAATCCCTGTGGGAGCTGAAACATTAGGTCGTATTATGAATGTTATTGGTAAGTGTGTGGTTAATGATTTTTCAAGGAAGGTTGAGGGACAATTTTATTTGAATTTTTTGGTTTATTAATTTAAAATTAACTTTCAGGTGAGCCTATTGATGAGAGGGGCCCCATTAACACCGATAAATTTGCTGCCATCCACGCAGAAGCCCCCGAGTTTGTGGACATGAGCGTAGAGCAAGAGATTTTGGTCACTGGTATCAAAGTCGTAGATCTTTTGGCTCCCTATGCCAAGGGTGGTAAAATTGGTGAGTTTGTTTTTCTTTCCCTTTTTGAAGGAATATTTTTCCGTAAATTTATTTCACACTAATTGGCTGCGTTTTCTGCAGGTCTTTTTGGCGGTGCTGGCGTCGGCAAAACTGTATTGATTATGGAACTGATTAACAACGTAGCCAAAGCTCACGGTGGTTACTCCGTGTTTGCCGGTGTCGGAGAAAGAACCCGAGAGGGAAACGATCTCTACCACGAAATGATTGAATCCGGTGTAATTTCATTGAAAGACAAGACCTCCAAGGTGGGTGAAAGTTCGGAAACTTATCTTACTCTGTCGTTTTTTACTTTAAGTTGACCTAATTTCGATTTTTAATTTCTCTTGTTAACAGGTAGCGTTGGTGTACGGACAGATGAACGAACCCCCAGGCGCTAGGGCCCGAGTCGCCTTGACCGGTTTAACCGTTGCCGAATATTTCCGTGATCAAGAAGGACAAGATGTGTTGCTTTTCATCGACAACATTTTCAGATTCACCCAAGCTGGTTCAGAGGTAAAGTGCTCAAAACTACAGCAGAATCTGAAATGGCTCTGATGGCAGACCAAAATCTCACGATTGAATCTGTGCTTGCAGGTATCGGCCTTGTTGGGTCGTATCCCCTCTGCCGTAGGTTATCAACCAACTTTGCCACTGACATGGGTACCATGCAGGAACGTATCACAACAACAAGGAAGGGATCCATTACATCTGTCCAAGCTATCTATGTACCTGCTGACGATTTGACCGATCCCGCTCCTGCTACCACTTTTGCTCACTTGGACGCCACAACTGTGTTGTCCCGAGCTATTGCTGAATTAGGTATCTACCCCGCTGTCGATCCTTTGGATTCAACGTCTCGTATCATGGATCCTAACATCATTGGAGCCGAACATTACAATATTGCCAGAGGTGTTCAGAAGATTTTACAGGTAATGATGCTGGTTTTTGAATATGGGGGGCCTTTTTTTTTTTAAGTTTTATTTATTGATTCAAAATTTTGTTTTGTTGTGTTTCAGGATTACAAATCACTTCAGGATATCATTGCTATCCTGGGTATGGACGAGTTGTCTGAAGATGACAAATTGACAGTAGCCAGAGCCAGAAAAATCCAACGTTTCCTATCTCAACCTTTCCAAGTCGCTGAAGTTTTCACCGGACACGCTGGAAAATTGGTTCCCCTACAAGAAACCATTAAGGTGAGTGAAGTAGGAGGCAAAAACCCTGGAAAAGTTTTAAATGACAAAAGTAGAAGGAGTAGGGAAAGATATCTTACTAATCCTCCCCGAAAAAACTTTTAATTTCAGGGATTCTCTCAAATCTTGAAAGGAGAATACGATCACCTACCCGAAGTAGCTTTCTACATGGTAGGACCCATCGAAGAAGTCGTAGCTAAAGCCGAAACCCTCGCTAAGTCTTCTTAAGGAGAAGGATGTATTTATTTACAATTGAATGAAATTTTTCTTTTTCGTCATCCAATTTTTGCTGTCGACAGTTAAAAATAGAAATTTGCCACTGCTCCAATTTAAATCCGAACTGAGGTGAAGGTCGAGTGCAAAAAGGCAAAGGAAAAACTTTAGATTTATTTTTTTCCTCGTCAGTATGGTGTCTTCAAATTGTTTTTATTTTATTTTAAATCAGGTTTTATCGCGTTGTTCCTCTTTTTGGTTTTTTCTTTCTTCCTATTTAAATAAATTTATCGTAAGAGTCGATTTAGGATAGAATTTGGGATGTATTGTAAGTCAGTATTGGCAGAAATTTCAACTATATTCCTATATTATTGTAGGTACGCGAAAGCTTTTTGGATTAAGAATTCTAGTTCCGCAGTTCGTTTCTTAATTGTTCTATTTGTCATTCATTGTCATACTGTAGTGGGAAAAATTTCAATTAATGTTTCAATTAATTTAAGAGTAAATATAATAATAAAAATTTAGAAAATGTTAAGTGTGTTCAGTTTGTGTTTGGTTTCCATCTACCTCGATATTGTTGCTGACACCCAAAACTCCTTTTTTATCACTCCAAGGCTCTCGAGTGGTCTAAGTAGACCTATGACATCAAATTTCTGCCTTAATTTTGTTTAATACCAGCGAAAAGTTTGACTTAACACTATGGCATCCGGTGGGTCCATGGAAAAAATTTGACCGAGTGCAGGTGGCTCCATTTTGGTGCCATTTGGAAATTATTGCGTCGATGGCTGTATTGTGTACTCAAGGCTTTGGGACGAAAGTTATTGTTGCGTGTTCTGTCTAACTAACGCTAAATGGCAAAGCAGAAACTTTTTGTTTTCTTAAAAACCACACCCAAAGACATAGGAACTAACGATAAGATTAGTAAACAAGAACCTCGGAAAAGCAGGGTTCATTAATGTTGTCAATACTTTGAGTGAATTAGCCATGAAAGTGTGCAATATTTTTGAATGAATTCGTACAACTATTCAACCTTTTGGATGCTAACAATGAACCACCAAGCTCTGATAAATAAAATTTATATTAGCAGTTACAAATCCGCCATTTTAAATGACATCACAACGAATCAAAGGCAAACAAGAAAACTTTTTAATTACAATTCATTAATTTTGATTTTAGCTTTTTGGCTATTAAGCCACATCAAGTTATTGGTACAATAAGAGTAGAAACTGAGTTTCCAAAACAAATCTACAAATGAGTTCAAACAACAGTTAATTTGTGAAACACAATTTAGACTTTTCCTTAAATTTAAAAGAAAAATAAGCTTCACTAAATACAACCCCTATAAACCTACCAAGTGGTAGTAACTCGACATGTTTTAGCAGATTCAGAAACAGGTTATGTATAGCATCCTTCCACACTATGGAAGTAATTTATCATAAATCTGGACACCGGGACAAGGGAGTTTTATGTAGATAATTTAATAGGAAGGAGTAGAAGCTCTACAGCTTGGACGAGACTGGGGAGTTGGATTTGGCAAGGAGTAGAAGGGATGTTAGGGAAGAGTAGGGTATGCCCCATTTGTTTTGAAGAGAATAGTCCGAGAATGTGAGGTGTTGGCCCAGTATCACTAGAAGCAGTCCACCCATGGTAGTGGAGGGCAAGGTTGCCCTGTTATTGAGAGAAGCCAAAAAAAGAGAAAATGCTAAGTGAGTAGCTCTTGTGTTGTCTTTCACGTACTATAGTATTAATATCAATCTTATTAAATAGTGTTGAGTGATAGTAGTATGTGTTGTGTTGTTATTGTCATTTTGATAGGTTTCAGAAGGGCAATAAACATTATTTGTTCATCTTACACCTTCCTCATCCATTACCACGACCCTAATACTTCTACTTCCTCCTCTACCCTCTCCTAAGTCCCCCACTTCCCAAACCAACCCAACATCACTTCCGAATCCGCTCCTGAGGCTAAGACGTTGGTCTGTTCCCATTCAAATTCCCTTCAACACTAGACCGACCAACTACATGTTGTTCCATACTTGGAGACAGATGGTACTTAGCCGGGATTAGAAAGGAAATTATTATTACAGAACCACATCCTAAAACTCATACCACCACACAAAAACCAGAAAACTCAACACAATCACAAGCATATACAGAAACCTAGATGTTCTTCTTTAACAAGAACCTTAATAATTTTAAATTAAAATAAATAATCTAGAAAGGGAGTTTAAAAAAAAACCAAGAAAACAAATTTAAGGACAAAAGAAAACTTCATACTCTCAAGGATGAAGAACAGACGAAAAAAAACTTTAAGGTATGAAGTTCCATCAATTATGAATAAAATAAATTTAACAAATAAGTTAAATAATGAGGCCCCAAAAGACCACCACTGAAATAGTTTTAAGTTTTATTTGGAAAATTTTTTTACCGCTTAGTGTTAATAATGATATACAAAAATAGAGGCTGATAGCTTATTTGTGTACGATTATATAAATATCTAAATATTTTGTAAATATATGCATCCACCCCCCTTGAAATAAACGGGAGGCAAAAAAAATTTTAGAAGAAGAAGGAACAAACACAGCATTAAAAGAATTCTGTTCACAATAAGTTAGAAGCAGGAAAGCATGTGTTAGCCATGTTTATAGATTATGAAAAGAGTTTCGATACTTTGAGTATGTTAGGTACAAAACTCATTTTAGATCAAGCTGTGACAGGCGTTGTTCGGGCCGATCAGACTCGACGGCGATCACCTGTTCAGTTCAACAGTGTCATTTACGCATAGTTTCAGTCGCATTTAACAGTTTTTCATACGCATTGTACAGGTTACGCATTGTTCAAGTTTCATATACGCATTGTTCGTTTAGTATACATTTCGCGAGTTAATTTACGCATTTGATCAGTCACTTTATCGTACATTGTTTCGCATTTATTAGCATTTTATGCAAACAGCAGGAAAGGTACAGGTGCTAAAGGTTCATCTGTCTGGATTCCTTACCTTAGGAAAACAGGTAAGTTCAGACTCATTATTATTTAGGCCACGAACCAGCGCAACGCAGTCCGATTCACGCAGTACACGCATTTATTATTATCAGAGTAAAAACTAGAAATCAACAGTGCAACATAACCAGCAAAGCGATGGTTTGAAGAGTACTTAAAATACAGAACCATAACTGTTAAAATCGATGGAAAATACAGTCGACCTAGAGAAACAGAAGAGAGTATCACGGGGAAGTTTATTATCACCAGATTTATCTGCCCAACTGCCTGAACACAGATATATTTATGTATGCGGACGATACGGTGATAGTGAGGGCGCATCCCGACTCAGTAATAGCAAAAGAATATCTACAAGATATGAACAAATTACAAAAGGGGACGTACATTAACAAAAAAAAGATAAATCAAGAGAAAACAAAAGAAATGTTCATTGTTAAAAACTAATTTACAACAAACTTTTTGATCAGCCCAGACCAACAGCTAAACAATTTCCTTTCATTCATTTTTGTGTTCCTAAATTCCTGTCTCTACCAAAAAGTGTTGACAGTCCTTTTCCTTTTCCTAGGTTCTATTCCTTAAAAATAATAAAAATCGGCTACGCGTTGAGTGTTTGTTGCTCCTTCTTTTTAAATTCATTCAAATTTCTTGTTTTGTCCATGTCTCTAAATTTCCAATTGCCTTGCAAAAAACACTCAGTAGTCAGTTACCACTGATGACAACAGCTTGTACGTGGTCAAAACGTTTCGTGTTTTTTTATCGACATTTCTTCGGTGTAAGTTCGATTCGTTAGTGTGCGTGTCATGTCTTGCAGTGTTTGAGGTGACTGTTTAAAAATATCAACTAGGTGGGTGGTAAAAAAGCCAAAAACCTTATATATCAAGTTCACAATGAACGGCCACGAAAGTCTTAATAACATTATACAAGACTATTCTACTACTGCTGTCAAGTTTGCAACCATGCATCCTGTCAACTTCATCTGTGATGTCAGAAATTTCACTCTGCATTGCCTGTCTCTGTTTTGCTGAAATGAAAAATATGACAAACTAATTTAAAGCTTGCAAAACTGCTTTTGTCTCATTTATCAAAACATAGCAAGATCAGAACATTTATAAATAAAAAATTTCAAGGGTGGTCTGTGGTGTGGTGGTTAAGTACCAGGCTAAGAAGTCACAGTAGCTAGTTCTTTTTTCAGAAAGAAAAAGTCATCGGCTATCCTACTTTATAAACAAAGAATATACTTACTTGGATGTAATGAAGAAAGTGAAAGAAAACAGTAACATTCATGACCTCTGAAGGGATAATAATGAAAAGTTTGAGGACCAGATCATAATGCCAAAGCTAATCCCTTGTGAAACAGCTGCTGGTCACCTGCAAAGAAAAGTTGATGTTAAGAGACCAAAAAATCTAGTTATGGTGAAGATTTCAAACCTTGATCTTTGAAAATTTTGTTGTTAATAAATTCAGAACACAAATGTGTAAAATGTAAACCAGCATTAACAGATAAAACTGTCTAACAGAAACTCACTCCATATTTAAAAACGAGAAGTATAAAAATTTGACAACACTTTAATATGATCTTATGACTAGATCTTAAATAAAACTAATGAAGTAACCATCAATTCTGTTACTGATTATTAAAAGTTAATAATATGAAACATCTGGATTCAAAATTTTTAACAATCAGCAGGTTCTTATTCAAGTAGTGACTTGTTTTAGAACTATTTACCAACAATGTATTTACCTCACTCCATAATGCTGGCTGAAAAATTTATGGTAGAAGTTACAACCACCTTTTCATGCTGCCTCCAGGATAATCCCAAAATGATTTATTTAGCAGGCAATCTCTTAGTACAGACTCCATATGATACCAACCCCATCATTTTCAGGAAGATTTATTTTATCTACCAGTAGAAACACATGATGTCTTTATTTCAAATACCTGCATAATTAAAATTTTTTTTCATTGTTACAGTCTATATTTTCAAACTACTCACACTTGTGAATGTTACATTCTTATTCAAAAACTCACTGTGTAATTGTCTTCAAAAGCAATATTTGAACCTTGACAAACATCTCCACACTTGCAAGATTGCCTTGTGAAAAAACTCCTCGTGAAATTTGACATCTTTGGTTATCATTTAGTTTTTGTCCACCAAATATGTGTGTATTTGAAATGAACTCACCTAAAATTTTAAAGGAACTAATTATACTTCCAATTAACGTTTTTCACCCTACGTACTTCATAAATTAAATTAAATAAATTAAATTTTACTACCTTCATATAAAAAGTTCCAAAAAAACCGGTTGGAAGAGAAAATGGTATCAGTATTTCAAATACTGTACATACATGATAAAGAAAAATTAATAACTTACCCAAAGGCAAGCCGTCTAATCCACAAGGCGAACGCCGAGAATTAGACACACGGAAGAGCTTCAAATATCTTTCATGATAGTAAAATTTTTTCTGACATGTTGAAGCATGTTAAGTGCATAATCAACGATTTTTCAACAATTCTTTCATATTACCAACATTATAACAATTACATCATGTCATATAAAATGAGTTAAATACTGGATTTATGCCATTATAAATCTGTGAACAGTTTAGAAGACGATATTTAATCCCTCAATAAAAAGAAAAATTAAACCCAACACTTACTAAATCGAATCAAACGTTAAAGGAAAAAAGACCGCCATAACACTTCTATGTGATTCACACTATTGCCACCATGAATAAAAGGAAATTTTCCTTTGAATGATTTCAGTAATTAAGATGGAAGTTCTAAGTTAGCAAGTGTCAAATTCTAATCAATAAACCACGAATTAAAAATAAGTCGTATAAAATGATTTACTAAATAATTTATTATCGTTCACAATCGGATAAGACAGTTCTTTCGCGGTGTATAAATCTATCGATTTAAAGCCTTGGGTTATGTTTTAAAAAATTGTTTTCTTTCTTTTTTTTTCCTCTCCTTTCGTTTATATTAGGTGTGGTTTAATGTTAAAATAACTTAACAGTCAATTGAAAATGAGCGGAGTACAAACACAAACGGGACTTAGCAAATTGAAAAAGAAACATTTCCCGAGTTAAACATCAAAAGGTGAAATTATTTCGTGCCAATGAACCGATTTTATCGGTTTTTATGTGGGGAGTCAATCATACGGTGAGTATTTTCACGCCCGGAGTTTTTTTTCAACCGCTCAGCAGACGAATTTTTTTTCCTTAAATCGGGGGGAAAAAAATTGGATTTTTATTTTGCGCAGCCAATTCAGAGATTTTATTAAACATCAATGATTTAATGTACCTTTCATTAGCTTAATGATGTAATTGGCGTCATTATGTTGTGGGAGAGGAGAAGGGCGAGCAAGCAGAAGCTGAATCCCGCGTAATTAGACGAATTCGGGGGGAGTTATCAAGAGAAGAAGGAAAACATTTCCACATTTTTTTCATTAATTAATTTTATTAGGAGTCTATTAACACATATTCCTGTCAAGATGATCTGATGGTTATGCGAAAAATCTATTATAATTTAAATTGACTAAAAGATCCTGTAAATAGGTTTGAATGGGAGAGTTTTTTTGTTATAATTTAAGTTTAAAAAGAAATTTGTTGCTTTTTCAAAATTTACAATTGATTTTGATTAAAGTTTCCTTAAACTGTCTGAAATTATATCAATAACTCAAAACAACATGAAAATAATAATTCGTTGAGTTTTTTGGCTATAAGAAACTGTCGTAAGTGAAGCTTTCCTTTCCACTAAATGAAAACATCTTTTTAAACAGCGTAGAAAAAAATTCCAATTAAAATGTCTTCATTTGAAATTTATTGTTTTTAATTTATTTTTATGCATTTTTATCTTTCAGATAAATGAATTAAGTCATGTCACCATACCTGTCATGCTTTTGCCAGATGACTTCAGGGCATTCTCAAAGCTCAAAGTCGATAATCACCTGTTTAATAAGTGAGTAAACTGAAATTTTCTTTTTTTTTCAAAACCATTTTTCTTCTTGGGAGGGTTAGGGTAAAAATGAGTTCAAATCTAAAAACAAAATTTTATTTGTTTTATCAAGATGAATATCATTTGATAAGACTTTTATCATGTAGGCATGAAAAATGCATGACAGAAGAAGGTAGGAGGTGGATATCTCAAGCCAGATCAAATTTGCATAAATTTTACTCGTAATGTTAAATAGAAACAACCTTGAGCAAACTTTAATTATATAGTTAATTAGACCTTTTAGGAGAGCCATTTTTAAAAAAGGGCCCAACCAAAAATCAGGTTTAATGAATTGTTTAAAAGTGTCAAATTGTGAGGGAGGGTGATGATATGAATGTCAAGGACACACTGATTGTGTTTAATTGATGAAATCATTCTGATTTGATTATTATTTTTAAGACTTTGGATCACCTGGTTACAGAGGTTGAATCATGGTCAAAATTAAGATTCTTCATGTGAATTATGTGAAACTAGTTGTTATTATGTTTACTTCCTGAGTTTGTTATTCTCGAGTAGATTCTTGAGTTTAATATATGAGGCTTTATTAAAAGTAATTAGGTATTAATTATTAGATGTGTGGGAATGACATGGGATAGACAATGGCCTGATTGTTCATCTTAGGTTTTTTGTGGTGAACATTGTGTCAGAGGTTGTCAGGTTGTGCACGATAATGAATTTCCTGGTGAATATTTAATGAAAACTTTTTTTGATACAGAAAATATTCATTTGGTTTGATCGTTATAAAAATGTAAACTAGTCTCAAATGTATAGTTTAGGTGGGTCTGTTTTGAGTCTTGATTTTTTTTTCCTATTCAAAATTCATTTTCTTTGATGCTTATCAGAGGTTGTTATCAGTTCTTAGGAGCTTAAGATTGTCTTAACACTGTTGGTGATGTCTCACTCTTGTACCCCTTGAACCTTTATAAGTCGTCTGGTGAGTCCATTGTGAGAGTGAGAGAATTATATTTAAGGTCTCATTGAAGTTGGAAAGCTCTTCAGATTTCCTGTGAAGCTTTCTACTTATTAGTAAGTTGAGGTGATGTTATGTGGAGTTTAGCTGAAAGGAGAGGTTTGGGAGAGAGTGTCCTGGCGGATTTTGATTTATTAACCTTCATGATTACAATACTCAGAAAAATTATTTGAAAGTTAAAATATTATCTGCAACAGATAATTTGAAATGTATAATCGGGTTTGATGGGATTTTCATGTAATGACAAACCAGTTTTTAAGTCAAAACATGAGACTTTTATGACTTTTGTACAATTCCTGTTTACTTCGTCTTCCCCTACCCCTTTAAGATTTTCTTTGTTTTGGCAGTTTCATGGGATGTGAATACCCTTCTTACAAATAAATATATTTGTGTTTGTTGTGTATCTCTTGAATCTCTAAACAATAACAATGATAAAATCGGTGACTGATTGGATATATCAGTGTTATTGGTGTCGATGGATGTCGATGACCCCTCATTTTTGGACTTGCTCAAGGGGGTTGTTTGTATCTATTATTCTAACGCGGTCTTGATGTTGTGCTTAAAAAATGTTGCCCTTGAACAGTGTGACCAGTAACTCAAAAAGGTTTTGATATTCCTCTGCCATCGATCATTTGGTCACTGGGTATCTTTCTAAACTTGTTGGTCGTTGAATCATTTCGAGAAAGACACCAGTCAAAGTTCAGAGGATAATAGATTTAAGATAACAGAGGTAAATACATAACCGCAAGAGCCAATCTCCTCCCGCCATCTCCTCTAATAAAAATTTGGAACCGAACAATGTCCACAACCACCATTTCTTTTCAGATTAAAAATGTCAAAAATTGGTGAATTTTGGTCCTTCTTATTAACCATCTGTTGTCTGATGTCCAAAATCGTCAGAACATCATCATTCCAGGATGTTCTATCATTTTGGATGTCATCAGAATTTTTTGTCGCTTAGAAAGTGCCGCAGCGATCGGAATCAATGGGAATCCGATAATGCAAAATGGCGGGGTAAAGCGGAGTACCTTCGACTCCGATTATCTTGACACTGAACATACTATATTGTTTCAGTGTCCTGTTTTGAAGTCAGTCGGAAAAATTCAAGTTTGGGCCAATGGGTATACTTTGTTGGAGAATTCATTCCATAAATATCGCACACTTTAATACGGATAATAATTTGGATAGGTCTTTTACATAGTCTGGGTCAGAATCAAAAACGAATTGGTTAGGAGATCACTCAAAGTTGGTACGGTCCGGTGATTGAGAAGAATAAAAGACTTCTCTGTCAGGAGGGTTCTTATGATACCTGATAAGCCCAGAGGAAGAGGCAGACCATCAGTCACCTGGATGCGGAAAATCGAAAAAGAGTTAGAAGTCCTATCATAAAAAAAAATTAGAAACAGGACCGAGGACAGGAAGTCCTGGAGAATTTTTATAAGAAGACCCGACCCCCTAATATAATCGGGATAAGGAGAAAGAGAGTTTAAGTAGTCTGGGTCTTTCACTGTGAATCATGTCACAACTTGCTACCAAAGCTTAATACCCCCAAAAAAATTGGACCTTACGTCAGCATTCCCCACACATTTTTGGTTCTACTACTACTAGGTAGTCATATTGTAGCCAGACAACTTCAGAGTGCTATGAATGCAAATTTGATCACTTGATTGGGGCCGGTGAAATTTTTTTTTTAGGGAAACATCTGAATAAGACAATTTCCTCAAAAGAGGACAATGAAAAAAAAACGATTCGTGGTCTTTAATATTTGAAAAGAGAGACGACAGGGAAGAAAACTCTGTTGAAAATTCCCGGAAAATTAATTTCGATTTTTATAATTCACAGGGAAAACATGCCTTCTCATTTCAAGGTGAAGGAATATTGTCCTTTAGTGTTCCGAAATTTAAGGGAAAGATTTTCAATCGACGATCAAGAATACAAAGAATCCATGACAAGGTAAGCTTGGAATTTTCCAATTAACAAACTAACTTGGAAGAATTTTCTTTCCGATTTCGATTTTTCATTTTCGTGCCGTTGGAAAGGCAGAAACAAAAGGCGAGCTTTTCAACCCGGCGGTTTGTTTATGTTTTAAAAACGGGCTGGAAAATAGATTCATATAACCGGAAAGATCTTCTCTTGTCTGTTATCTTTTTTCCTTTCAGTAAATTTGGATAGCTTGAAAGCAATTTTTATAATAAAATGAAAAACCAAAAAAGGAGCCAGAGGTTTTGTTTTTAATTTTTGTTTCGTTTGAGCAGAAACCGGGAAATGTTTTTCTTTCTTTTTATTCTTTCTTTGTTTTCTTTCTTTTTAAATGGTAGGTTCACTGAAAACGAGAGCTACGTAACAATGAGTCCTGATAGGACGAAACTAAAGGAGTGTTCAATTCAAAGATCTTCGACATTCACAAGTCCAAAAGATTTATTAACGGGTCAAATAAAGAGATTGAGGTAGTCATAATTTATTTCACACAGAAACACAAAATTGGCAATTTGTCCGGAATTAACCTCGAAATTTTTGCGATGCAAAACCCCTTCCCCCGCCGTCTCCTTATACCCATGGAAATAGTACGTGTTTGATCGATTTAGCTGCTTAGCCCGTTATATTTATATGACACTGGGAATTGATTTTTATTTTTAAACCCTTAAATTTCGTTTAAATTGAAATATAAATTTTTTGACGGCATCACACTGCCGATTTATTTGTAATAAATAAATAAATAAATAACTTTTATAGTTCGCTTCGAATTAGTAATTTAATCGTATAATGTTACAGTACATACTGTATTATCATTTTTTAATATTTTAGGAATTATTATGGGGACTGAAATATGTGTTTAATTCTATTAAAATTTTGTTTATTTGGTGTAGTCTTTTGATAAACTGTATATACATACTGTTACAGTACATTTTAGACAGGAACTTAGTGGTTTTTCAGTTTTTCTTATGACATTGTCTCTGCTTTCTCACGTTTACGCATGAAATGTCCTTTTTATCGTATAATAAATCTGTAAACTTTTAGATACTAATGTTATATATATAACATTAGTATATATACTATATATATATATATTCGGTGGCGTAGCTAGAAATTTTGGTCCCGTGAGCAAACATAGCCGGAGGCCCTATTTTTAATATTTATATCACAAAACAACAAATTAAACTTTTGGAATATATAATATATTTTATAAGTATACAGCTGGAAATGTGTCAGAAAGAGATATAATGAACAGACAGAAATATGTGTACATAGGAAAAACGGTTAATTGGAGTATAAAACATATTCGATTGAGCCCTTGGCATTGGTTACACTTGCCATACCGATGCTTTCCAAACCTTATTTTTCCACGGCTTCCTTAAAAATATTTGATCATATGGCGTCTCTCTTCCATTTTATACTAAATTTGTTATAAAATACTATAAACACATACAATCTCTACTGGCCAGATATATTTCTGAACTGTAATGTTGGCTATGGGAGAGGCTAGCATCAGCAACATAGTAGTTAATATGTGCCTATATGTTAGTTGTTTTATTAGTTGCACGTGCACTTGTTTTGTTGTCAATCCTGGCTAATAATCACGCCTCCCAGTTTGGAGAACGTTGTGCTATGCGATACCTACGTCTCTGTATGTATTTAACTCAGCTTAGAAGTTAGCTGATGATGATGATATATTAGGCCTACGGGAAAGTTTTGTCTGATAATGATACAGCAAGTTTAAACACGTTTGCACATATTTGGCTCCCTTTTTATTCTTGTTAGTATGAGTTATTCATGATAAGCGATCGTATCTGCTAATGATGACTGATGAAGTTCATTTACGTCATTGTTTTCTGTACAAATCCCAAATTATGAAATAGAAGAGAAGAGGTGGAAATTTATTGGAATTTTCTTTTTATGATGCAGTTTTTGGGAAGAGCATAAAGAAGTTGGAAAAATTTCCTGACTAGCGAACTGAGAGTTCTAGCCCTTTACCACATAATCAAAAGTGAAAATGGGTAGTGCAGCTCAAGTTTTTATCCAGAACTTTCGGGTAGAGGTGATATTTCATTGTGTACCCATCTTGGGTGCTGTCACTGTTCGCCCATACACATTTCTGCAAGAACAAAAGTTTATATTATAAAGTTTAAAGTTCACTCTTCTTTTTGGGGAGCTATAAGATCGTTCTGGAAAGAACATCGGCACAGCGTAGCGCATTAGAAATCTCTGTCTGGGAAGATTACTTCGACAAACATTACAAGGTCGAGACACCTTGCACTCAGCCTAATCTAAAGCGCATCGTCGACCCTTATTTAGATGGTGCAATCACAATAAAGGAACTCTTAGGCACTATCAAGAATTGTTCAAATGGAAAAGCCCCCGGTCCTGACGGCATACCCAACGAACTTTACAAGAATCTTCCTCAACAGGGTCTTGACAAATTACTAGAAGTTTTTAACCACATCTTGGACGCGGAAAGCCGGGTAACCTCCAAGTTGCAAGAACAATAGTAAAATAGCAAAATAAGCAAACAACTACAGCAATAAATTAAATAAAAAGAAGAGAAATAAAATAAATAATAATTTAGTAGATGGATACAGAAAGCAAGACTAACCAATAAATAAATAAAATAAGATAGGGAAATGAGTAAATATCTAAATTAATATAAATAAAATAAACCCGCTGGGAAAAACTAAACCATAAAGTAATAAAATTCTTATCTTATGATAGCAATGTATGTGCTCTTCCTACTGTAGATTTTAAATTTTGGGTTGGTAACTTGGGTGGAACTGAAAAATAATCTTGATATTGTGATGTTCTCGGATGACATCAAAGGATTCGTTGGTATTATTTTATTCTCTAACTGAGCGATATTACTCAAAGAAGGCTACGCCACTAAATTACTGCTTAAAATATACTGGTACAATGTGAACAAACTGTTTTGTACAATACACAAAAAAAATTCTTTACCAGAGTTAAATAAATATTTCAGTTTCCATAATAATTCGCAACGTATAGATTTATGTGGATAAATCTCTGATAACATTAAGTACCAGTGTGCTGTTTATAGGACGGGCCAAAACTTAAAAATGTTAGGATTTAAAAAATAGTCTGGAGGTTATGGGTTAAGTTTTGATCAGATGTAAATTTTCAATGGCTTTTGTGCGTACAGTTGTGTCTGAAAGTATTTTCTTTGGGTTTTGTGTTCGGTCTGGGGTTCAAATTGTGTTTCGAAGGGATGGAGATATGAAATTTCAAATTCATGTTGGATTTTATGTGTGTGAGCTCGTCTGGTCGATATCATTCGATATGAGTCATAGATAGATTTTTATGCGTGTTATCGTTACTGGGCCGTTCCCATGTGTGACACACCAAAACCGCACTCCCTTTATTTTGCTTTTTTTTGTTTGTATTCTTCTTCGTTGGAATAGTTTGAGTTTGATTAATTATGTTCTGTTTTAATGATTGTGTGATGCTAAAAATGTGTCAAAACATTTTAAGACACATATCTGTCACCGCACTTGT
The DNA here is from genome assembly GCA_016920875.1 of Columbicola columbae. Classification (NCBI taxonomy): domain Eukaryota; kingdom Metazoa; phylum Arthropoda; class Insecta; order Psocodea; family Philopteridae; genus Columbicola; species Columbicola columbae. The sequence continues at coordinate 4,197,986 of JADMLL010000004.1, forward strand.
TTTTTTATGGGTTTTAGAATCAAAAATGAATTTTGTGTCCTCCTAGCTTCTCATTTGTATATGTGAAATGGCTTTAGACCTACTATCAGCTTGGTTTTCGAGCTGGCTACCGATTTTAGAAGAAGGCAGTTTTTTTTGTTGGTACTTTGTGTAGTTGTCTCTTCATGTCTTTGGCCAATCAGAGTCCTTTTTATTCCTTCGGTGGGATTATCAGGATTCTTGAGAAAAATTATAATGCAAAGGGTTTTGTTACAAGACTGGAAAGTTGGAGGATTAAGAAGAGTGTTGAAAATTTGCAATTTTTTTTATATTCGTGCGGTGAATAAGGTGAAAAGTTTAGCTGTTAAATCTCTCTCGTTGGCTTTTAAACGAAAGGAGAAAGAAGAAAATTTAATTTTATCTTCCAACTACGTCTTAATCCAATTCTGTATATTACGTTGTCGGCTCCAGTCTGCAAGTTTAGCTTTTCTTTTTCTGCATTATCGAATCTCGAGACGATGGCGAGCTGAAGTGCTTTTTTTGTTTATAAAATTATTCTCAGGGACTAATAAATCGATATTTTCTAGTTCAGAAATATTTTTACACTAAAACAAAATTAGACAACAATAGTACGAGACTTTCTCTTGTTTTCTCTGTCTCCTGGGTGACACATCACACCATTCTACTCTATAGATTTTGTTACTTTTATTATCTTCTAATTAACTACCACTTATCTACTTGTACAGGGCCATAAGTGGCTTATGAATGTGATATTAAGTGGTTTAGGAAACAGACCAGCATGTTAACCCGAGAAACGAGTGTATAGTTTGTTAATTCAGTCAAAAGGATAGGCTGAAGCTGAGAGCACTAAGGAAGTGGGTAGGATGAGAATATGGGAGAGGAGAGTGGGTTGGTAAATAGGTATGAGGAAGAGCAGGAAAGATACCTAGGATAGGAAAGTGAGAAGGAAAATGAGAAAATAGTTGAGTAACAGTAGTGATTAAGAAGAAAGATAGAAGAGGAGTTAAAGGGTTGGATTAAGAGAAGCGTGTTATGAACCTTTACGTCTTTCAAGACGTCGGTAGTCTTGTTTTTTATCGGGGTGCTGTGCAAGAATTGGAATTGACCCCCAGCCCAACTGAGTATTTGAGACAGACTCTTGTACCTTTCCTCCTTCACCATGGGAATGACCAAATCTCTGTGTTGTATAATGTGATTGGGAACATAAGGAAACAAAAAGTCGAATAGGTTCAAGTAGTTTTCGTTTTAATGTTTTCAAATTGGGGAAATTAGGGAAAAGGTTTGGCGGTTGGAGGGGCATTTTTGTAAAAAGTCAGCTAAAGGAGCAGTGCAAAAACGAAAAATCAATTTACTCAGATTTTAATAAAAATTAATCATTTGATTGAGCTTTTATGTATATATTCAAGCGCTTTAAATCTTCTTAGGCATGGTTTTGATAGGATTCGGAAATTAAAAAGTCGTAAGGAAAAATGAAAATCCCTCAAACACACACTTTTAATCGTTTTTTAACCCCTTAAATACACCCTTTGATTTAAAAGAAATATGGAAATTTCCAATAAAATTTATTATTAATTTAATCGTGAAATGGGCTTATTTTGTATAATAAATTGCACGTAGTTTCGACTTTGTGAATATTTCTCCTGATGGCGTTTTTTTAACGGTCACTTTTAAAAAGAATTCTTTTTTTTCATATTGCTAACTATTTAAAAAATAATGACTACGATTGTACAGACACTCACTTGTTTGAAGCTCTCATTTTTAAATGAACTAAAAGAAAATTTTGCGCTTATTGAGTCATTCAAATTGATAGTTTCTTTTTTTAATTTTTTAATTTACACTTTAATAAAATGGCTTGCGGTTTTCGAACGTTGGTGAAAAGGATTTCTTCTGCTTAAAACCTCCGATATTAAAACAATTAATGAACGGCGATGACTAACGTGGAAAAAAAAATTTGAAAGACGAATCTCGAAGGCTTTGCTTTTTTTCCTTTGCCGCACCTTTTGTTTGTTCTTTTTAACGGACGAATGGGATTCAAATTAATTATCTAAAAATGGGATTGAGCTTCGAGTGTTTTTCGTTTGAAATTTTCGCTTATTTTTTTTGTGATGAGAGGAGTTTTGTTGTAATTTGTTTTTAATTGTTTATTTTATTTATTTTGTTATTAATTTGTTTCTTTTTTAAATTAGGTCACAACCCAATTCAATGGATTCGCCGGGTAAAAGTGGAGCTAGGTTTTATCAAAGTTACGACCGATTGTTCATACTCAAGACTTTGACGAGTGAAGAAGTCGAAAGGATGCACTCATTTTTAAAGCACTATCACCCGGTGGGTAATTTTCCGTTTGGGGTTTTTAAGAAATGTATTAGCGAATTGAAGTGATTAGTTTCTTTGGCGTTTACTTTTATCTTTTGCAGTTTCTGATTGCAAAAATAAGACAAAAAACTAGCGAGATGATTAAAGAAAATGGTTACTCACGATTTTTAAAGGTCCTAAATCTTCAGTAGTGATTGGAGTTGTGTTTTATTTTCTGAAAGGTTTTTTGTTTTGTTCTTTAATTGTAGTACATTGTTGAAAGGCATGGAAAGACGTTGCTTCCTCAATACCTCGGAATGTACAGACTGACCGTAGATGGAGTGGAACATTATCTAGTGGCTATGAGAAATGTATTTAGTAATCACCTGGCGGTTCACAGGTATGTTACCTCTTGTCGAGGATTGGAAAAATTTTTATGAATGTTTTTATTTTTTGGAAGTGAGATGAGAACACTCGCTTATCATACCGAGCGTAGTAAGTTCAAATTGTACTTGGGTGAAGAATTGTCCAGCCGCTTTTTCTGCGTCTCTTTTTTATGTACAGGGGTTGTCCTTCAATTTGTCAACTATCCTTTCACCGAAATATTCCCTCCACAATATGGAGGTCACAGCCTTCAGTAGCTGACTTATGTAATTCAACATATTTCAGCTCGATTAAATTCGCTCTTACAGAGAAAAATTAATAATATTGCATACTTTTAAACAGTGTTTTGTTTCAAAATCATTGGACACTTTGACAGATTTCATTTCATAAGTAATGCACACTTATTCAGAGATTTTGTTTCAATATTCGTCCTCACTGCGACATATTCCATTTTGTATGAAGCACACACTTTGATATTTATTTCATTCCATAATTAATGCACACTGACAGATATTTCATTTCGTAAATAATGTACACTTACCCGAATATTTTGTTTCAAAATTAATGCACACTTTGACACTTTTTTCATTCCGTAAGTAATGCACACTTACACAGATATTTTGTTTCATATTTAATGAACACTTTCACACATTTAATTCCTTAAATAATGCACAATTACACGAAGATTTGGTCTCGAAATAAACCAATCCACACTCTGACAGGTCCCTGTACATATTTTTACAGAGATTTCATTTCATAAATAATGCACACCTTGAGAATAGTGCACATTCGTTTAGTAGTTTCCCACATCCACTCCCATAAATAAGATTCCCTTGGATAGGAGTATAGAAGTCGAAAGAGGATGGTTGGTAGTTGACCCAAACGAGAGAAGTAGTGATCATAATATTGGTTCTGCTTTATGATGACAGGAAATTCGACTTGAAGGGATCTACCGTAGACCGAGAAGCTTCCGAGAAGGAAAAAGAAAAAGACTTGCCCACGTTGAAAGACAACGATTTCGTGAAGGAAGGACTGAAAATACATATCGGTGATACGGCGAAGGAAAAGTTACTAGAAACTCTGACTGCTGACGTAGGAGTAAGTTTGCTTATTTATTTTTGGATGCAGTACGTCCTTGCTGAATTCATTTCTAATAGAAATTTATTATTTTTTTGTTTCTAATAAAATTCTTCTTTTATAGTTTTTGAGTAAACTTCATCTCATGGATTATTCCCTTCTTCTGGGAATCCACGATGTCGTCCGTGGCGAAATCGAAACGAAAGAAAGGATTGGAGAGAGAGGATGAGGAGAACGAAGAAGACGAGGACGACGATTCGGGTAGCGGTTTAGAAAGCAGGGGCGGAGGCGAAAGGTTCGTAGAAAAAAGTCGAATCACCGTTGATGATGGTTAATGATGATACGGTTATTCTAAAACGGAGAGAGCTGAATCAGAAAGATAGAGAAAGTATATATATGATTTATAACATTAAAATCATTTTGAATTAGGTACATATACAGTCGAACGACGCCCCCTGATTCACCAGGCCAAATGCATTACGAGGGAATCATACCAGAAATCGATATCTACGCTGTTCCAAGCTGCGAAGGTAATATAGACTTGATAGGTTCTTGGAGAGATTCTATAGCTTTTTAAGTGTCACGTTTACTAAATGATTTGGGTTGGGGGATTTTATTCTCAATGGCAGTAGGTATATTTTAAGAGTGCTCCTGGTAATAAAGTCGTTAATACAAAAATGGGGTTAAGTGGCCATTGAAATTTTCGAATAATTGATTACGTCACGAGTTGCCAAATTCGTGATACTCTAGAAATGACACAAAGGAAAGTTTGGTTTTAACTTTATATGGGTCACGAAGTTCCAGACGATTTTTAAAGTTTTAATAAATGTCTTAAGAGTTGTTGATTGTATATGTTGAGGATTTAAAACATTCTTGTGGATGATGGAGTATAGGAGACTGAATGCTCTCTCTCTTAATTTTAGTCGGATGGTTTAGAATATATTTAGACACTTGTGAGAGAGTTATAATTTTTTTTCAATATTTGAACAAGATCGATAAGTAATAAGAACATACGTGAACCGGAAAATAATATCTTATATATGTTACGGTAAAAGTGATAAATCGGGAGAATGTATAAAATTTCTGGCGATTATTCATAATCAACAACTAAGCTTGATAAATTTCACAAATTACAGAATATTTATTACATTAACCGGCTATTTGAAACGGGGAATTTGATAAAAGTTTTCTCAAATTACAAGTTAAATATTTTATAAACCAGTCGGGAAAAAAATATTCCTTTCAAAGTCATGCACACTTGAATGAAGAAAGTCACCTCGTAAATGATGCATACTTGGAAGAGATTAGTTTCATAAATATTGCACATCTCAATTTCGTAAACATATATGTTATATATATCGGAAGGAAATATCATCTATATGTAACGGTAAAAGTGATAAATGAGGCAAATATATATTTAAGTTTCGGTGATTATTCATACTCACCACTAATCTTGGTAAATGTGACGAATTGTTTAGTGTTTATCACATTTACCGGCTAGTGTATAAAAATCTTAAACACGTAACATGTGGTCACATGTTTGGGTTCTGTCGCCATTCAGACAAAAGACAAGCAATTCAAGTGGTTGTGGTCAGCAGTAACAGTGAATGAACCTCCCAACAAGAAGTGTTGAATACATGACAAGTGACAGAAGTCAAGCACCGAGCAAACTTTTATGAAATTCACCCATTTACGTGTTGGTGATTTTATAAACTAGCCGGTAAATGTAATAAATATTTATTAATTCGTCACATTTACCAAGATTAGTTGGTGTATATGAATAATCGTCGAAACTTAAGTATATATTTGCCTCATTTATCACTTTTACCGTAACATATAGATGATATTTCCTTCCGATACATATAACGTATATGTTTACGGAATTGGTGATGTGCATTATTTATGAAACGAATCTCTTCTAAGTATGCATCATTTGCGAGGTGACTTTCTTCATTCAAGTGTGCATTACTTTTGAAAGGAATACTTTTTTCCGGCTGGTTTATAAAACATCTAACTCATAATCTGAGCAAACTTTTATTAAATGCCTCGGAGATTTTATAAACCAGCCGGTTAATGTGATAAATATTCTGTGCTTTGTGAAATTTATCAAGCTTAGTTGGTGATTATGAATCATCGCCGGGAATTATATGTATTCTCCCGATTTATCACTTTTACCATAATAAAAGGTGGGATAGGAGCATCAGTAGCATTTGTTATGAGTTGGGAGAAGGCGTTCTGAATGGAGGAGTCAGAAAAATTTTAGCTGATTCGTAGAATTCACAAAACAAGATCCACAGGGACCGGAGAATCCCGAAATTATATTCTCTCCCATCTTTTAGTTTATATTAATATTATATTTATTTGTTTTCAGGTGCTCCCGTTAAGGAAATATATTTTTTAGCATTAATAGACGTATTAACACACTACGGAGTTAAGAAACAAGCTGCCAAAGCCGCGAAAACGGTTAAATACGGTTCGAACGTGGACGGGATATCAACGTGCGATCCCGAACAGTACGGGAAACGATTCATCGATTTCATATCGAAAGCGATCGAATAAAACTCGAACGAAATCGAGTTCTCTTGGTTTCATTTCCTCTCTCCCTCTCTCTCTTGTACTGCTGATCATTTATCAATCGAATAAATTTTCTTTTTGGGGCGGGGTGGTGTTTGAATTTATTGCCACTTTCGATTTTTCGGCGAATCGAATCATATTTTGACGACGATGATAGTTTAAAAATAAGTTTCTATTATTTAACAAAATGGAGTCTATAAGTTTTTGTTTTTATTTAGAATTTGATTCGTCGTCTCGTTTTACAGGATTCAAGGATTTTGGTTGGAGGAGAGGAGGAAGGGGGGAGAGGAAAAGCTTTAAAAACTGTTTTTAATGAGGATTTTATTTCGCTTGTCTGCGATTTTTTTTTTGTTCGTTGTCTCTAAGTCGAATGAAAAAATTTTTCTTTCTTTTTATAGTCAGCAATTCAAGCTTTACTTTCTTTTTTTATATATAAATATAAATGTATGTATGTATACTTTGTTGTGACTTTGAGCGTTTTATGAAATTTATTACTCTAAATGTAAAAATGGAAAATGATAAATGATTGAAACGTCACTTTAATTTCTTTCTTTTACTTTTTTTTTGCTCTGTATATGTGTATACATCAGGTGTCGGAGTCGGACAAACTCAGGAAAAATTTTTTTGAATGAGCGGTTGATCTGTTACGGTACATCAAAACGGTGTATTCTGTTTGATGATATGATATAGACTATAACTGTGAAATGAGAGAGATTTTTATGCAGCAAAATTTTTTTGTGGCTTAAATATTGTGTCCTGTTAACGAAGTTTTTCGAGGGGTTAATATTAGTATAAATATACTCCTCCTCTTTAAGAGTTTGGAGCTCAAGAATTTGGATTGTTTGGAAATGGTTTTTGATAAAAATTTTAGTGAGTTTGTCCTTGGAAATGAAAATTCGATTAGAAATTCCTCCGCAACCAAAATTATAATTTTCTGAGCTGATTGAATGCTTGACATGCTGAATCTGCTGAATGCATAAAACAAAATAGTTTATACTGTTATATAAAATTCCTGTTGAGTTATAAATTCAAGTAGGTATTGTGTTGATAATACTTATAGTCAGGAGCATTCGTTAGATGGGTGGCAGGTATCGAATATAGAGTTGGACAGTCTGACTGACAGAGCACTACAATTGTAGTTTTATTTTAACAGTACGAATAGTTGGTACCTACTACAATAGAATATGTAAATATTCACAAAATACAAACATCCGCCATCCCAGCGGAATAATATTTATTATGGGGTTGTGAGTTTTTTGTTAAGAGTTGTCTCCGAGGGAGGCCATTTATACATACTGTCGGAATTAGGTGCGTTGTTGGTGCAACAAAACACCGAAGAAGTATTTACAATAACATCTATGAAAATTAGTGCCATAATTCCGTTATTCTTTCGAGTAGTTTGCCTGATGGTACCTCACTGACTGACTTATCGGTCTCGTGCTCTGTTTATATAATCTGTTCTTACATCCTTTCTCGAATGTTCTTGGTGAAGTCATACAGTCTGTCAGATACAAGTCGACGCGTGCTTTATCTGGTCGCCACACCTACAACTAACAATTGTGTACCTTCCTATATCGACGGTACAATGTGTCAGTTCTTAGTGGGCGAATATTCACCAAATTACCCTAAGTTTGTCTAGTGACTTTTACAGTAACACGACTCCACAATTGGCAATTAATTGGAGTTGTTTCCTTGTTTAGGACTGTATTCTTGTCGGTAAAAGGAAATAAAACGTTGTGTTGTGATAAGGTTTTTATTTTAAACGAGGAAATTGACTTACACATCATATATACTGTCGGAATCAGGTGAATTGTTGAATGAAACAGTCAAATTCCGAACAAACAAATCATATAACTAAAGGAAATTAGTCTGATTGGTCCGTTACTGTTTTGAGCTGTTAGCCTAGTGATAGTACTAAACTGGGCAGCCCAGGGTTGAGCAAATCTTTTTAATCAACGGGCCAATTTGAATTTTAAATTTTTGTTTGGCGGGCCACGTATTAAGTGGAAGGGTCGCTCAAAGTTGTAGGAAAACTTAATTTTGAATAAATTAACTCTAATATTACCTTATTGACAATAATATTGCGCTCCCGCCTTTCAAAAAACACAAGAATTACTGAAATTGTCGGTTGACAGCCAGTCTGACTGATTTGTGTGACTGAAGTCAACACAAACAAGCACAGACTCAGCGTATTCGTATTGCATGTTTGAATCAGTCACCGACGAGCTAGTAACTCGTCACAAAAAATAGTTTCGGTTTAGTATGTACTACCATTTTGTTATAATTAATTTTATAACAATATATTGATGGAGAAGACCGGTAAAATAAATTCAATTTTGGATAGAAATGGATAAACATGTTTAACAGGCCGCGTATTGCTCAACCCTGGACTAGCTCTACATCATCACTCTTTCTCGAAAGTTCTGTCGCCCACGTGCAGAATTCCGCATGTCGCTAACCAGTTGAAGTGTGTGAACACATCTAAGTGATGACCCACGACCGTCTGCTCCAACCCCAATGCCCAACTATGGATCAACTACATTTGTATCCGCACTCCAGTCCTGATCTAAGCACCTAGTCTGAGCTCCCTCCCATCAAATGGAAATCAATCCTTAAACTTAGCAGTATACAGTATACAGTAATGCCATAAAAATTGAATAAAATTCACGAAGGTTCAGCAATTTAAGCATCCAATTGGATTTTGACTCAGTTGTTCTTAAATTGACCACTGTCCATCTGTTTTGTTATCATTGACACAAATATTTTATCAGTTCACAGGAGACTGTTAATATTAAATTAGGTGTTTGTGAATATTTATAATATAATCATATCAGAATCATAAAAACATTGATATCGAGTCAGTCAATAGGATTTAAGCTTTTCGATTTGTTTGTGGAGGAAGTTTCCCATCGAATTTAGCCAAATTTTTTCTTGGAGTCTCCACCAGTGGGGAGACGTCTAGAGCACAAATAATTTAGTCCAAATACATATACATCCTCAATTCCGTTACTGTATAAAAGCATTTATTGATTATTAACGATTTTCTTTCTGTCTATAGTTGCACATGGTATTGATAACCAATTTATGACCGGTAAAGCGAGTGGTGACCAAAAGAAATTTATTTCAAATTTGTTTCAAATTTTAGGTTTAAAATCTTTCAGACTTGTCTCTAATTTTAAAGACTGTCTTTTTTATAAATCTAAAATTAGTTTGGAAGGTATCACAGTTTGTAGGTGTTTGTCTTTGACTTTTTGAACTGTATAGAGTAAACTGTTTATAGAGCAAAATAGAAATTTTGATTATAGTTTGGTAGAGGGTGAGGTGGCCGGTGGGTGAGTACCTTGTGCTCGGATTTGGGTGGTGCTGATGCGAAATCTGGTTTTGTTTGCTCATCATAACTGAATCTTACTTGAAGAGATCAAATTTGAGATCAAATGAGAGATGAGGAAAATATTTTTTTAATTTTTTATAGTCTCCCTTTGAGAGACTAGTGATGGAATTAAGGAGCGGTGGCGAACCTTTTTATATATACACAGTACAGTAATAGTGTCTGTGGACGTAGTAAAAATTTCTTTCAGTTGCTGTTGTGTCAGTATTGATGTAACTATGACTACTGTACCTGCGTTGCCTTTTGGCTCCAGCTGAATGTTAGTTATGTGTTAGTCTGACGATGCTGAAGGAGAGATGAGCTCTGAGACACTTTTGACTTCTCTCTTTCGTTTTTAGGAGCTCATAAGTACAGTTGAAGGTGGAATTTAAATTTCTAAGAAGGTGACATTGGTATACAGTATCGATGACTTTGATGTTTTCGCTGACTTGATATCTGGGCCTATTCCAGGAGTTAGTGACCTTAGTCACTTAGTGGTTGGCTTCTCTGTTGTATTTTTCGAAGCTCTGAATATCTGATAACAGTTCTCCAAGGTATCTTTGGCTTATTGTGAGGAGTGCCGCAGATGCTGTCGCTTTAGAACCTTCTTATATTCACGTGCTAGCTGTAAAATGCGTAACACAGGTTCGCCGGACTAAATAACTAACTCGGTTTGGGAGGCAGTTCTGCTGTTGCTTCTCATCAAGGCTACAGCCCAGTATAGCTAGGTATATATTATGCTAATCTGTATCTAGTGTTCTGGTCACAGAGATTTGTCATCTTTGCCTTGTATTCTTTAAATTTTTCCAAGACTTCTGGCTTTTGTCTCATGCCCATCGTGAGAAATTATGCTGTTGTTCGACATACTTGGAGTTGGTTCAGTTTAAAAGGGAAAAAAGTTTTTACTATCCTTCCTGTTGTTGTTTCCTTTCTGCAGTCATTTCTTACCTTTTGTGTACCGTCTCTGTGACCCAGATTTTGTTTTATTTGGGTGGATGTGATTTGTTCTATATTAGCTGAAGTTTTTCCTCGGTCGGGATGTATAGGTTCTGTCCCGGAAATTCCCGGAATGGTTATTTGTTATAAAATCTTTTGTTTCGTTACTCGTAGTTAGCTTACGGCCTTCATCCCCGCTCCTCAACATCCTACTTCGACCAGAGTAGGAAAGTGTGATCAAATCATTCCGGGAACTTTTGGAACAAGGCTTTTTAAACATTTGGGGGAGGAGGGGCGGAAGGGAGAATGAATTTATTAAGCGAAACCAATACAAAAAAGTTTTCTAGTCTCGTTTCTTAGTCTTTGTCTAAGATTTATAGATTTTGTTGATGGAAAATTGGTTAGGTCAAATTTTCCTTTTGAAAATCTGCCAAATCCGATGCTTGAAGGAAGACAGTGAACAGTGATCTTCTTTTAAAAACGTCCGGTAGACTCTGGTTTTAGAAGACAAAGCTGTCGTAGGTTAGACTGAAGAGTTTTGTTAGCTTTCGCCTTTTTTGTCTGACGACTATCCGTGTGTGATAGTCATTCGACAGAACTTTGTCTGATATCGGTTTTGATTATTAGTCGGTTGTGATCCGACGGAATTTAATTAGTGTTCGAGATGTATTTTGTAATGTAATATGTGAAAAGCACAACTCATGAGCGAGACTAGAGCTCGATCATAGTCAATCAGAGTTATTTGTAGGAGATATAAAATAAAATTGTCAGTTGTTCTCATAGCCTGATGTATTTATTCGGTCGTGTTGTAGGTACCTTTTTCAAATTTTACAATCGCTTATATGAATGATTAGATAAAACTTTTGTACGGCCTCTGTTTATTATCAAAAATTTTCCTTCACTATGTTTTGATTATAACGAAAGAAAAAAGCTTTGTAAGACTTGTCTATCAAATTCTGTTAATATATATCATATATATTTGATCTAAATCACAATACTGTTTTTGTTTTCTTTTAAAGTATCCACTTCCTCTTTCATTCCCTACCTCAAATTTAATAGAACCTTAACGAAGTCCCATGTTTATACTGAGTAGTAATAGTTTCCAGAACGAGGCTCCACGTAATCAAATCCATCCCCGTTTGAATGGTGATGTTGGTAGTAATTTCGTGGGAGGCTTCCCTCGTAGTCGTTTTTCCGAAAATTTTCACCCCTTCTCCGACGTCCTTTCCCGACGATGATTCCTTTTCGAATTTCCCGTTTTCCTTTAGATAACCGCTTCCGTAATTTCCGGTCTGTCCGCCATTTTCGTTGTAGTAGTTTTCATTTCCCTCGTCGCTTGTGTGTTCGATCGTTTTCCTTGTTCCGTAATCGTCTGCGATATCTGTAAAATGGTGATTTGAGTTTAGGATTAAGAAAAATTTGGAGGATGAAGGGGTTTGAGAGAAGATATATATTAATATATATGGAATAAGATCAGAACAGAGATTCCCAAAGTTTTTTGTGTCATTGACCCCTTGACATGTTTTTCGGTTTTGGGTAGACCCTCTACTTACCTGATTTTTGTAATTCTCTCACTGTAGGGAAGTTTTTCGCTTCATAGTTACCTTTATAAATAATGTATATGTCTTTATATTATAAGATAGTATAATGTAATTAAACAGGTACTATCAGTGTATGTTGAGATCCACTATCGTGGACCCCCATTTTCATTTCATGGACCCCTAAAATTTTTTTTCGCTGACGTAGACCTGTTGCAGGTTGTCATAGACCCATGTGGGTCGATATAGACCACTTTGGGAGTCACTGATCTATAATATATATGTACACAAGCAAATATGAAAGTTAATAACTAGTCAGCTCTTTGCGGCACAGGGGTTTAACCCATAAGATAGACCCATGTTGTATGTTTTCCACTTTGAAACAAAAAATGAAACAAAATTGGTGTATTTGGCACCCCCACCTCACAACAGAGCTAGTTTGTACTCGTTTGTGTGCTGACCATACACGCGTTTGGCCATTCACATCTTATTACTTTTATCTTTTGCTATAAATCCTTCTTTCGACCTGAGTTTGACGGTCTGTTGTTTGAATCAGTAAGATTTTTGGCGACTTTTGAGTTGTTTATCAAATGTCAGTGGTGTCAAAGATCACTTTGTTGGATAACTTTGCGTTTTCGCGTGTATTCGTTGGGTTGATATTGATGACGTATTGTCAACGACTTGATAATTGCTTTTTGATGACGTTTTTGTTTTATCGTCGGAATCAGGAGGCGATACGGGACCATTCTGGACGGTTCAGTGACTTCCACTCTAACGTATTTTGTTTAGGGTTGGAAGTTCTGTGCATAACTTGACGATATTATTAACTGATTTACGTAAATAAGACGAAATATTAATATAAACCTATTGCAAGCCATTGCAAGATTGATCGATTGAATTGTGATTGATTGCAGATTGAAAAGATGGGACTATGAATGTCTCACCTTGCCACAAAGGAGGAGAGAAAGTTGTCGCATTTTTTAACCCACTGTGCCACAAAGTACTAAACCAATGATTCCCATAGTGGTCTATGTCGACTCCTAGGAGTCTATGACAACCTGCAACAGGTCTACGTCAGCAAAAAAGTAATTTAGGCGCCCATGAAATGAAAATGGGGATCCACCATAGTGGATCTCAACATATACTCATAGTACCTATTTACTTACATTATACTATCTTATAATATAAAAACATATACAATATTTATAAAAGTAACTATGAAGCAAAAAATTTACTTCACTACAGTGAGAAATTTACAAAAATCGAGTAAGTAGGGGGTCTACCAAAACCGGAAAACCTGGCAAGGGATCTACGACACAAAAAAGTTTGGGAACCTCTGTGTTAAGCCATCAATAAAAAAAGTAAAATAAAATAAGCATATACAAATTTAAGCATAAATAAATATGCCAACGTATTAATACTGAAACAACAGAGAAAATTAAATAAAATAAATAACGCGACATGTTCCTGAGAACGACTGTTGCATTCTTCAACGTCACGGAAGCTGCATCGGAAACGAATAATTTACTGTTGCGTTTAGTGGTACAACAACGGACCTCAAAGGGGAGGAGAACAAATTTTATAGTGCTTAACAAAACTATAAAAATACAACAATACCAAAAGAAAAACAGAAACTCGATTTGGAGGAGGATTGTAATTTTAAACTGTCTAAAACGTAGTGACAGTTTCAGAAGATTCCATTATGTTGAGGAAAGTGTTAAGTGTAAATGATGGGCTGTTAGAGAAGTGTATAGTAAGCGAAATGGTTACCTTTAAAGTCAGATTGACCTCCAAAATCAGACGATTCGTCGAAAAACGTGGTCGTGTTTCCTGTTTCATCTTTGTGATGATGGCTGGCGAAACCTTTGGTCGTGTGACCTTTTTTGACGACTTTGTTCGATCTAAGACTCGATTTGTTTTCACCTTTTTGATCCGCGTGTGACCTTTCGCCAGATTTTTCTCGTCTCGACGAATCTATCGTCACTCCTTTTTGGTTTCTCTCAAAGAACTCATCTGCTTTCTCGTGTTTGTTGTCTTCGTTGTCGTGGAAAACTCGATCGACACTCGACGAACCCGAATTCGTTCTTCGACCAAAGACATCTCTCCCGTAGACGTTACTTGAGGCTTCATCAAACTTTGGGTAATAGTTGGGGTAGTTGTCGTAACGATGGAGAGGTTGACGTCTGGTAAAAGGTACGACATGTTCATTGGGTCTGTGTCGCTCATACGACCAGCGAGTGGTCACCGGACGGAATGAATGAAAATGGCCGGCAGGAATCCCATTCCCGAGATTGTCATAACCGTTTCCGAATTGACTGCTGATGAAAGGCTGACGCGGTGAATATCCATCTCGATAATTCATGTAGTAACTGGAAAAGGGTTGAATTCTACCAAAATGCCGGAATTGAGGTTCCCGAAATCCTCCCCGATTCCGCCTTTCGATCAAATCGTAAACGTTTTCATAACAGAAGGTAGAAGTTATGGCGAAACAGAAAATCACGAATTTAATCCAAACCGAATGGATTCGTTGACCCGCCATTTTTGAGAGTATACTTCCCTTTAACGTTTTCACACGAACCGTGAGCGTCGGACTAAACCGCACCTTCGTTCCATTCTTACCTTTTATACGCTTTTGTTCCCTTTGTCATCGAAAGTCAATAGCTTTCAAGACAAGACAGGATCTTTAGTTGATTGATCAGAAAATCAAGATTTGGATTTTCCTTTTTATTGGACAGGAAGTTAATTTCACAGATTTTAGGTTTGAGGTGAGCTAGCAAAGCTCTTTTAAAAGTGACTTCAAGATCGTCGGTGATTGTCCTGAAAGGTCGCGAAGGTCGCGAAACATACGAAACGTCTTCTTTCAAAGTGGTCTAACTCCGTTTTTTGTTGTTTCCAGAATATTTCTAGGTTTTGTATTTGGTATAGTATGCAAGTTTCACTATATGTATACTAAAAGTTTACACGAGTATATCAAGTCTCAGTTTAACCCTTTGCATTGGGACTTTTTTCTGTGAGAACGGACAACCGCTAGAGACTTTGTGCAACATTTCATGAATTCGTAATTTGGTCAAGAATTTACTTCATAATTACTGCACACTATTTGGGATATTTCGTTTCATAAACACTGCTCACAGCTTCGGACTATTGTTTCATAAATATTGCACTCTTCATTCACATTTATGGCATGCTTTGGTCTGTTGGAATTTATTTCGTAAATAATGCACACTGTTTGAGATTATTCATTTCATAAATACAGCACACTATTTGGGACTATTCTTTTCATAAATATTGCACATTGTTTGGGACTATATTTCTTTCTTTCTTTTCATGAACCCGCTTATCCGTTAGGTCGGGGTGAGGGAAGCAATCAAGGACTTCCAGCTGGAACGGTCCTCCGTTATCGAGGTCAGAGTACCCGGGGTTATCAGACAGGATTCGGTCACAGAATTCACCTCCCTGAACCACCCCTGCCGCGGACAGCCACGGGACCGCTTTCCTCCCGGGCACTCCGACAGGACCCGAGAACCAGGCGTTTTGGGAGCAGCCTCTGCACGTGCCCAAACCATTGGAGATGGATTGGATAAGTACTGTTTGGGACTATTAGTTTTATAAATATTCCACTCGCTTGTAAGGAAATCATTTCACAAATATGGCATGCTTAGGTCTGTTGGAATCTATCTCGTAAATAATGCAAACTTTTTAAAACCATTAATTTCATAAATATTGCACACTCTGTGGGATAATTCATTTCGCGAATGAACCAATATCAATTATGAAATAATGATCGGTAACATTAAGTCGTTTTTTTGTAAAATGTCCGGTGAAAGATGCGTTAAGGATGTTTTATCTGGCTGACCTGATCATCTTTCACCCCCATTCCAACATTCGTCAAGTTCGGTTACTGCATTCCTACACATGCTTATACGTTCACTCTCTCTTCTTCAAGACTAATTTGACAAATACCTCTAACTCTGCGGTACTAGAAAAATCTCAAAAGGCACGGACAAATATGATGTTGATTTTGTAATATTTAGCAAAGTAATTGAAGGTCTTCCAAAAACCGGATATTAAAAATTCTTCAACAACAAAAAAGGAACTTCGCTTCTTTTCTTTTGTCTCTCCCAAAGGAAGAAACAAAAACTGACCTTGAATCACTATAACACGCAAACAAATCACCCGTGAAAACCTGGAAGTCCTCGACTATTGACAACTTGTCCAGAATCATTAGTCGTTTCGAGCTTGTTGTAGTAAACTACAATAAAATTAGGTGTAGGTTAGGAACAAAATTTGAATAACAAAACTGCTTTTAAAATTCAATATAATTAAGAAACGACTTCCATTTTTAAGCTTTTGTACGCGAAGTCATTTTGATTGCGTTGATTCTTATAGTACTTGATCATCGCGGTGAAACTCAACAGGAAGAGCAAAGCCAAAGAAATCGTCGTCACGAAGCTTATCGAAGCTGTCGTGCTGTAGATATTATCGGCGAATCTCAACGTCTGGCATTCCCTCTCCCAATCCTTGGGCACGAGACTAGAAACGATTTCCTTGAACTTATCGATAGGACACAGTTTATCACAGCCTGAGAGTTGCATAAAATATGGAGGAACGGAGCTAGAGTTTCTATAATGAATCTGGAAAAGTAGATTTGAGTTATCATCTCAAAGATCTGAATTCACAGACACAAGCTCTGCTCATCTCACTTACGGCTACGAAATAATCTTCGTTTCTCTTTCTAAGCTCGAACAAAACTAGACTTAGGAACGGAGGACAATGAGGTTGGAATAGATCAAGAGCTTTAAGTACGTCGGCGACTGTAGTATCGTGGGCTGAATACATCCAAGCCTTCCTCTTGAAATGCGAATCGTTTGAGATTTTTTGTTCCATGTGAGACATTATCTCACCCAAAAACGGTCCTGCAAACAAAATTTTACACTTTTTATGAATTGTTTTGTGAAAGAGACAGTTTGGACTTTGAGTCAGTTTGTCAACACAGCAAATTCCTCAACTAAAATGACTGATTTAAAGTTTTGTTCAAGGCCATTCTCTCTATCAGGTTCTTTGGCTTCAATACCACTCTTAGAGACTGGTGTATTAGATACTAGAATAACTGTGTCATCAGCATGTTTAGTAGTCAACATTAGGGTGTTGACAGTATTGAAAAAGTGATAAACAGAATTTTGATACAGTGAAGATCACATCTCCACAGTCAGTTATTTAGAAATCAGTTTGAAAATCAAACAATAACAGAATGAATAACCTAACTTGAAAGATTTTGGGATAGAATTTTAAAGAGAGCTCACCGATGTGTAACCTTGCCATGATTTTGTTGTAGCAAGGAACTGAAAACTGAAATTCAGCCAATTCCTTCATCGGACTAGGATAAACATTTTTCGTCCAATTAGGAAGGGTGAAATTGTTGAGTTCCTCTATGAAAAGAGTGTCATACAATCTTTCAACATCCTCCACACTGGTCACATTCATTCCAGTCTTCTCTGTTAAATACTCATATAACTTTTTGTATTTTTCATTGATCTTTTGAAATTTGACAGAGTGTAGTAATTTATTGAGTTCGTTAGTGTACCTAGAACAAGGAACTTTCCTCGATAACACCTAAAACAAAAGGATAATATTAACAAGCTAGTAAATTTAACAAGAAAAAAAAAATTTTCAACTCAATATAACTGATTCAAACCATTGATACTAACATTATCTAAACTCTCTGGAATTGTGTGCACTGGAATGGGAGTCCATTTAATATCTGGATTCCAATTCGTTTTTAAATCTGGTTCATACAGACCAGCTAAATTGCTATAAGCAGACATCAAAGTCCTGTCAACATCAGTTGAATGAATGTAAATATCATTCTTTGAATAGTTCTTAGGTAGCAAATCACCATATCGAGCTCTCAACCATTTCCCAAGTTTATAATGACCCCTTTTCCCCACCTAGAAACAAGTACAAAAGTTCATTATCACCTGAATGAATAACATGAAAATTTCTAAAAGTATTTTAATGAATGAATAAATATTGCTTTAATGAAACTAAAAATTGACTGATAAGGACAGTCTGATAAAATGACTGATAATGAATACAAATTTGGAAAAGATTACTTTGAAAGAACCTTTCTTTTTGTCTTTTATTGATGGTGATTATAAATGGTGGTGGTGGTTTTAATTCCGTTTTCCAGTCTTAATTTTTGGGTATAACAGGATGTGGGAGGAGGATTCGAACTCATGACCATTTGCATCCAAGTCAGGAACTAAAACCACTACACCACTCCCCCCCATGATGGTGATTATAAATGAGAAATCAAGAAACTGATTGTGAATGACTGCAATTGTCATGTAGAAAATTATTACACAGATAAGTAAATGAAATGATAACTGTAAACCTGAGGCAGGTTAATGATTGATTGATGCCTTTTGAAGGACAAGGATAAATCAAAGAGAACAATTTCTTAAAATAAACTCTGCAGCTAAAACTTGCACTCACATCTGTTAATTCTCCCCATCCAACTGGCCACAATGAATTATTTTTATACGGATCGTTTGGATACGTTTCTATTGGCGTCCTAGCTCCGTGTCTGAACAACTAAAACGATAATTAAAACAAAAAGGAATTCAAAAAACCGTTAATATGGGGGAGGTTAAACCAAAAACAGACACGACCACAACTTACAATGCTAACAAAAACGACTTCTCCTAAATCATTTGGTACAGATAAAACAAAACCCACTTTTAAACATAAATATATAAAAAACAATAGTTTCCACATTTTAAAAAAACATTTAACGATAAAAATAAAAAATTTTTTTATTGAGCCTTTTAACGGTCACTTCACACTTACAGCTTTTTAAACATATCTCTAAACAACTATCTAAAAACTTAATTCCTATCCCTTTGGCCGAGTTTATGTATTAATAAAAACAAGTTTGGAAGAACTCGATAGAAGACAAATTGAATAAAAGCAAAATATGGGAAGAAATAAGTTTGAACAAAAGATGAGATCAAGGTGAAATCGTGAAGCGACAACGTAAACAACCTCACTCAACCTCAAGTCACTTTATCACATGTCATTCTGGCAAACTGTCAACAGAAAAAAAAATGTCGCCACCTTTGTTTCCGGTTCTTTTCACATTTCAAAAGTTTTTAAAACTTACACTCATAATTTAAATCATCACCGTGAGAGACTTTTAAAGGAAATCTAGTAAAAAGAAAAGAAGAAATTTGAAATTATTTTCGTTTAGCGGTTCACATTTTCGTGAAAACTAACATGTCAATGTTCTTCAAACTTGCGACCGCTTAGAAAATTTTGCAAAAAAAATATCTATAGTCATTTAATAAATGTTTTAAAATATATAAAAAAAGTATAAATTTCATTTATAATATGGATAAATTTTACACCAATAAAATTCAAAAATTTATTTATTTATAAAAGCGGTAAAACAGGCAAAATGTTTTTAACGTTGGTAGCACTGTTAAAGAAATTTCAAAATGGATGATATTGTTAAAGAAGGAAGTGTAGCCCAAAACGAGGGAAAAAAGAATGTAGAGCCGAAAACAAAAAGGTATTGGATTTGTATTTAAATAATTTTGGATGTCACCATTTTGCTTAGAGATTCTCGTAATTGTTTGGCCTTTTACCGGCTTAATTTATGCAAAAAATTTTAACTTTTTGCCTCATCATTGTATTGCAGTCAATGTTTAAATTACGTAACTTAGTTATGATTAATTTTTTGTTGATATTTCCGAATTCGTTCCAGTGTTTTTGGGGTATTTTTTAATGCCCCATATAGGTAGTTTTTAAATTTCCCTTCCGGATTTTCCTGGCTTGAATTTAATTTTAAATTCTCGCCCATCATGTATTTGGAAAATGTAAAAGGAAGTGTCGGCAATTCTTCATGACCAAAGTTATCGGTTTTTGTTTTTACTGATTCGTCCCGAAATCGAAGTAACTTCTGGAAAAGGGGAGGTGGGGTTTTGTTTTTTCTTTAAATATTACATGAAACTTCGACGAAAAGTCAAGGACGAATCGGTAATTTGGGCGACCCAGTTTTTGATAACTCAGGATATTGGATTGCCCATGTGATTAAAATTTCAACATCTGTCACAGGAAACTCTCTTATTCATTGTTGTTTTTCTGAGAAGCCCAATCAGATATTCCTATCAATTGTTGAACCCCTTTCAGTAATCTAAAATTGAATTAAAGAATGTCTTTAAATGTTTATAGTAAAAAAAATCAAAAGAAGGAGAAGCAAGAAGCAGCAAACAATAAGAATGATGGCCTCATCAACATGGAGGGAGATAATATCTCCCTCCAGAATATTAGAAAGGCAATGGAATTGCTTAATTTTGAACAGAAACCTCCTAAAACTGCTGAAGAAGCAGTTAATAAACAATATCAGTTTTGGAACACCCAACCAGTGCCTAAAATGGGTGAGTACAGTTTTGATTATATATGCTTGTGATGATATCATGCCATTTTGGGAGTTGATTTATGTTTGGTAAAGTGTTTAAATTCTAGTTCATGTTTTGAATTTCAGATGAGAAAATAACAACCAACGAACCCATTGAAAAAGTTGACAAAAGTGAAATTCGAACTGAACCTTATTCATTACCAGGTCAATTTCATTGGGACACTTTAAATTTGGAGGATCCTTTGGTTCTCAAAGAATTATATACTTTATTGAATGAAAATTATGTAGAGGATGATGATTCAATGTTTAGGTTTGATTATCAGCCTGAATTTTTAAAATGGTAAAGTATTTTTTGTTAGTTCAACATTTAAATGGCAATCTGTTCTGAAAGTCATGTATGTTCATTTTTGTTTTGAGAAAATTGACATGTGGGTTGTTTAGTTAAAAGATGTGCTTAAATGATGTTGAGTCAGGATATATTTTTACAGATTTATCACTATGTAATTTATTTTAAATAAACTAAGCGAAAATGGTGTTCAAAGCACCTGACTAGCAAATTGTAGTCCCCTTCCCAATCCTATTATGCAGACGAATTGAAAACGATTAAAACTTAACTAAAGCTCAACTAAAATAACATTCCACTATCCTGAGACCTCTGCACAGGCTTATGTCATCTTCATAATTCATTTTTGTTTTGAAGAAACTAAAACAACAATGTGATGAAGGGTTTGAAACAAACAAAGCATCATTTAAGATATTTTAAAAAGAAGTCATGAATGGTTTTAGGGCTAAAAATAACTTTTAAGTGAATTCACTCAAAACAAATTGGACTTATGTGACTTTTGAATGGACCCAGTTATTGTCTAGATTGTGTTTTCTGTATGAAAAAATTTTCAAAATTATTTGAATCGAATTGAAATTATTTTTATTATTATCAAATCAGTAAATAAGATTTTTTAAAATTTGATAAGACTAGTCTAAATCAAAGTTTGAATTTCAGGGCATTGCAACCACCAGGATGGAAGAAAGAGTGGCATGTGGGTGTCAGGGTTGAAAAATGATCGCCTTGTAGGCTTTATATCTGCTGTTCCTGCCCAGCTTAGAATTTATGATCAGTAAGTATTTTCAATTTTTTTTGTCATATTTTTTTGATCACACACAGAGAATCCCAACTGTTAGTCAAAACAAGGTTTAAAAATGTGTTTGTCTTAATGACTCAAATAATAATTTATAATTATACCTTGTTAATTTGCCAATTATCCACCAGTCTTGGACTGTAAGATTAAAAGGCTGTAGAGGAACTGACAGGTTGTACATATTGAGAGGTGCTCTCGAAAGTTGGAATAATAAATATTGGATTTTAGATAAACTCATAGCAATCAGATCGGTTGAGAGAGGGAAATGATGATGGTGGTGTGTGAAAGAGAAATAGGAATAATTTCTATTCAATATTCGATTTTTGTGCGTCAAATCTCTTCTCGGAATTAATTAATACGTCAGAGTGAAAAACAGAAATAAATTAGACGAATGGCGTCTCTCTCCCCAAATATTCCACTTTGGAGTTGAAAAAGCTTCTCTTATCGTTTCCATCCCACCTACAGCTGTCCAACCAGTGATAACAAAAAAATATGGCGCTATGAATAATGTATTGTTTATTTAAATTTTTTTTGTGGTTCATGAAATATCACCCTCGAAAGATGCATCCCGCTCCATGAGACATACATTATCGTGCCATCCCCTAACCATCGACATCGTTCAGTGCTTATCTTTTGTTTATGATTACTATTGTTATAAATATTTTTATAAATTTCAGCACGCAGCAAATGGTAGAAATCAATTTTCTATGTGTCCATAAGAAATTACGTTCGAAAAGAGTTGCTCCAGTATTGATTAGGGAAATCACTAGGCGCGTTAACCTAAACGGAATTTTCCAAGCCGTTTACACGGCCGGAGTCGTATTACCAAAACCCGTGGGAACATGCAGGTGAGTAAGGAAAGTGAGGAGATTTTGGAAAAGTTTTGGGCGGGAGGCCTAGTGTAGTGGTTAAAGTTCCTGACTTGGAAACAATGATTGTGAGTTCGAATGCTCCTCTCGCATCCTGTTATATCCCCCAAAAAAGAATGAAAAACGAAATTAAAACCACAAATTATAAAAATTGTTTTCAGATATTGGCACAGATCTCTAAATCCAAAGAAATTGATTGAAGTGAAATTCAGTCATCTGTCGCGTAACATGACCATGCAGAGAACACTTAAATTGTATCGATTGCCAGAGGAGACGAAAACTCCCGGCTTTAGGAAAATGGAACCCAGTGACATACCAGCGGTTCACAAATTATTAAATAAAGTAAGTATACAAGGTGGTGTGTAGAATACTATTGAGATACAGTTTATTTTGTTTCTTTATTTTTTAAAAGACTAATTAATTTAAAAATTTTATTAAACTCAGTCATTGATTACATTATAAAAACATGTAAATGCTCAGTGCTGCCCATTTTGTGAAGTGTCAGTGGGCAGATTATGAAACAAAAGCTCAAAAATTTTTTCTTTCATTAAAACTTTTCAGTGGGAGATTATAAAAAGACTTCTTTATATTATATTTTTCTCCCAGTTCTGCCATTTCGAACACTCAGTTAGGAAGTTACAGTCATTACAGGAGGACTTTCTACTTTTAAAAATTTCTGCCATAGTCCGACAGCACTTGGGCTTTGTCTTAGTTAATGTCGACATCTTTACATCTAAATTTGTCTGATATTTTTTAAGGCTAAGACAGATTGTTAACCCTTAGCTATAGAAGGGTTTTGTTGTTACACTTGACCCTGATGGAAATAATTTTAATGGATTGCTGGTTGACAAAATCCTTGTTTGGAATGATTGTATTGCAAAGTCTAGAAATCCGCCTTTGTCAAAATTTTTTTTGTATACCACTAGATGAGTCTTATGTATATTGATTAGATATTTGAGGTGTTGAGACTTAGTTTTAAATTTGTTTTTGTATTGAGTTTTAGTACTTTTTCCACTCTTGAGTACAACATTTCACCTTCTCACCGCTAATCTGGCCGTATGACTTAGTTCACCAAATTCAGTTTTAAATTCAAATTTAATTTTATGTTTGGCTACAGTCCGAAAAGATTTAGAAAAGAAAAAGGAGATGGACAGAAACTCCTGGACTAAAACGGCTTTTAAAAGTTCATGAACCACTCGACTCCAGAACACCCTTCTCTTAGCTTCATCTCTACTCCTCTTCGATTTTCTTATTTTTTTCCTTTCTCTTCACACTTTCTAAATATTAATTCCTACTATATATCTCTGTCACTTCTTCTTGTCTTTCCCCCTCCCCCTCCTCTTACTATCTTATCCTCTCCTCCAGACTGAATCCCCAATTATCCAATTATGATATTGATCTGTTTTGTAGATAAAAAACTTCTTAGATAAAAATAACGATAAAGATATTCCTCTTAGATAAAGAAATTCTAGATAAAAAACTTAGACCAACTACTTAGTGTTCCATTCTTTTACAGTAACTGCCATGATCTCCATTTAGGGATTTTACAAATGGGGTATGTAAGTCCCTAAGATGTTAAGACCCTAGAGTCAGGTAGTGACCCAAGAAGACTTCTTAAAAAGCCCACTTTTTGATTCTTGTAAACTTTTTTGATGCCGAAAAAGTTGTAAAACAAAAAATGAAACTTGAACCTTCCAAAAAATTTTTAAAATCCCTCCTTCCTCTCAAAAAAATTTTTTTATGCTTCTGTACCCTTCCCACCACACACCCATTTAGATTGGTAGCCATTTGGACGCATTAAAAGTTTATAATTTCATTCACTTTTCAAAATGGTTTGTTGTCACTGTACCCTCCTCTGAGATGACATTGTGTTAGGACTGAAATAAGGTCCAAGAACAGTTTGGCAGTTAATGGGTTAACCAGGAAATTTGAAACTGTTTCTTTAATCTTGAGTTTTGCTTTAAGATGTTTGAAAAAAATTTTATGTCATTTTTAATTTTCATTTCTGGTCGTTAAGTCACCGGCTGGATAAATTGTTATGAATTAGGCCTACGCTGACCCTTTTCTCCGTAACTGAAAACCGCATCACCATTTCTTGAATTTATTACCGTCGTGTCGCCATGAATTGATTCGAAACGATCATGGATCATTTATCAATGAGTATCAAACCGTTTATTCACGAGTTTATAAGATTTCAAACGATTGAACACGTATTTCGATTTTATTCCCTTAATTTATTACCCCCGTGTTTAACCAATTAGTTAGTCTGTTGTGTCGAAGAGTGATGGAGGCGTAACCAATCACAGTCAAATATCAACACCCGGTGGAAATATGAGAAATGAAGGAATTAACGACTGGAACAAAAGATATGAAAACAATTAAAATGTTTTATGACCAATGAATCGATTTATAAAATTCCCTGGGTGTGTGGACAAGGTGTTTTCCTTACTAGAACGCGTGCCTTGCTGGACACAGTTGGAAGTTTACGATGATATTCGTTTGGAAGTTTTTCGGTTATATTTTTCTCGGAAGTCAAATATTTTATGTTGTTGTTACTATTACTTTTAATTTCAGTATTTAGAGAGATTCGATTTAGTCCCTGTATTCTCGGAAGAAGAGGTTAGACACTGGTTCACTCCAATTTCTGGAATTGTAGATTCTTTTGTCGTTCAAAGGGAAGGTTCCGAAATAACCGGTAAGTCGGAAGGATGTTTTGAAAATTAAAAAAATTCCGGGAGTTTGTTTTGAGACTGAAATTTGAATTTTTCTTTGTTCAGATTTTGTGAGTTTCTATACATTGCCTTCTACAGTCATGCATCATCCGGTTCACAAAACTCTCAGTGCTGCCTACAGTTTTTACAACGTCTCAAACAAAACACCTTGGGTGGAACTTATAAACGATGCTTTGATTTCGGCGAAGAACGTAAGTCTTCTTCCTCTTGAAGTTTTTGTCGAGGTTGAAAAATCAATTTTGGTTTTGTGTGTGCTTGTGTGTCTTCTTTTTTATTCTTTCATCCTTTTTTTATGTCTTGTAAGGAATATCTTCTCTTTAGTTTGGCCTCTGCATCTCTCTCTGCCTCTTTGATAAATTTATTTTTTAAAACTCTTTCTTCTCTTCATCTTTTCTAATTAATAACATCTTTCTTCTTACTTTATTTTGGTGAATTGGAAAACAGATATCTTGTAGCTTAATTTTAATATTTCTCTGTCTTTCCCATAATGAATTTCTTTTTCTATTTTGTCTTTTGTTTTATGTATCTTTCTTAACATTTCTATTTTTCTGTTTCTCCTTTTTAGTACAAATACTTTTTCTCTCTCTCATTCTTATCTCGTTTTTATAATCTCTCTTTCTCTCCTAATGAATTTCTTTTTCCTTTTCTGTTTTGTGAGAACTATCTCTTGCCTATAAGCATCTTTCTGAACATTTCTGTTTCCCTTTTTCTTTTTCTTATTGCAAGTAATCTTTTTCTCCCTTTCTCATTTTTACTGTTGCTGTCATCCTCCGCCTTGTTTTTGTAGTCTCTCCTTCTCTAGCTCTCTCTCATTTTTATTGCTTCTCCCATTCTCTCTTATGATGAATTTTTGTTTCTTTTTCTATTTTGTTAGAACTGTCTTTTGTTTTATGTATCTTCCTAACATTTCTATTTCTGTTTTTTTTTTCTAACATATTTCTCTTTCTTGTTTTTCTCTCATTTTTACTGTCTCTCTCTCTTTTTTTTGCCCGCAGGAGGGGGAAATGCTTTATGCACACCTGATGACTTTCGTACATCTAGGTACTCCCCTTTTGAGGGTTTACCGACTAACCCCCTGACCGCTGCATCTTGGGGGTATTGAGGAAGTCCAGAGACCCGCCGTGGGGTTTTACTGTCCGGGCTTCTTATGCCTCAGTTGAAGTATCCTCCGCTGTTTTACTGTCGGCCGGGTTTCTTGCAAGGTGGCCTAGCACTCTCTCTCGACGTATTCTTTTCTCTTCATGACTTCCTTGCAGAAATCAGAGACTGCTGTCCAGCTTTCGGGGTCTTCTATTATCCTTGCTACTATATTCGGGAGATCTAGTTGTTTACTGTCTCTCTCATCCTTTGTCTCGATTTTGTGGTCTCTCTCTCATTTTTGTCGTTCCTCTCTCTCTCTAATGAATTTCTTTTTCTATTTTATTTAACTGTCTTTTGCTTTATATATCTTTCTTAACATTTCTATTTTTGTGTTTCTCCTTTTTTTTTAGTACAAATACTTTTTCTTCCTTTCTCTCTCATTCTTATCTCGTTTTTGTAATCTCTCTTTCTCTCCTAATGAATTTCTTTTCCTTTCTTTTTCTATTTTGTAAGAACTGTCTTTTGACTATAAGCATTGTATTTCCTCTCTCTCTCTCTCTCTGTATCATTTCTATTTTTCCTACTAATGAATGTCTTTTTCTATAAGCTTCTCTTAACTTTCTAATTTTTGTGTTTTTCTTTTCTTTTATTTACTCTCTCTCTCTCTGTCTGTCTGCCTGGTTGTAAATATTATCTAAAGTGTACAGAATACCCATTTCACCACGACCACCTTTCCGCTATGTCTTTACCTCTTCTCCGTTAAAAAAAAGGAAAACGAAGAAAAAAACAAAACAATAACACAGTTTACGTTAAAGTAAATAAAAAAGTCGACGAGAACCTAACAAAATATTTATTTTATTTATTTACAGACTGGTTTAGATGTGTTCAACGCTCTTAATTTAATGGAAAATAAAGAATTTTTGGAGCCGCTTAAATTCGGAATCGGAGACGGAAATCTGCAATATTACCTCTACAATTGGAGATGTCCCTCCATCTCACCTGAAAAAGTAAGTTGTTTAGTATAATATTAAATAAATAAATAACTGTCTGTGATTATAGTTTTTGACTGAGAATATTATTTTCAATTTACAGATCGGACTCGTTCTTCAGTAAAACAATCTCTTGAAATCTCTTTTCCAAAAATAAAAAAAATCTCAAGAATACAGTTTCTGACTCTGAAATTGTATATTTCAGTTTAACAATAATATAATTATATCAAGTCACAGAAGGTGTATTTATTTATTTCCTTAATTTGGGAGAGATTAATGGGAGGTGGCTGTAAATGGAGGAGGAGGAGGAGGAGGATTTGATTTTATTTTGCGCAGATAGGAAAGACTAAAACTGACCCTGGAATTTGTTTACAACGGAATTTAGTGTGTGTGTGTGTGTGGTGGTGTGGTGTGGTGTGCGTGTGTTTGTGATCATGTTAAAAATTATGCACATAACATATGCGCATATTATTGAACAGTCTGGGAATTTTAATTTGAATTCGAGATGGACGTTCCACTTAAAACAGTGTCTGGCCAGACGGTTCATTATCAAAATTCAATGATTCTCATCATCGACTTGACTTCTTTTTTTTTCTCTCCGCAAAATAAATGAACAGTTTTCCTCAAAGTGACCCTTGTTCTTGTTCGTCGTAGTATTTCCACTCGGAAACAATTTTTTTGTAATAGTCCGTGGCGATTATTTTGTTTTTAATGTATCGGCCATCTTTTTGGGCCATGGCGTTAACACTGCTTCGCTTTGTTCCTTCTTCTTCTTTCCGCCTCCTTTAGTTCTTCTTCATCTTGTTGCTGTGAGCTGTTATCCTCTTTGGAACCACACCGGTCTTGTGGTCTTTTTCTTCAGGAGGTAGTAAACGATCCTATTAGGTAGTCTTCTTGGGTCATTTCTGCTCAGATGTCTGTAGAAGGTGGCATGACGTATGAAATCTTGGGGGGTACGTGTACAACTAATCGTTACATCTTCTTAAGTACTTCTCGTTCTCCTTGACTAGACCCAGGATTTTCTGAGTATTTTTTGTCTCCTTGGCTATTACCACTTCCAAAAGTTCTTTCTCTTCCATAGGTAGATACTCGGATGTGTAGAGAACCTCAAGCCGGATTCCTTGCTATTATTACTATTATTTCCTTTCTTTATCTGCGATTAGATGCGTGTTTCATCTTATAGCAGGGAATTTGTCGATTATACATATTTGGAACATATATTTTGAAAGTGGTGTTTCTAAATTTTTGATTTCTGTTCGTTTGAGGAAGTTAAAGGTTTTCAAATTAGTGAATTGCCACAGCCTCCACAATTGATCAACGTTTCGACTATCATACTAACCCTTTTGCTCTCGAATTTTCATCTTTACAGCATACTCATACTATAACATTTAAAATCCATCGTTCCATCAGGAACTTAGGTTGTCCACAAGAGTTCTCCACTTTTTCTAGTCACCCGTTCAAAAGGTAACATATTGCACACTTCCTACACGATCTCGTTCCAAAAATGTTACACACTTCCTTTATGAATCAATTTCATAAATATTGCACGCTTCCTGCATGATTTCCTTTCATAAAAACACTTTTTTATTCCGAAATGAGTAAGTAGTTAGTCCAGTACACCCTACCTTGGTGATGCTACTGCCACTTTCTCGACAATACTCGGAATTGTTGTACGCGTTCCTTCCATGCATTGGTGTTATGACTATTCCGCTCATAACCGGTAGACAAAGCTTCTTTTTGATCGTCGGAACCACCGTAAGAAGAAGAGCTTAGGCAGCTCTGAAGGAGCGTCGATTTTATTTTAAATCAGATATTTAAATATAAATTTATAAATTTCTAACGATTTCTGAAAAGACCGTGAGTGATTAAGCTCCTGCTTTCTAATTTCATTAAAATTTGAAAGACATGCCTTCTGAAGATTTCATTCTATAAGTACTGCACACTTTTAGCAAAATTACATTTCTTAAATAATTCACACTTCCTATGAGATCTCATGTCATAAATCTTGCACACCATTATGGTCTAATTATATATGTATATATATTGCGCAATTTCTTCATGAACTCATTTCATAAATATTGCACACTTTCGTGAATTCATTTTGCACACCTCACGCATGATATTCACTTCATAAATACTGCACCAACCCTTAACGAATTAATTTCATAAATATTGCACACTTTAGGAGGTTAGATTTCATTTTATAAATATTGCACACTTCCTTCACAATTTCATTTTAAAAAAATTCCACACTTCATGAACTCATTTCATAAATATTGCACACACCTCAGGCACGATTTCACTTCATAAATTCTGCACCAATCCTTCTTGAATGAGTTTCATAAATATTGCACACTTGCTTCATGATCTCACTTCATTAATAGTGCACACCTCCTACAGGATTTCATTTCATAAATATTGCACACTACTTTCGTAATTAAATTTCATAAATAATGCACACTTAATGGGTTGGATTTTATTTCATAGATGTAACCCACTTTTACCTTAAATTTATTTGGAGAGTTAAACCAACTTTGGGTGAAATTCATTTCATAAATAATGCACACCCTCAGCAAGGATTTAGCCGTTAACAAAGACCAAAGACATTTAACTATTGTCAAATCTATAAATCGGAGATTAAATGGACTTATACAATTTTTATAATCAGTGGTGTTTGAAATTTTTAAATTTACTGTACAATTCCTACAGAATCCCATTTTATAAATATTGCACACTTCTTTCATGATCTCGTTTCAAAAATATTGCACAGTTCCTACAGGATTTTCTTTTATAAATATTGCTCACTTAGGGGGTTAGAATTCATTTCATAACTAGTGCACACCCTCAGCAAGGATTTATACGTGAACGAAGGCTAAAGTCATTTAGCTGTTTTCAGATCTATATTTCGGAGACTAAATGAACTTAAACCACTTTTATAATCAGTCGCGTTTGAAATTTTTAAATTCCACTTAATAAAAATAAAATATATACTCAAAATGATGTTATTTTTATGAATCAATACAACCACTACTACTACTCTTACAACAACAAATACTCTAAAATACAACAACTACTACTCTTCCTGGTCTTGTCCCATTTACGGGGCTCCTCGTCATTCTTCTCCAGGCGTTTCTGTCCTGTGTCGCCATCAAATTTGCCAGCTTCAGGTCTTTTCTGACGACGGACAACCAGGTTGCAGGGGGTCTTCCTCTTCTTGGGTATGTTTGAATGTCGAGCACTCGCCTTGTCATGTAATCTTCAATTTTGAAGCTCCCACGAATATCCTTGTTTCTGACTTTGTCCGGGTAATGCCTCCTGCTCATCTCAGAATCCTCAGTTTTTTTGCATAGGCCTTTTTGTGGGGCCAAAATTGGGCAGTGTACATTAGGGCAGGTCTCACTGCTGTTTTGTATTCCCGTCCTTTCATCGGTATTTTGTTGTCTCAGAGGATGCTGGATGCTAAATTTGTGAAATAGAAGCAGAATGTTAGTTATGGACGTTAATTACATTCTTATTTATGTTTTTGAAGTGAACATCGCGAGTAAAACAGACAAATTTTTCTGCCGGTTTTTTAAAAACAAAATTTATATTTGATCGTTAAAAAAACAAAATGGTGTAAAGGAAATATCAAAATTTGTCAAGGACGTTCGTAAATCGATTTCCTAAATAGAAAACGGACCAAGTAAACAAACAAAAACAGGTAAAAATTGTTTTTATGGTGTTAAAACGAGAAGGAAAACTTTCGATAAGAATTCACGAATGAAGGTGAGTATCGTTATACAGGCTACGGAAGTCGTGTGATTTTTGTTTTCCATTTGTAAACCGGAAACGGTTTTGGGTAGGCTATCGCCTGGCTCTCAGCTGTGTAAGAATGAGGAAAAGCGGGAAAATTGCGAAGTTCTTGACTGGATCCTTTGTTTTTTGTTTTGTTTTTGTTTGTTTGGTTTTGATTTTGTCCAAAAGGGGGAAAAGTGAGTTTGCAGTTGAGACATTTTTTGACGGAAACGAACAACCGGCTAGAGGCTAACTTCGACATTCCCTGAATTCCTTAAATTTATAGCATTTAAACAAATATTTGGATTGTAAATGATTTTATTTGTACATAAGTAGATGAATAAATGTACAGTGGAACCTCTCATAACGTTCTGGAGTTTTACTCGTAATGCGAAACAATTTTTTTCATACAAATCAATGTAAAATGGGATAGTGCGTCCTAGGCCGAATCAAAAACCCCGGACAGAATTTATGTTTAGCATGTATTAATCAAAAAATACATAAAAATTGTTGTCATATATGAGTTTAATCATATTTTCTTAGTTATGTACATAATTTTTACTCCACACCAGCCTAGAGTGATTTGTCTTTGACGAGTGTACAAAAATCGAATTGATTGAATTGGTTTTGATGTCGATGACTCGAACGATGGTTTGTAGACTGCTGATTAAATTGATTGAGGTGACTCGATATAATATACAAAAGTTTATTCGATATGAACAAAGATGTTCGATATATTGAGTTATTGATATATACAATACTTAGACACGATGGATCTGATACAACAATTTTGATAGATAGTACGATGATAAAACGATTACGATTAGATACGATAAACTTTATACGAAGAGAGGACGATTACGACTCCATTAGTACAAAAAAAAGAATAAGTGATACAGAAAGGTGTACATTTTAGTAGGATTTTGCAGGCATCAGGCACGGGTCCTCGGCTCTAACAGATTCCCCGCATTGAACTCGAGCTGATCGCACTGAAATTGTAACACC
The DNA here is from genome assembly GCA_016920875.1 of Columbicola columbae. Taxonomy (NCBI): domain Eukaryota; kingdom Metazoa; phylum Arthropoda; class Insecta; order Psocodea; family Philopteridae; genus Columbicola; species Columbicola columbae. The sequence continues at coordinate 4,230,158 of JADMLL010000004.1, forward strand.
GATGCTTCAAAATTTGATGAAAATGTGACACCGCATTATCACCTAAGAATTTCATGGCGCATGGCTACTGTCTTATTTAGGATGATGCTTCTCAATGTACACCAGCAACACTTTTCACTTTGCTTTCAGCTTTTCTCTTATTTTGCCAGAAGAATGTTGTCTTGTGAATTAATCCCTCATATTAAAAGCTGTGTTCTAATTCCAAAAGTTTGAACAGAAGAGATGGAAGGGATGGTTTGGAAAGAAAAAAGGAACAGAAAAGAAAAGGAAGCTAAGAAGTTTAAAAAATTGAAAATCAGTGAAAGCGGAAATGGAAAGAATTTTGGGTGGTAGTGAACAAATAAGACAGGCAGAGGAAAATTTAACTTTGAATCTGCTCTGGTTTGGAGTTCGGAAATCTTTTTCTCTACCCCAATGTACGTGTCGCTCATTTTGCCAAAAATTGCTCGTTGTGAGAGACATTTTTTTGCAATTTATGTTGCTCGTTATGCGAATTTCTCGCTATTCAGCGAATAGTTAGAATCATAAGATTATACGAAAATTAAGTAGGAACTCTCTTCAAAGAGCAATGTTGCCACTTCTTAGGTAGATCTACCTACATTTTAAATTTTTTTAGCCACAGAAAAAAATTATTTAGCTAAAAATTGTAGTCTTTACCTACATCCTGTCTTATCTTTCGTCAGCTTCTGGGTTTCGGACTTTGGTCTGCTCCCCAGGCAAACCTCTAACTATTATTTCCTACTGACAACTTGTAGTCCTTTCCTCGGGGATAGAACAAAAAAATTTTTTCCAGAAACTTTTTAAAATTTATTTTTTATCCAAAATTTTATGTTTTGTTTGATTTTCTTGAGAATTTTGATCAGACAAATGAGACAATCATGTAACAATGGAGCTGCCTCTTTCAAATGATATTGTACACAATGGGAAACTGAAGAAGAATTTAAAAGATGGCTGAAAACGGCCAGTGGAGATGGGTACTCTTTATTCGTTACTGTTTACACAATTTACGCAGGAGGCGTAGTGTATTGGTTAGTCTCTGACTTAGAGGTTACAATCGTTAGTTCGAATTCTCTCCCGCATTCTGTTATACTAAAAAAATGAAAAACGGTATTAAAACCACCACTTTTTACACAAAAATAAGAAACGAATTTCCGAAAAATATTCAGCAAGGAATACATCACTTGGGACGAGAAATGGGTTGCCTACAACAATGTCAACACTTGTATTGCGGGCAACGTAGTTTTACGTTTTTGTGGAGTCTATCGCTAGAGGGCGGGTCACGTAAAAATACGGTTTTAGTAAATATGTGGTGGATAGCGGGTATTTGTATTCTCGTTTATTTTTGTGGTTTCTTAAGAATATCGTTTTTTTGTTAAAATAATCATAGATCATATATTTAAGTATGAAATGAAGAAGTTTCGTCGATAAAAACGAAATAGTTTTCCATTTGCGTCAGGTTTGCTGATCAACCAAACTTCCGTGCTAATCACGACAAAACACCCGCTGCACCTGTAAGTTGGCGGTGAAGTATACCCGCATGTTAAGTAAAAAGATCCTGGAGCAAAAAGGTAAACGGGCCCAAAACACTTCGAAAACCAAAGCTCATCGAAGAAAAGTTTTGCCATCTTTTTGGTGAGATTTCTGGGGAATCGTTTATATGGGCCTTCCACCGAGCAACATAACAATCAATTCTGATGTGCACTGTGATCAGTTGAACAAATTGAATGATTCACTTAAACAAAAAGGCCAAACTCAACAGTATAATGCGAAACCACCTACAAGTTTAGGCTTGGATGGGATATATTGCCACGTCGACCATAATTTTTACACCTGGCACCTTCCGATTTGTTCCGATTCACGTACCATTTGCTCCGATATGCTTCTCAAACGCCAAGGAATTGATCCATTTTTGAGCCCTCGGAAAAACTTTTAGAGCTTGGATGGAATATACTGCCACATCCACCATAATCTTCAGACCTGGCACCTTCCGATTACCATTTGTTCCGGTCTGTAAAAAATTTTTTATTGCGGTTAAACGTTTAATTCAAATGAGGAGGTCAAGCAGCACTTGAATCAGTTTGCGCCTAAAGAAATTTTATGAGCTTTGAATCATGCTACTGCCAGAAAGATGTCAAAGGGTATGGGGTATGAAAGTACAAAATTTCATTCATAGAATTTGGGTCACTATAAGAAAATCGTCTTTCAGTTTCATCAAAAGAAAAACGACCCAATATTTAGCCACTAATCCCGAGAGAACGTTGGCAGTACTGCCAAAAGAGGGTAAACAATTACAAATTTATATAAACAAATAAATTAAAATGTAGTTCCATCTTATAATCATAAGAAAATAAATTAGGAGCTGGTTGTATATTTCTATTTCCGACAGAATTTTTCTAATTGTCGGCAGGCCTAAATGAAATGAACTCTACAATGAAAAGATAAAACGACGAATGTTTGTTGTTGAAATGTATTTTTCGTTCTAGAATTTTTCGATACAACTTTCCACTACCGAATGTTTCAAAAATAATTTCTTTTTTTCCTTTTCCCTTTTTTTTAACAACAGCAAATTTATACCATTCGGAATTCCCGAATCGCGTATACAAAAATTGCGCAAATATTTCGTGCAGACTACAGGACCGAACGTCAGGGGCGGCGCAACAGGAATCTCCCTTAAAAAACGTTATATTAATATACCAAAATGAGGTTTTATTGTAAAAACTATAATATAATATAATTTAACCTTGTTTCGTTTTAAGACATCAAAGGTACAAACGAAGTAACAAATAAAATAGAAACTTTAAATTGAAAGTAGTTTAGCTTCCACAAGACACGTATGATCTTACTGTCTATGAAACAGGATTTACTGCGTTGTTATTGGTTTGGTTCGTTTATCGAGGTATCTGTTATTTTTATTTTTAATATTTAAATCTTAAAAAAGTAGTAGTTTATTATAAAAACTAAAAATCTATAAAATTATCAAAATGATCTTGTTTATGTTGATCTCCACGACTGAATAATCTTTTTCCTGGTTTTCTTTCTCCTCCTTTTTGAATTTGAACGTTTCCCGAACCAAGAATATTGCTGATTGTCACGAGACACCAAGTAGGAGTATCAAGCGAGAATCGAGTACTGTTCAAACTTGCGACCGTGTCGGAGGAATTTAGGTGATTCATCCGATTCCAGGCCAAAAAGGTTTTGAGAAAAGGAAAAATAGCCCAAAGGGCCGCCCGGATGAAGATTAAATGCTGATCCTGTAGCTGAAACTATTATGATAACTGTAATGTGACCCATCCCAGAAAGGCTTAGGATTTTAAGGAAAATGTTCAATTGGCATACCGCCCGGATGGGCCATTCAGTAAGATAACAGTCGTCAAACCCTTTTTGGGGTATAAATACTGGCACAAATGAATTAATAAAACATTCAGGAATCAGTTGGTTTGTTGGTTGAACAACCTTCATCACCACTAAGGGTGATCCAAGAACTTCAGAGTAGTTGTTCATTAACAATCTATCCTCACACACCTCACCGACCGCTGCAGGTGATTTTAAGGAGGATCAATCCTGAAGCAAGAGGGTTTCTGGAAGTCCAACACAAGCAAGGTTTTAAAAATTTTAATTAATTGGAAAGACATAAACCCGAAGAAAGGAGGAATGGCGGAAACAAAAATGCAGAGAGTAAAAATTTAATGAAGTACACACTTCCAGTGTGTGTTCAAGCTCTTGAATCAACTCATTTTCCTCTCGCAGACATTTTTTTGTTGTTGTTGTTTCCGTTTTTTAATTAAAAATATCCAAAGACGTAAAAAAATGGCCATAAAACTCTCGATAACAAAGCTGGTGGCAATTTCTCTTTAATGTCGTTTTATTGTTGAATTCGACTAATAGTTCTTTGTCTGAACAAATCTCCACATTTTGAGTGGGGGAGTGTGGGGCTCGAGGAGGCGGTTTCATAAACCCGACACTGAATGGAGTCTCGTTGGAATTTTATTTTCCTCCATTTCGAACTCCTTAACATTAATCGACCGTTAAAAAATGAAACGCAGCAGGATTGCAATATCCCGACCAAGAGCTCAATACAGGTATTCGGTATCTTTTAGATCTTAATACCGGTTTAATATCAGGAATTTTATAAAAACGCAGCTGGTTCTTCGTTTTATTGGAAAGAGTAAATATCATTAAAAATCATTTCTAACTTATAAATTATTACAGTATACAAGAACTCATAAAAATTTAAGGGGAACATTTATATATTTAAATCACTATTTAGTCTGTGGTGCTATTACACATTTTTGGAATTTGATTCTAATTGCGCCCATTGTACTGTGATTAAGCCTGGTAATAATGACTTTGTACAGATGTATGAGTGTTGGTGGTCCTGTTAGCAATTTGCGATTTACTTTTCCCAAATATTTCTCTCTAAATCCCTAATCTTCAAATAAATTGATTTCACATGGTTTTCGATATATGTCTGATTTCTGTATTGTATTTTGGTTTGCTGAAATTTGTTTAGTTATCGCTTATTCGAATTTTTGTTCAGAAGACAATATCATTTCACTATCGACATTTGGGTCATCTTCATGTTCGATAATTGGTGGGTAAAAGGTTTTAAATAAAATTTCCTATAAATTTGATGTGGATAGGCTCTACTCTTTATTTCTATTTTGAAAGTCATTATAATTATATATTATAATTCGTAAACATCGAAAAAACTGTATTTAACACTTGGTTTGCGGGCAACATGGTTTTACGTCTTTTTGGCGAGTGTCGCTAGAGCGCGGGTCACGTAAAAATACGTATTTAGTGAATTTGTGGTGGATAGCGGGTATTGGTAGTCTCGTCTATTTTCGTGATTTCGTAATAATATCGATTTCTTTGTGTAAATAATCATAGAGTATATATTTAAGAGTAAAATAAGAAAAGGTTTGTTGATAAAAGCAAAGAAATTTTTGATTTATAGCAATTTTACTGATCAACCAGACTTCCATTACAAAACGTCCACAGCACCCGTAAGTTGGCGACGAAGTTTACCCGGTTGCCAAGTGACTACACGTTGACAACCCCTTGACTCACCGGTGAGTCGAGTGTTTTGGGGCCATTTTTACCCTTTCGGGCATGATTTGAATCCAATTTTTGTGCAGTATTGTGTTCTTCTGTCTCTCGAGGAGGTATTGTATAATCAGTTAGTTGGACATAGTCCACCAGAGTTGTGGTGTTTTTACGGCGAAATGAGAATAGCTTACTCACTGGGAGCTTGGAGTATTCGTGGTACAACTTTTTACTGTATCGCATAATCACCTAAGGTCAAAGGGGTTTTCCCGCCCAAAAGTTCAGGCGACACCTCATCTGTACAATTGGGTTTATTAACACATAACAGACGAGTGGAATCTGCTCCACCTTTCCTAGTTTCCGGCCATTTTTTCACGAGAATGTAGTTTAACGGAAATAGTTTTATGGAATCAAATATATTTCTTATACGCTCAAACCTGTTTTGTGCGTTCTTTTTTGTGCGGTGTATGAGGTCCCCACTCACCGCATAAAAAAAAAAACTTTATTAATTAAGTGTCCGAAACCTATATTTCATAGCTATTTGTGAAGTTTTGTGCAGTTTTTTTTTGTATGCGTTTTCTTTTATGCGGTCGCTATCCAACGCACAAAAACAGGTTTGGGTGTAATATTTTGTAATGCGATTTATTAAAACTTTTAGTATTTTGTAAGCGTATAAAATGGAACCTGGCAAGAAACATGACAGAAACATGCTGGGAGAAAAAAATTCTGTTATAACTTAAAACATCAGTTTCATCAGCAAATTCAACATAACTTCCGCTTACGTTATCCGTATAAATTGACTCATTTTCCGCGGATAACTTCAATTTTATGATAATAAAATTATTTAGATATACTGTACTTCTAAAAACATGATGGTGTCATGAAAAAAATGAAAATTTGTAGAAAAGAAAACTTTAATGCAACAAACTAAAAATTCATGGAGAAACGTTGATTTGCGTGGTCCATTTTAGGAAGTTACAATTGAAAATCGTAAATCTACAGGCCCGTTCGTAAAGTGTTAACACGATTCATGGTAGCCATATCATAAAAATTTGTGAAAATGCAAAGGAAACATTGACTCGGCGATGAGTACGATGGTAATTTACATCCTGGAACCGCTTGACCTACCGGTAGCCGAATTTGTGTAGGAGTTAAGTAGTCCTAATGTCTAATATTTAGCCCAATTATTTATATATAATAATTAGCCCAAAATAAATAAAAATTTGGGTGATCTATAATGAAAAACTGCCGGTCCCCACGAGTAAGATACCATTTTCGATGCTGTCGTCAACATGTTAAACTTGTGAATGCCGGTATTACAAAATTGTACAAATGGCGCAAATTCCAGGATTGAATTAACAGTCTATTCAATGAAATATTGTACAATCGTACCCAATACCATTTGCCATTTTCTGGCAGTAGCATGATTCAAAGCTCCTGAAATTTCTGTTGTTTGGGGGCAAAAGACTAACCCAAATGCTTTTTGACCCCCTCATTTGAATTAAACGTTTCAAAAAATTTTTTTGAAACCGAAACAAATGGTAATCAGAAGATGCCAGATCTGAAGATTGTGGTGGATGTGGCAGTATATTCCATCCAAGCTCTAAAAGCTTTTTCCGAGGACTCAAAAATGGATCAATTTCTTGGAGTTTGAGAAGCATATTGCAAATCAATGCGACTTCACAAATATTTTTTCGTAAGAAGCTTTGAGACTGAATCTAGCCGTTTTACATGATCACAAGTGGTCAAATTTGATAAATTTAATCTCTGAAGAATCTCATAGATTGTTATTTGGCGGTTTGCATCAATTGATACCTTTATTGTGCCTTCAACTGGCTTCCTTCAACGTGGTGCATTTTTGAGATCAAAATTGCCGGATCGGAATTTGGCAAACCAGTTTTGGCACTTGGACTCACTTAACACATCTTCTCAAAACACATCTGATAACTTTTCCCTGTGCGAACGGCATTTCCCATCCAAATTTACCCAATTTTTACCATCCAAAAACTACCCAACCGTCAGAATCAACCGGATCCTTTCACAAGCAAGCTTTAATATACCATCTGTCAAAATGGTATCTGAATTTCTGGCATAAGTCTGATGTTGTCTGTGAAAATATTAAATTAAGTCGTCTGGTATGAAAGAACGAAATGACTTTCCGAACGACTTAGTAAGTTACTATGGCGTCAAATCGCTTCTCCGATGATGGCTAACGGAAGCGAAACAAAACAAGATGGAGAAGAAGAGGAAACGTTGAAAAAGTCATTGTCGTTAAGTCGCTTAACATTTCAATGCCGTTAATTGACTCCTTCGGTTGTTTTAATTAAAAAAAGTGAACAGACGTGAGGATGCCATTCAGTTTGAATTCGACTCGAAGAGATGGAAATTGAAGAAAAAAAATTGAGGACGACGACGCCCCTGACCATCCAGACACGATTCCCGGATTCACCTTGAATCAGATCGGCGGTTTCTCGTTTTTTAAGACGCAATAAACCCGAAGAAAGTCGAATATCATCTACATCCGTAGATTTTTCGGCTGTGTTGCTTGTTTGTTTGTTTGTTTTTCTTATTTTGCAAGTATTATAACCGTCTGTTACGATGTCTAGACGTGGGCGGGTTACGAAACCAAAAAAAAGAAAAATGGAGTCCGTAAGGACGTGATTATGATGTTGTTGATTATATTTTCGTGTTTTTTTTGGGAGGACCACCACGTGACAAGACGACGACGATTTATTTTTCTCCATTAAGAGAATTAACCGTTATAATCATCTCATTAAATAATTTCCTTTTTTAATTTATACCCTTCCAAGGAAGCAAATTTTCTTTATTGTTTAATTTTTTGGTAGCTTTTTCGGCACAAAAGGAATTTGCCCCATTTTTGCGATCGGCCTTGTCTGAGCCCATGACTACTTCTTTCCAAGAGTATACTCTAAACCAGACCATATAACCAAAATTTGTAGTAAAATGACTTTGGTCTTCGTTTACGGATAAACCCTTGCTGAGGGTGTGCATAATTTATGAAATGAATTTCACCCCAAAGTTGGGTTAACTCTTAAAATAAATTTAAGGCAAAAGTGGGTTACATCTATGAAATGAAATCTAGCCCTAAAGCGTGCAATATTTATGAAATGAGATCCTGTAGGAATTGTACAGTATTTATGAACTGAATTCATGAAGAATGTGTGCAGCACATTTTAAATGAAATCGTGTAGGAGGTGTGCAGCATTTATGAAATGAGATTATGAAGCAAGTGTGCAATGTTTTTGAAACGAAATCATGAAAAAAGTGTGCAATATTTGTGAAATGAGTTCCTGTTGGAATTGTACAGTATTCACGAACTGAATTCATGAAGGATGGGTGCTGTATTTTTGAGATGAAATCGTGAAGGAAGTGTACAGTATTTATGAAATGAAATCATAAAGAAATTTTTGCTCTATTTAAAAATTGAGATCGTGTAAGTGTTCCAGATTTATGAAGGTAAATGGAGCTGGAAATATGCAATTTTAATGAAATTATACCTCGTTGGAAGTGTACAATATATTATCAATAATATATTTAATAAATAAGGCCTTCCAAAAGTGTGTATCACCTAAGAAACATCAATTTTGTTAAAATTGTGCAGTATTTATGAAATGAGATCTTGAGAAAGTATATTTCTCCTAAAACTTTGAATGACTTTCGCCCAACCGTACTCTTATATCCATTCACTTGACACTCCTCAGGGGAGCCATAATACGTTAGAGGACAGAATTGTTTGTTGTTTATGAGCGGGTCATTCAAGTGCAAAATATTTGTCACTTTCATTCAAGTTCGACTCGAGGTCTTGACAAAAGTTCTAAAGTAACGATTTAAGCAACACAAAGGGCGAACAATTTTAGGAGCAAGCATCCGGAAAAGAAAGGACGTCAACAAGTCCGATAAAAACGTCGATTATTGGATGTTTAGGCGACCCGAGTTTAAAAATGGCTAACAAACAACATAATTGTATAAGTTGATGCAGAGGTAAGGAGGTTGGGAGTATCAAAGAGGTTTCATGTTAACATTCCTGTTTCTGTTTATTTTAGACAGGAATTTTAATGTCTGGCTGTTTTCTTTATCTTTAGAAAGAGAGAAAAGGCATTGCCCCTTTATACAGTATTTTGAGACTGTTCGGTGGTTTTGATGTTTGTAGAGGAAGGAGATGGACCGATAGTCTGAGAGAATAGTTGAGGGAACCTGGCGATGTTTTTATCAAGGTAGTCGCTTAGTTCTTAGTGTGGTCCTACTGAGGACAAATCTTTCAAGAACTTCCAAAGGGCAACTGGGTCGAAATGGCTGTCGGAACGGTACAGAAGCAACTTTGCTTTTCCTTCGTCTTTCTTAAAATTTCCTTCCTCATATAATCCTGACTAGTTTAAGGCATTACAGGTGTCTACTAGAGTTGTGGGATAAACCAGACATTTTTAACAAGCCTTCTGTTACTAGCTCTCTTACTACTCGAATATATTTTGTATCTTATGGCGAGAAGTCTGTGGTATAGTGTTAATGCGCCGGACCCCAGAATTTATGGTCGTTCCCTGAATCCTTTCCCGCATCCTGTTACACCCAAGCCTTAACGCCGAGACATTTTTCTGGTCGTATTTGAGAAGCCTTTAATTAAAGTACAGACCAACCCGCTACCGAACGAACAGATGAGAAAAGAGGAATAGAGAAGGATGAAGATGAGAAATAAAAGGAAGATAGAAGAGAGTAGAAAGAATATATAGGAAGAAGAGGAGATGAGTTTAGAGATGAGCATTCGATGGGAACAGAATTCTTTTTGGTGATTGCGTACTCTAGTATGAAAATTTTTATTTCCATCACATGATCTTTATGAAAATCGTTGAAAATGTTCGTCATTTACATTTATTTAGTTGAGTCTTTCGACAAGAAGTGAACTCTTAACACGAAACTAGTATACCGATCAGTTTTTAAATTGTCTTAAAAATTTTTAAACAAAACGTTTTTGTACCCTCATGAATTTTCATCTCCTAAAATATCCGCACAATATTATTTTTGGCAATTACGACTTTTCCCAGTCACTTGATTTTTGAGGAAAACCTGAATGTCGTCTTGAGTACCTGAACCGGTCATACGATTTACATGCACCTAAAATAAAATCCGGGATTCAGGCTCAAAAATTGTCTCGATTGACTTATTTTTAGAAGTCAGTCATCCAAATTTCGGTACAGTCTTGAAATCTGGACAAAAGTTCGCGACAACCTGTTACTGTGTTATATGTTTTATGTTATAAAAAACCGTTTGAACGATTCCAACACATCTACCAGACTTTTTTTCTGCAATATGAGTATTCAAATTAAAACTTGAGATGTGAATATCAAATTATTGGAGAAAACAAATAATTGTGACGAAGGGTTCAGATGATGGCATACCGATGTTGAAGGTGTTCAAAAGGAACGCGAATGAGATAACTGCTATTTTAGTATATTTTTGAGTTTGAAGGAGTCTAAAAGTATGTTATAGGTATATTTTATTTATAGAAATCAATGAAATTTTAATTAAAAAGCGAAATTATTTTTTGAGAACCTATTTGGGTTAGAACTGACTGCTAAATACCAACAAAGAGCCACATTATAGGTTGATCAACCGCCCCCGCTAGGCAATAGTGAAATACCAGTAGGTTCATAACCAAAACCTATTAAACCTTAAATCAAGCTCAGGTTGAAATAATAACGAATCAAAAATTGATTGCAAGAGACAAAACAAAATTATAATCATGAACGTTGCTATTGTTTGGTTGGTCGGAACGAGTGTAAACACGTGCACCGCCTTCTTTAACGTAGAAGAAACCCAGACTCGTAAATTAACACGCAACACGTCTTATTACGAAATAAAAGGAAATGGAAATTACAAAAGAGTCTGCTACGTGATATAAAATCAAGATCGAAATTTTTTGAGTTTCCCGACTGCAGACGTTTAATTTAAGTCCTTGAACCAGCTAACAACAATCTCGTCTGGTGAACTTGAAGTCGAGCCGAAACAAACAGTCTACAACGGTCACGATCGAAAATCAACTGTCTCCCGACCAAATAACGGTCAATTATGCTGTTAAGAAGAAGAATAATGGCGTTACGTTTATTAAAAATGAATTAAAGGAGTCATAAATGATAAATGTAATAAAGAAAAATTTTTAATTCCGAGTTAGGTTGGTTTATTGATTTCATTTGTTTATTGTAATGGATTGAATTTTTTTGCAAAGCGAAACGTAAAAAAATAAAATCCAGTTCCTCTCTTTTTCTTTTCTTTTTGTTAAACACGAATTAAAATTTGTCCGTTGAAAATAAAAACCGTGGGGAGAAGTTTGTCGACATGTCGACAAATTTGAAAAGGAATTCGTTGATCGTCGCCATTTTGTTCCCTCCGAAACTAAGGATCACAATGGCGAGAAAAAAATTTTTCAAAAGAAAGAATCAAACCATTGTTATTTTCTTAGTTTATTCAGAAACAATAACTTTTTAACGAAATAATAAAAAAAAACTTACGCCCATCATAAATTTTGAAATTTCTAAAAAGCATTTCCTAATTGAAATTCAAGTTTTTGCTTTTACGTAAGTACAAGCTCTTACCTCTCACCCCGTCTCTCTTTCTACCTCCCTTTAAAATAAAAATTAAAAAAAAACTATGATTCATTCCCTTTTGAGATTGTTTGTGTTGCTCTCAAACATCCAAAACTGATCCAATATAAATTTTTTAAACTCAAAATCTCTTTTTCAGAAACTTATTTCAAAGATATCAAACCAAGTTTCTAAAGAAAAATTTGTCAAAAAGTTTCACATATCCTCCATGAATGGAATGACATCTTAATTCTGTAGCCTGTTAATTCAAATCATTTCAAATCTGCCAGATAATCAATTCATGGGAAATGGAAGGAAAAAAAAAGAATTAAAAATTTAAACAGGTGAGCTAAGGAGAGACTGAGTGGATTGAGAGAAATTGAAACAAAAACCCCCAGACACAATAATTATAGTTTCCTCTTTCTGGGGTTTCATTGCCGCCTGTGACCTAGAAACTTGAGGCTGGCAATTTGAGCAGTAGCTGGTAGTAGTTTTGCTACAAAAGAAAGATTCATTTGATCTTGGTGTCTTCATTTAACTGAATGACAAATGTAATGTCTTTGAAGAAAGGCTTCTTTTGAAGTGTGTGTCTTTCAAAACACAATATGATAGATTCTTATTGTTTGATGTTTTTATTTATATATTCCTTTTGCAAATTTTGGTTTGTTGTTTTTGTTTTGCACTAAACCATAATCAATCTTAAGTTTATTATTTTGGCTGTGTGAAATCTGTCTTTAGATTTTTATCCAAACACTGGAGCTGATTTTTATTTGCACTCCCACCAAATCCTTCTTTTGCAGTTTTCTGATTATTTTAATAAACTTTCCTTGTTCTTAATTTTATGGGTTTGGTTTGAAATCACAAATCCCTTCTTTTAACTTGTTTTTTTGCTCCCTGTCACTTTTTTTCTCTGCCACTTTTCTTTATTTTGCAATCATGTCATTTATCATGGCTTATTGCCTCACAGAATATAAAAAGGAATATTTATTGCTACTTTATTTTCATTTTACATACCTATGTTTTTAATGTGATTAGTATATAAAAAAGGATATCAAGGTTATTTTTATTTAAATTATACCTGGGTATGTTAAATATAAGTATACCTAAAGAATATTGCCTGCCATTTAGATTTCCAAACCTGTTTAGAATTAATAGCCTTTCATGGGAGTGGAAATTCCACCTTGTGCCCTTTCCAGATTGTTTCTATCTCTCTCTGTTGATTTATGTTCTGACTCCTCACTGGTCGAAGAATTTAATAGCCTGGTTATAAGTTTTATGTAAAAAATATTTTTATATTTATAATATGCAGGAATTTTCCCACTTTTAGGATGTGGTTTCTGACCTTGGAAAGGAGGCTCAGAGGCGGTATCACGAGAAGGAGAAAAATTAATTACAAAAACAAAATGGCGGAGTGGAATGCACTATTGTGGGTTCAACGAAACTGGAGCCCAAGAATGCACGCACAATCTTTGAGGATGGTCAAGGATGATTTTGAAATGTGAGTTTTTGATTTGGATGTCTATTGTGGGTACCCTGACCACAGAATCTTTTTTCAGGAGCATAAACCTCACCAAAAATTGCTGTAGGTGGTGAGTGAAACCTTATATCTTATATTACCCAAGTACAGCTTGTTCCTTAAAAGCTGAAGGGTATCACCAAGAGGGCAAAAAATTTATGAAATAAAATTTATTGGTTCGTTGATTTATGGGTTGGTTGGTTGGTATATTTGGTTGGTAGATGTTTGCAAAGAATTTGAAACTATTGGAACCTTTGTGGAAACTATTTTAGACACAAGTTTTGTGTCATTAAACAATCGCATGATTATAATTATTTAATTACATAGCTTTTGGTCATCTAATTGGCGAGTATCACAAAGAGAAGCTCTAGGCCTCCAGGGGTTAAAAAAAAATTATTTTATGCGGATCACCTTGAAAATTTTTTACTTATTTGTGACGCAGAGCAATTTTATATATTAGCAGTAACGAAAATAAATTTTAAAATCCTTCAAGACCCGAGTAAACAATAAAACATAGACCGTACCAGAAATTGTATTTCAAAAATGGATGACAATATGTCCGACAAATTCGAACAAAATCTTTGTTTTTTGGCTCTTTAGAACAATTCCACTGTATTTCCAATAATATAATATAATCGTATGAATAATAGTTATAAAAAGCAAGTTAGAGAGTACACAAAAATAAATTAATCATATAGCTAAGAATTATCAACGCGATTTCAATCCCTGCTTTGAAAAACCGTTTTTTGGGATTTTGTCGACACCATTAGCTGTTTTAGCGAAATGATATCATAATATTGCTTAGCTAGTATAAGCATTTATATATTAAATCGTGCGTTATTAAATTTAGGGTAGGTAATACAGCAAAGTAGTCACTGAAACACTCAAATTATTTATTCGAAACAAATCAAAATTAATGAGAAATGGGAAGGAATGTCATAGTATATTATGATAAAAGTGATAAATTTCGTGAATATATATAATTCCAAATAAGCTAACTATAGAGAGAATGTATCACATTTACGTCAAATTTGTAAAATATCCAGCTCGTAATGGGTGATTTAATAAATGTTTTCTCGTATTCCTGATTTCTGTCACTCTTCTGACAAAAAGGCAAGCAACCCAAGGAGCTAAACCAAAGCAACCCAAGTAAATATGAGGATAAGTGACAGAAGCTATGCATCTGAGCCATAACAGAGTATCATGAAAAGTATGTGAGTTGTAGATATTATACGAAGTAATAATAATAAAGAGGTTGTGGTGACTTAGTTACCATCGAAATGATATGAGCATGAGCCCGAAAAGGTAACGATGGCTGGGGGAACATTAAAAGTCAAAAACACAGATTCATACTGGTCAGTTGGTCACTAAAAAAACAAGATGTTTAAATTCAAGATCCAACAAGGAAGTCCAGTTGAAGATCCAAAGGAAGCCAAGAAGCGCCTAAAATACCTTAGACATAAGAATAGAACGGATTTGGGAAGTAAAAACAGGAATAATTAGTATAATGGTCGATGCCTGCCACTGAAACGAAGAGGACTCCTGGAAATACTGGAAACCAAAGAACGAAAAGTTCTACGGAAAATCCTAGGCCCAGTCAAGGAAAACGACGAATATAGGCGAAGACACAACGCCGAATTGTACACGTACCCTCCCAAGATCTCAGAGGTCACGAGGAAGAGAAGAATACGCTTCTGGACATCTGAGTAGAATGAATTCGAAATACAGGATTTTCGAGTACTTCCTTAAGAAAAGATAAGACGTGGTTCCTAGAAACCGAAAGATTCAAGGAACTAGGAATAAAAGCAAGACCTCCAACAAAACAAATTGAGAGCTAAGGAACTAGAAGAAATCCTTCCAAATCTCAACTAAAGACGGGAAAAATAGGTCGGAGGAAAGAGCACAGCACAAGAATGAAGAAGTATTGGCGGAAACGGAAAGAAGAAAAGAGAAGCCAAGAGGAAATGTTGACAATATGGTCCAAAAAAGTGGCCGGAACGACAGAAAAAAAAGGTTCATGCACCCTTAAGTCTTCCCTAGAATTTGACGAAAATACCTGGCTTATCCATTGAATAACAGTCATGAGTACATCATGTGAGAAACGTACCGGAAGTTACATCATCGACAAATAATATTTGCCGTCGTGATAAAAAGGATAACAACAATAATAATAATAATAATTTTTGTTTTCCTCTCCCATTTAGCCCAATGAGAGGGGCATATATTTATTAAAGTTCTTCTTAAATGTACAATTTTGTTTCATCATAGGCTAAACTGTCTAAAATGTTTTTAAAAGTGTTCTTCTTAAAGAGTTGTCATCTCACACAGACGAAATAATAAGAGGGCGATAGAAATAAACTAATCCCCCGCTAAGCCCGTCAGGAATACCTTTCCAACGAAACACTATCGTGTTAACGTCAAAGGATATTCCGGGAGGGCAAAAGTGCTGCAAAAAAAAGTGATTACATCTGTAGCGATCGCTGTATATGTCTGGAAAACATCCAACTCCTTCAAATACATCTAAATTATCGTCTATAAATACATTAACGTTTTTATTATTAAACTTACAGTCCATAATACAATAAATCTAAATCTACAAGTGTATCCTTAGCACTATAGTGTGTGACACCATAATTGAAAGGCAATACACTTTAAAAATGTTCTTAACAAACTTCAGATTCATGTTTTGATACTACTAATTTTTTCTCAACAATTGTTTTGTTAATATAGCCCCCAACTTTAAATAGCTAACATGTGATATTAAAAACAAAAATTAAATCAGAGTTGACCGAGAACAATTGTAGGGATTAAGTTTAGTCTGCTGTAGTCTGACCTAGGATTTATTTTATGCTTTTAAAATTGAATTCTGAGTGTGGGTTTTAATTCTGTTTATAAATACAACAGGATTTGGGAATCCTAGAGCCCATGACCATAATATTAGTCAGGCATTTTAACCACTTCAGCACAGACTTGTCCCCAAAGTTTCTAAATTTAATGTTAATATGTAATTGCATTTGCTTTTAGACTGTAATTTAAATTTAGGAAAAAGGATTATTTATTATTAAAATCTCAAGCCACTTCTCATTATTTAATTCAACCAAATTTATATTAATAATAATATTTGTTAATAATCATTTTAAATTTATCATAATCACAATTTTGAGTTTTGCTGTCACTGCCCTTAACGGCGTCTAAGTCTCTGTACCTCTCCTGACAGAAAGGATTTTGCCCTCCCATTGATTTATAATTATAGCAGTATACTATTATTGTATAGGAGGTATAAAGTATTCGTAAAAGTTCCGTCTGTTGAGTTTTGTCCTACTTCCGATATTAACTGCATAGCTTTGTCCAAGACGCCAAACTTACATGACGAAACTATCACTAGCAACCGCCTAAAGAATTTGTCAAATTGTCCCCCCGGGCCCAAAAAATTACCATATTTCGACTGCCGCCTTATTTTTCTTAATTCAATAGCCTTCTAAAACATTATAAACAATTTTTACATTGTCTGCAGACAAAGAAATAGGCAAAAACTTTCAATACTTCACGACCCTTCAAATGAAACAATCCCGACCGGCGTTGAAATAAATTTCAATTTCTCGTTTAATACTTCCAAAATTCTCGACTAAATTGCCTTCAAGGCAAAGAGGTTCTAATGCGTAAAACGACCACGACATGTCTTATTCATACAATACTCGTAGTATTTAATAACAGACTTTATTAATAAAACATTTGGAATACTAAACTCAACACTGGGCGCCATGTTTGTTATCAGCCGCCATCTTTGCACAATGCCTCCTTTATTGCTAGTACCACACCGCTGTTTCCACTCCCATCCAATTCCACGAGAGTTCTAATTTGGAGAGAGGGTATATAAACTGCTTGAAACGGTCTTTTTTTTTAAATTAAATTTTAAACTCAGAACCGTTTTAAAGCGTTACTGACAGAGACAACTCCAGACGAATTTGAGAAAAATTTTTGAAGGTGATTTTATTTTGTTAAAAATTCTAGTTTAAAGAAAATTTTTCATCGATTCTGCAAAGGTTTGTAATAATTTATTTTTATAATTTTTCTTTTCATTTTTTTTGGTGATTTATTTTATTTTTAAATTTTTGAGACAAAGATGAAATGACATATTTGTTTTGATGAGAGCCGTTACGAGGTGGTTTTTGAAAATTTGTTAGAATTTGGGGTGAGTTAGTGAAGGAAAAATATTTTTTGAAGTTTTAAAATTTGAATTTTTTAGTTCTGGGTTTTTGAGAATGAAGTTCGTTAAGTATTTTTGAAAATTGTTGCGGTAGATAAATTAATTTGTGCTAAATTCCTCTGGTTATTTGATTTTTTGGTTTATCATGGATTTTGTTGGGTTTGTCTTTTCTTTTTTGATTGAGAAGGCCCTTAAAATTTTTGAAAATTGTCATGACAGAAAACTAATTTTTTTTGTATTTTATGGTGTTCTTGAAAATTTGTCTGATTTTTGGTTTTTGACTTTTCACGTTTAGCTATATAATTTTGTTATTGATTTGGAGATGGGCAAATTTTCCAAAAATTGTTTGAGCAAATCATAAATCCCTCAGTGATAAAATTTTTATAAATTAATCTATAAGCGTCTTAACTATCATTAAAACACCATAATTTGCAAAAATAATTTTTTTGGGTTCTTTCCGGGATTCGTTTTCAAAATTTGTGTCTTAGAATTTGTTAATTTTGAAAAATCGAAACGACAAAGAAGTTAATTGCTTTATATTCGGTTTGAAAACTTCATTTCCTGTTTACTTGCTGGTGAGACTTTTTGGTTTGGCCTAAATTTTTATTCAGGCGTTTTTGTTGGAAACCTCGTTTTGTTATTTCCGTTCACTAAAATCTTTTCTTCTTCAATTGGAGAAGATTGTTTTTGAGTTGGAGTTTTAATTTCTTTTTAATTTGGTAAATTTTTTATCAGAATTTTCTGCTTCCTTGGGTTTAGGTTTTGTTGGGGAGTTTTTGGGTTTTTGGAGGTTTCTTTCATTTTTGGAATTGAAATTGAACTGCCAGATTTTATTCCTACTTGTAAAAGATTTTGTTTTAAAGCTGTTGTGATTGTAGAAAGGTTATTCATATTCTTTTATTGAAATTTATAAATTTTGGTTATTTATTTCAACTACTATGCTCTGGGGTTAGTGTTGTTGTTTCTTTTTGTCGATCAGTTTTTAAAAATTTTACGGGGAAGAAATTAATTTCTAAAAAAATTTTTCGATATTCTTGAAAGAGAATTTTATTTGTTTCTATCTGGTGGGAGATCTGGTTTTGTTATCTGAGATTTTCAATTTGAATAAATCGATTTTTAGTTTTGCATTTTAATTAAAGAAAATGAGAAGTGGAAAGAGTGCGTGCAATTATTTTATTAGTCGTAGTTATAATTTTTGAATCACTTTTGGGATGAAAAGTTTTATGAGTGGCCTACCTTTCCAGCAACTGGTCCAGATTTTAGAAATATTTTGTTCCTGTCGTATAAATTTTTTTTTATAATTCAAAGCGGACTAGAAATATCCAGTGAGAGTCTAACGTATTTGTTAAGGTAGAGTTAGGCTATACATAAATTTTAGTGAGACCTCTGATTTGATTTATCAGGCATATAGTCCGGTGATTGGCCATTTCCGTTATATAGAATGGGTACTCAACAGTAAAGTCACAAGAGCCTTTCTTTGAATAAATAATATGAATAATGTCGGACTTGGAGTTTGATATAAATTTTTACCCGGAGAGTTTGAGTATCGTTAACACTAGGTTAAGCTTAGAAAATAATAATTGTGTATGTGTTATATTTTAATGAAAATGTAAATTTACAATGCAAATTGGTTAAGATTAAAGCTACGGTATTTTCAGAATTTCATTTCAAAGTTTGAAATCCTTCAAATTTACGGGTACCGTGAACCTAGTGTTAACCAGCTACAGTCTAGGGCGCCAAATGGTGGGAATAAGCTCCTACCCTAATTCTCTCAATGCTACTTATCGCAGACGATGTTAATTTGAAATTTGTTCCAAATATACGAACCTTCTGGACGGGATTAAGACGATACACTCCCCCCCCTCGTTCAAAATGAATTCCAGCTTTTTTAATTTGGGATGTTGTTATGATAAAATTAGAAAATAGTTCCTCTCTTTCCTTTGCCTACGATTTGATTTGTTGTTAGACGAGTTGCAAGTAGAAGGAGACGCAGGCCACCCGAGAAACGGTGCCAAAGGCAAAAATTTTTCGGAGGGGATTTATACACACACACACATATTACACAAATACTATGCATCCGATGTTTTGTTTGGGTTTTACTAAGGAGGCGAAATCTTCTTAAAAGAGAGAAAAAGAGGACCCGCTAAGACAAATTGTGTTTTTAATAAAATTTTGTCTCGTCTAGACAAGAGGGACAAGGGAGGGCTCTCGTATGTTCTATTAAACTAGGATTCATTCAGAGTTTCTCCTTTTTGGTATCCGCATTGGAAGGATTAATGAGGTTTCACTTGAGGTTGTTTCGGGTCTGGAATGTAATTAATATCCTTGTGAGAGTCATTTCCGCCATTTGGTTCGAGGGTGTTGTCTTTGTCTTTTAAATAGTATTTTGTGAACTGGAAGGAGGTATCGTATACATGTTACGGTAAAAGTGATAAATACGATATGAATGTACTTCCAGGCGCTTATTAATAATCACTAATTACTCCAAGATAATGTAACATATTACTGAATATTTATTACATTTACCGGCTAGTTTATGAAACATCTGAATCGTAATCAGAACAAATTTTTATCAAATTCCATCTTACCAGTAAATATGATAAATAATCAACATTATGTCACATTAACCGCATATGTACGTACCATATTTATCACATTTACTGGGTAGTTTATAAAATCTCCGACTCATGATAAACAATTTAATAGAGTTTGCTCGAATACGGGTTGGATATTTATCAAACTCGCTAAGCTTACTTGTTGATTAATAATATTAATAATAATACGTACTATATATTTGCCAAATTCGTCACTTTTACCATATTTATCACATTTACCGGGTAGTTGATAAAACCTCCAGCTCATGAAGGAATATTTTAACAAAAAATTTACTCATAATATGACTGGGGTATTCATTCAAATTCCTAAGCTTGATTGGTAATTATTAAAAATCAGGAGGAATTATATATTTTGTCAAATTTATCACTTTTACCGTAACATATATTTATAACATTTACCATATTCACTGGTTAGTTTATAAGATTTTCAACTCGTAATCTGACTAAAAGTAACAAGCAAATGCGATAAGTGTTCGCTATTTGTCACATTATCCAAGTTTAATTGGTGATTATGAATAATCTCTGAGAATTAATCACTTTTACCGTAACATCTATTAGGTGTAACGCGTAGAACATAAATTACTTTTGGGTCCGTCTAATACTTTTCGACACGTTGTTCTGTCGTCCCAAAAGGCGGTCGTAACACAAATCTTTGTGATCCAGTAACACGAACCTTTCCCGCCCTTCCCCGACAGACTTCAGCAACCTTAAATGTTTGAAATTTTCATTTCCTCAGGTATTTTTATCAGAACACAATGAAGCTCCTCATTGTTTCATTTTTCATCATAACTTTCTTCGCTTCCGATAACATCTCGGCTCGACATCTTAGAGATGTTGAAGACAAGAATGTTGGTGTCGAAAAAAGTGTGACGGAAAATCCCGACGATGACATTGATCTGGAAAAGGTTTTAGAAGATTATTACGACAACCTCTATCAATACAAAAGAATACTCGAACAAGAAACAGAGAAAAAGGAAAAGAAAGAAGAAGAAGAAAAGAAGGAAACGGCGAAAATCGTCGACTACGATTACATGTCGGACATGCCTGCTGGACAACCGGAAGGAGATGGTAAATCTAAGGTGAGCTTTTTGGTGTATTTGGATTCTGGGGGTGATTCCTTCTTGGAGGATAATGTCTGATGCGCCATTTTGTTCTTGTAGAATGATGAGAAAGAACCTTGCACGAAGGACTCCGGAGATAGCCAATCTATAGACATCGCGAGAGCTATACGAGAAAGGTAAGAGACTATAAATAATTTTTAAAATTTTTGAGGGACTCAGATGGGTTTTAATCATTTTAACGATCTTTTTGGTTTTGTTGTTGGTGATGACTCTGTCGGCCATTTTTCTTTTGTAATTTTTAACCAACATTTAGAAAGGGAATCAAAGATTTTGCGATTTTATTTTGGCTGGTTTTATTTGACCATTTTTAGTGTTTGAGGATGGTTTTGTTCCCAATTTTGATTTATCCCGTTCACATCACCAAATCGCCATCTTTCTTTACCGTTTGGTTGCCAGGTAGTAGTGGTAAGACTGAGGAGCTAGATACTTAATTATTATAATGATATTGATTGAGAGACGAAGAGAAAAGAACCGATAAATGAGCGTTTTGTTTCAATTTCCGGTTTGTACAGAATTGTTATAAAACTCCTCAGACATTGCAGACAAGTTGTAGGTTCGAGTGCTCCCCACCACGTGTTAGTCGTCGGCATGGGAGGACAATTTAGTCTCACTCCCACCTCCCGATCCTACCTAACTCTTAACCATGCCAGACCTGACCTATCCCACAGTGTTTAGCTCTTTGTGTAAAATTGTTCTTCGTCCTTGAGACGAAGTCTGATACTCGAATCGGGTGATTTACAATTCCTTCTTATTTATTCTATTTCCGTCTTGTTACCTTACCACTTGTACCTTACGTCATGTGCTTTATCACGGAGTTGTGTCTGTCGGTCTGTTTTTCTTTAACGTTAATTGTAGCGTCTGTTATGATGGATGTGTCAGGTTTCATGAATGGCTAGGTCAATTAATGCGATTCCGGTTTTCTTTTTCAATTCCTCCCATTCCCAGAAAAAGTTGAACTCGACGTAGGCCGTGTGGAAGAATTTCATTTTCCAGACAGAGGAGGAGCTATCACGAGTAGACGTATAATGGTAATTTGACCTCTGGCTAAAACGGGGATTGTTCAGACGGGAAGATTGAATTTGGCTTGTCGGCCGGAATGGAAATTTGTAGGGAGGAGGGGAACTGGTTGGGAGGCGATCGAAAACTGGAAAAGTTGTCTTTCGTGGTCGTGAAGCCTCGGGCTTTAGAATCACCATACAATATTAATATTATTATAATTAAAATCGGGTTCCGAAGGCGTGGTTTCCTCGCCAGACACTCCAAATCCGTTTTTTCTTACTCGAAGACCTGTTACCAACACTTTTTTTTGTGGACATAAACTGTGTTTTACCTTTTTTGCATTAATGTGGGGTAACACCTTGATTAATTAGTGTACTCGTGCTTGTTGTCCCGACGAAGTTTTTATCTTGCAATTGGAAGAGGAGAGTAGGGGGGGTAGAAAGAAACAAGTTGGGATTAGATCTTGAAGGTGGAAGAGGGCGGAGATATGATAGGCAAGAGAGAGAGAGGAACAGAATCTTTTGTGACGTCTATTTACAATTTAACCTCGAGGAAACGTAAACAAAGGAGTCTGGGAAAGAGTCATTGATCTTAAGAAATTCGCAAAATCCGAAAAAAACGGAAAAGCCCACGAGGGAGGATGAGGCGTACAGTATATGCTGCGTGCGTGTGTTTGGGCCCTGGGACGAGGAGGAGAGAGAGAGAAGTCTGAGAGGAGACAAAACCAGGGTCCAAATATAAATTTCTTTTTTGGAATTTGATTAATATGTTTTTTTTCCTTCTCTCTCTCTCTTTTCTTAGTTCGCGGGATTTTATTTTTGAATCAGCGGATTATTATTACGATTAAGAATTCTGCTGAATGAGCATCGAGTCAATTAAACAAAAAAAAATCTAAATAAATAAATAAAATTCTAGTTGGAAATTGATATTCCGAACGCGAGAATGGTATAGCCAAAGGTGGGGTCGGGATTCCGTCGGCGTCTGAGAGAACCTGAGGATTTTGTTGTCGTCGGCATTATCTGTCTGTCTGCCTCTTTGCCTCATGGCGAATTTTTTTTTTCTTTTTTTTTCTACTCTCCTCCTCCGGGAGTCAGACGATGAGAATCGTTTCAAATTCGCGTGATGGGTTTAGAATTTTAAATAATAGGCCTTATTTATAATTATTTATTAAAATCGAGGATTTGGCGGAGGAAGACTGGGAGGGGAAACAAAATGGCGTATTTTAATGAAGTTTTTGATTTTTTGGTTTTGTGTTTTGACATTTTTAAAAATTGCTTCGGTATTGACTAAACGCAACCTCTCTCTCTCTGTTTACTTTTTGTTTGTTTGTTAGATTATCTATTTGGTTGTCTTTTCATTTTCTTTTTGGTTAATTTTTATTATCTATCTCATTAGTTGATGAAGGCTTTTTGTAAGCCAGGGAATCCCCTCGAAGGTTGTCCTACCTTTGAGAAGGCAAGAGGAAGTGTGTGGGATTTGCACTCCCTAAAACCCCTGAATGGGCATCTAGGCTCTAGAGGGAACCCAACTTTATAATAGTCAAGTCCAATCCCCTTGATCTGGAGTCGGTCCACTAATCTCTGTGGTTAGGGTGCTCGTCTGTAGGAGTTATGGTCGTGGGTTCAAATCCTCCTTCTCCTCCGTTTGTTGTGATACCAAAAAGTGAAAAACTGTAGTAAAACTAAAACTAAACCAAAACCAACCGTTTATCTCATTAGTCTGGTTAATAACTATTCGGTTAGAATCCAACAGTATTTTCCTTTCTTAACTATACAGCAGACATTTTTCACCCCTCCTATTTTGGTTACTTATAATCAGAACCCTTGATGAGAATATATTTCAGTATAATAATAATAAAAACAGTAAATTTTGGTAATTTTGTATACCCTTCTGAGGGGTTGGAATTGAAAGGATAACATCTACAGTCAGGGAGTTTAGCCACAAACACCACCAGGTCACCAGTCAGGGAGCCACCAAGCCTCAAATAAAAATTTGATTTGATCCATTGCCCGACTTGACATGATTTATGTACATCTATCCAACAGATCGATTTCCAATTTTTCCGTTAAAAACAAAAATTCGAGTTAGGTCATTTCCAACAGACAATCCAATGAGTCACCTGTGCATTTTAAATTGTCAACTAATCAAAAGTCTGGGAAAAGTCAAACGCGACCAAAACAAAACAACTCAAATCCGACGACGAAATCAATTTTGAAATGAAACATAAGCAAAACGTATACAGTCTCGACAAATAATCGAAAATAATAAATAAACAAAAGAACTCCTGTCTCGTATTTTATACTCATAACTATTAATGAATTATTTATTTATTTATTTGTTTATTTTACTCGTACGGTTCTTTGTGTCTCGATATCAACGACCTGATCATTGAAAACAAGTAGTAGACAAACCAGATGCCAAAATACAGTCGGGAATCCCATCCAAAAATAATTTTTTTTTGGATGGGTGCGCGGGTGGGGAGTGGTGGAGGACAGGGGAACAACAGGGTGGTGGGAATCCGTTTTTGAGTTTGTTTTCCTCACGTCTGAGTTTTGTTTTGGTTTTTTTTTACTTTTTTGAGGTCGAGGTTTCTAGCAAAAAATTTTTTTAATGAGAATTCTCACACGCTCACTTACGATAGTATATACGTGGTAGACACAACACAGTCAACGATTACGTTCCGGATTATACTAAAGCATTGGTAGATGACAAATTTTAATTTGTATCATCCGAAAAAGTGTCAGGAAAATTCGTTACTCGCCTTTACTGTAGTCGGAGAGACTGTGGGCCCGAAAATATAAATATATTGTATGTTTATGTTGCGTTTAAAATGATAATTTGGTCGATTATATATATAATCTCTCCGATCAATCATAACCACAAACTAAGCTTCGTAAATATGACAAATTAATGAATATTTATTACATTTACCGGGTATTATATAAAATCGTCAACTTATAGTGGGTGGTTTAATCAAAGTATAAATATAAAGTACAAGTTAAATATTTTATAATATAACCAGCAAATATGAAAAAAAATCAGTTTCGTCACATTTATCATGTTTAGTGGCAATTATGAATGATCGTTTGATTTATTACATTTACCGTAGCGTATATGCGATGTCACTTCCGGTGGAAATAATATTTTGTGTGTAAGACAAGCTTATTTGGTGATCATAAATACTCATCCGAAATCTTAGTATTTTATTTATATTTTTAATTATTTATCAGATTTACCGTAACATTTTTGTATGATATTGCATTCCGGTCCAAGTAATATACGTTTCACTGTAAGATATAGACCAGATGATTTCTATTTAATTTACGGGGATTATTCATAATCACCAACCAAGCTTGGTAAAGTAAACAATTATTGAATATTTATTATATTCAACAAATTTGATTTCAGTAACTGGAGATTATGAATAATTACCGGGTACTATATAGAGTATAATTTGAATGTCACTTTTATCGGTTTCCTTGTACATTCGTCTAATTTATCACTTTTACCGTAATGTATAAAGAACCGACATTATTTTCGGGTTTACCTGGTTTATTGACTCCAAAATTATTTTTGATCTAATTTTTGATTTATGGCTAATTTCTCCCGAGAGAGGGGGTGGAATTGGGGTTAATTTTAGCCGTTTGAGTAACCAATGGATGTATGAGCCCATTTTGAGTATAAAACTGTCAACCCCTGGTCCTTTTCCGTGGGTCACGAATCATAGTCGTCCTATAGTTTACAACTCAACAATATAAAAAGGAACAGCCGGAAATGAGGAGGTCCATTTTGTAAGGCATTGTGATTGGCCCATGAATGGGTCTTCTAGTCGGTACAATAGAGGTATAAACCTGAACCTTTTGAACAAAGAGGTTTCATACTCTACCTGAATCGACCCCTGGTAACAAAAAAATATTTTTTTAAGGGGTACCTAACATTTAAGAAGAGGTTTAGTACCTAAAATTTTTGTTTGTGAGTTTTGACTCCATTGGTGATGCCACGTAACAGGCTAAGTATACATTGTTCCTGGTGTCTTATTTTGAGGACAAGGGGGGAAAATTAATTTGGCAAAGGCCTTGACACTTTGATGTTACGTAAACTTCGGTGGTGGCTTATTTTTAAGCTATATAGACTATATACAACTTTGTGGTTTCTTAGTCGGTTACCATGACGATGACAGCAGCTCTTACGTCGTCGAAACGTCTGGAAATTTTTTTCGCTGTGGCTTCGGTTCGTTTTGTGCGTCTCGTGTTTTACAGTGTGAATGACTGGTTAAAACCACAAAACGGTAAACAGCATACATAGCTCCTCACAGTTTCTCGGATGATTCATTTCACAAATACTGCACGTAGTCGGTTCAGACGAGCCTAAACTTCGAATAGCCGGTTCATTTGGATTCCAATTCGATCACCTGGTGGGTGTGCTTATATAGAAACTGGTGTCCTCAAACGAGTAAAGTGGGACGAAGTTATGGGAGTTGAAATAAGTTCTCAGTTTCCTGTCGAAGCTGAATTTATTGAAAATTTTCCCGTCCCCTGCCTCCCCCAGAAAAAATTTGAAAGAGCCCTCCTGGTTTCATTATACAAGGAGAGAATCTTTGTAAGAGAATGAAATCGGGATCAATTTCCATCAGACGTCGGACAATTTTTTTCTGCTGGTAACCGGGACACGGGGGGTGGAAGACGGCGGTGGGTAAGAGAAGAGATACTTCCTGGAAAGACGATACTATCCCCGACGGGTTGTAAACAGATAGTAGTAACTTTAATTCCATTGTTATTTATCCTGGCGTTGAAAGGAATGAGAGACACGAATTCAGCGGATTTGAAATGAAGGAAAATCGAAGAAAAAATTTTTTTTTAGGTGTGAAATGAATGGAATTTCGAATTCGATTCTTAGACTCGAGGATCGATCGATTTTCATCCGCCGCCATGTTTTTTTTTCCTTCCATGACTTTATTGACTTGTTTGAAAGGCGAACGTAAAATGATCCCTCGGTTGGCCTGATATTCTTACCAACGTTCTGGGGGAGACTTAGGCCTAACGTACTGATCACTTCTGAGACGGTTTCTGTTGTCATTAGACACATCTGTCCCAGGCTTTCCCTCGTTGGTGTCATCTGGAACAGGTACAATATCTGGCTTGGTGGCGACCACCAGTGTAGTGACTTTGAGACTAATTAGCCGGCATTTTTTCAATCACAAACAAACACTTAGGTGAACCGGAAATTAATGTCTGTTCCATGGGTTACACATAACATCACTTCACATTGTTACTACCCCCGTCCCGAATGTGTTTGCTACATTTTTGGTTGGTATAGTATCAGACTTTAGTGTTAGTTTATAGGAGCTCTCTACTTTAGTATATGATTCCAGAGAGATAGTATCAAATCTAGAACTTTGAGGTATTCCCAAGTGTTACTGTTACATTTTCATTTTAGTATACAATGATTTGGTATAGAGGGGGTAGAGTAATTGAGGAAGAGATACAAGAAGCAGGAGCACAAGATTCTGAGGGTGTTTGTAGGAAACGTTATAGTTTATATTATATAAACTGGAAAGCAAAATTGTATGTAGATTGCGGATAAAGTGATAAATCGAATGAGTATATGTACATAATACCCGGCGATTATCCAGAATCACCAAAAGAACTTGGTTAGTTGGACTAATTAATGAATATTTATCACATTAACCGGGTTGTTTATGATATATCCCACTCATGGGCGGACTAAGGCGTAGATAAACTTTTTTGCGTGGGTAGGAAAAAATGATCATGTACACCCAAAGGCCGTACCAATCGGTAGTGTCTGATTCTAATCGACTAAAACTACCCCCTGAACTTCGCACGCGGACCCTAACGATAACTTGGAGCTTGCAGTATGCTGACAAGTTGTCAGGATTTGTCGGGAAATTCGTGACGACACTGAAATAACGAACACACAGCACTAACTTAGTCTTTACTTCACTCCACTTAGTGAAAACACTACTGTACACTAAGTACACTGCAGAGAAAACATTTCACTGCACTTTCACCGAAAGTGACAAAAACCCTAGACGACTTAGGCACGTGCCTAGGGCCCGTAATTTTTGGGGCCCAAATTCTTTAAGTGTAACCCATGACTGAAAAATAGGCCCAGAAATGCAGTGTTTCCTAGCACCCGCTTTAGACTTAGTCCGCCACTGCTCCTAAGAAGGAATTTGATCAAAGATTGGTTAGATGTTTGGTTTCTGTCACTTCTTCACGTTTTGTACTCGCAGGTTTTCGTTGGGAGGTTTGTTCATTGTTACTGGCAGTGACAGAAAAGTGACGGAGGTCAAGTTTGTGAGCAAACTTTTATCGAATTTCCCAGACAAGAGCTGGAGATTTTATAAACTAACCGGTAAAAGTGATAAATATTAATCAATCTGTCAAATTAACCTTAGTTGGTGATTATGAATAATCGCCGGGAATTATATATATATTCACCCGATTTATCACTTTTACTGTAACATATATACGACATGACTCTTCGACCCGAATAATATTATAAACAACAGCACCCTCATCCTGCTTTCCTGTCTAATACATCTCAGATGAAGAGACAACAGAAAGTTTGGCTTGTTCTCTGACCATTCTTCAGCTGTTGGTCGTGGGAGGTGTTCACCAAAAGAACATTCAGGTTTCCAGTTATACCCAGTAGTACCCGATTCCTTGTAGCTAGGTACCGAATGGCGTTAGTGGGCGGGTTAAGGTACCTGACGTTCAAATGGAGGTGCATGACAGTTTCTCCTTGGGTCTGGGTCTGCTCTTGGGTTCGCCATTACTGTTAGTACGAGGATTTATTTTTGTTAACCAATCATGTTTAGTCTTTAGTATGACTTTTATTTATTTATTTTTGTCACGTTTCAGTAATTCGGAGGAAGGTTTGGGTGAAAGGTAAAAATTTAAATTTAATGTTGTTTGATTTGATTTGATTTGTTTGTTGTGTCAAAAACTAAATCGAAATTAGTTTTAGTTAGTTTTTAACACTTTTGATGGCTAACTCCGAGTTAAGCATGCTTTACTATTCCCCCGACTGACTTAGTTAATAATATACGGCCCTGACTGAATGTGTGGATTGTTCCCGATTGGAATTTAGAATTTGATTGTTGCATTTTGGTTGGACACTTAATCTTACTACCTCCCTCCCGAATGAGTTTGTTACTATTGTATATTCTTATACTAATTATTGCGAGACTCATTTTTGCTCACTGGTATAGTATAAGTTATTAGTGTTAGGTTGATGATAGTTACTTCCTACTTTAGTACTACCTACTTTGGTAGGATTGGAGGGAGATTTTATAAAATTATACTGAAAGTAATATGAAATATTACTTAATAATATGATGGTAGGGGCAATTATATACAAATATACAATGAGAATAACCTTTTACGTTCGAGGACTTTTTACACGAATGAGTCAGAAGGAAAGATTTTTGTGTCAGCGTTTGAGTTCCTTACTCGTAACTTATAATTATAAACACGAGTTTTATACGTCAATTTATACCTGTATAAAGTTATAATCATTGCGAAAATAATTCCGAGAGATTAAGCTCTTGTTTTACTCGTTTTATAACAGTGATATTTAAGCACGAAGACTTGTGCATTATTTTTGAAATAGATACCATGCCAAAACGAGCGATATTTATGAAATAAACTCTATGTGACAGCGTGCAATATTTTCGAAACTAACTCTGTATGATGGTGTGCAATATTTTTGGAATGAGCTTCGTGCAACTTTGAGCAATGTTTATGAAATGAGCTTTGTGTAAGAGTGTGCAATATTTTTGGAATGGACTCGATGTGATAGCATGTAATATTTATGAAACGATCTCATGTGATGGTGTGCAGTATTTTTGAAATAAGTTCTCGACACCAGTGCATTGATTATAAAATGAAGTTTTGTTGAGACTGTGCATTATTTTTGAAACAAATTCCATGTCGATATTTTCGAAACTAACTCTATATGATTGTGTGCAATATTTATGAAATGAGCTTCATGTAACTGGGTAGTATGAAATGCACTCCATGTGATAGCGTGCAGTATTTTCGAAACTAACTCTATACGATAGTGTGCAATATTTTTGGAATGCACTCTATGTAATAGCATGTAATATTTATGAAATGACCTCTATACGATAGTGTGCATTATTTTTGAAATAAATTTCATGCCCAAGCGAGCGATATCTTTGAAATGAGCTTCGTGTAACAGTGTGCAATATTTTTGAAATGCATGATTCAAATTCTGCAAGATTTTTACATAAATTCTGAAATGGAGGATTTAAATTTAAAATTTAAATCTAAGTATAGGAACTTGTTTGGGACTGAGGGACTAAGTTCCATTTCGTTTTGTGTTGGTTGTTGTTCTGTTGATTGCGGTTGTTACCGTTTTTCTACTAACTTCTTCCTTTTTGAAAGACGTTCCGTGGTATCTGAATTTTTAAAACTTTTCATTGCAGGAATAAGGTAATGCGACTTGAGTATATCAAAAACCAAATATTGAACTTCAGAGGTGGCAACCCTGAGCCAAATGCCACCTTACCGGAACAGGTGGCTCCTCTCAGAGAAATCTACGAGAAGAACATAAGACGGACAAAGGCTGAAGAATGGCCGACTTCACACACAGAAAAATTCCAAAGTTTCTACCCGACTTGTGAGTTTTGTTGTACTATATACTGTATATTCGTATTAGTATATCATTCGATGAGAATTTGATTTTTAATATGAATTGTTTGACCAGGTGGACTCCCCAGAAACACAGACGAAGAACTATGGGACAAGGACCCATTTGGAATGAACGTCTTCTTCGATATTGACTACCCCAGCCACCCGATTGATACCACCGTGGTGGTTGTATCGGCAAAATTGAAACTGTACAAGGTGGCACAGGTTAGTACGGAATCGGTGCTGTCGATGCTGTTGTCGAGCTTTGACTGTATACCGTGTGTGGCACTGTTCACTATACAACTCAATCTACAATCCGGAATGAATTTTCGTTTCAGGAAAACTATTCAAAGCTGTTGGGAGACACAGGGAAACCAGAAGCCAGTCCAACCAGTCTAACAATGCTACCCGTCGAGGATGAGAAACAAATCCGAGTTTCGATTTATTGGTACACGAGGTCTCTGAAACGACACAGAGGTGAGGGTAGTTTGTGAGCTCAGGGGGGTGTTATACTAATTACAACACTGTCCTAACCTACGAGTGTTAGTGAAACCTCCGGAATGAAGCAACGGCTGGTAGAAATGCCGTCCGACCAATCACAGACTCGACAAGTTCTTACCTGTGATCCAGACTACTGAACAAAACCTGAAATGGCCACCTTCGTGAATCTGATTCGTGGTTGTAGTAGTTAGTCACTGTTACCGATTATTTCTTACATTTAAGTGTAGGGGACGACAGTTACTGTAACTGTTACTGGTGGGAGTATTAAAACGATTTTTGTTTGTCGTTTGTTTAGCGGTTAAGAGGAAGCTGTTAGACAGCCGAATGGTTTCCGCTTCCGCTCCCAAATGGATCGAATTCAATGTGAGACCAGCCGTTCGAACGTGGAAGGAATCGAATCGCAATTTCGGTCTCCTAGTCACCGTCGAAGATGAAGATGGCACTCTACTCCCAGTCGAACGGTATATCCATCCGATGAACTGCTCCAAATGGGCTGGTGAGTATAGTGAGTGAGTGGATGAGCGATAGTGGATGACGGAGACAAGTTTAACAGAAATCGATTCGTGATTTCAGCAACAGTTCGACCCATACCCTCAATAATCATGGACGAGATCGATGCTGAAGACAAAGACGAACAAGGCTACCCATTTCAACCTCTACACTTCCCCATAATCGACCTGCGAACTGCTGATGTCCCCAACTCGGAGATGCCCTCCCTGGGACTGTTGAACTCTGCTAAGACGGACATCTCGAGACGTGGCTCTGAAACAAACAACGACAGCTTGGTCGCTTTCTTAAGGAAGAACAACGTGAATCTGGAGGATGTACTCAACAAACAAGCGATGGGCCGTAGAGGGAAGGGGAAGACAGGAGAGAAGAAGGTCAGCAATTTTCACAACGTTCCCATTGGTACACCGCTTAAAAGGAAGAACTCAGGCGAAACGGAGAGTGAGGGGCCCAAAGTTGAGGAGAAGGAACAGGCTACGAGAATCAGGCACCACAGACGACACCGCCACAACTCAGACTCTTCTGAGTAGAACCTTCTGGAAGACCTGTACTGGGGCTCTCATCTCAAGAAACATCATTGATATTGAAATTAAGGACTTTTAGGGTTTCATCCCCTTTTTATTGTTTTTATGTTTTTTAACTTTTTTATTATTATTATTTGTTTTATACTTTCTTTTTGTAAATATCTATTTTTTATATAATAGTTATATTAATACTAATCCAAGGTGCATCAATGTTACACTAATATTTGGTTGTGTGTTCTCCTCGGGCGTTACAGTATTAACTTAAGAACATGCTATACCCCAAATCGAATCAAAATTTCACTTCTATACTTAGTTTTTATATTAATATAATTAAAAACATATCTGACTGTAAATAAAATAGTCTATATACTAGGTGAACCAAAAAATAATGTCGGTTCTGGCCTACACACCCAATATATATGGTCCGGTAAAAGTGATAAATCAGGCGAATATATATATAATTCCCGGCGATTATTCATAATCACCAAATAATCTTGGTAAATGTGATTAATTATTGGTTATTTATCACATTTACCGGGTAGGTTATAAAGTATCCAGCCCGTAATGGAGGATGGGAGTAAAAATTTGGTCAGATGTTTGGCTTGTGTCACTTTTTCTCGAGTATTCGTGCTCATTATTCACTATCAGACAGCTCGTTAGGTTGCTTTCTTCCTGTCGGAAAATACGACCTTTAATTGATTTCCTTGGTATGAGTTGGAGATTTTATAAACCAACCGGTAAATGTGATAAATATTTGTTGATTTGTCAAATTTTGTGATGATTTTGTTCAGATTTCATATACCAGCCGGGAAATGTGATAAATAACCAACAATTAATCACATTTACCGAGGTTAGTTGGTGATTATGAATAGTCCCCGGGATATATTGGCCCGATTTATCACTTTTACCGTAACATATAGACGATTTTGTTTTCCGGTTCACATAGTAATCTGGAACCCTGGACAACGAACCTGCACATAGATAATTAAGTAAAGAAATAAGCTGTAAATACTACTAGTCCAATAAATAAATAAGGAAATAGGTGAAGGATTAATAACTTTATTAATCAATAAGTTGATACATAAACAGTTTTACATAACTTGTGGTGTACACTTATAAAAACTCATCTCATGAGTGAGGGTTTTGTAGAGAAAAATTATTTGCTGCACCTTTAAAGTTAATAATTATTTTATACACTTAATTATAATATAATAATATTAATATTAATAATATTAAGTCGGAATTGGTTTCTGTTAACCTCCTTTCTGATTTCGTTTCATTGCTCTCCTAATCCTTTTTGATTTTCTTGATTTTGTGTTTGGTTTTCGGTTTTACTACTTCCGGTGACTGAATGGAGGACTGTTGTTCAACTTCTCTCTCTCTCTGTCTGGTCTGCTTTGTTTGTTGAATTTTTTCTTCCTTCTGTTCTGTATTTCTTGAGCTCATCCCCCTCCTCACTCTTGACAGTATAACCAGCTGTACCTGGGCAGATGTCGCTGTGGCCTTCTTTCCAATTACTCCAACAAGTAACTTTGTCATCTTAGGACCATACGGCAACCAAAACTGTTGCTGATTTATCGGACGTTATGCTGTGGTGGGCTTTAAATAGTTAAATGTAGGATGGGTGTTATAAAAATCACTGTCTGACTGTTATACTGTCTATTCTACTTTATGACTTTGAGTTTAGAGAGAACCATAACAGCACCTATAGGTAAACGATATTTGTAGTTGTGTCCGTTCTGTTTCTGTTGTAGCTGTATTGGTTCTGTGTCTCTTTATATGCCTATGTATAGATAATAATTATTATTATTGTTATTAACACTATGAAAATGTAAAAACGTAACATGTCAAATGTATGTTCGTGTTGTTGCCGGAGGAACTGATTTTCGTGCTGCCTGAACACCAATATTTTAAATTCACAACATATGAACTTCAGTGGTAATCGTCTACATGTGTAAATAAGCGACACTCGGACAAGAGTGTTTGTGAAATCAAGCATGGCACCACAACGGGCCCATAGACACTCAACGAATACTGTTTTCATGGCCCCCAATGGGGCCACTGGACGTCGTGGTTTTAATTTTTTTGTAAAAATTGTAACATAACTTATAGCTTTTTGTATTGATGAACGGTACCTTGGTACATTTATAATAATCAATGCCAATATAATTATTTTTCACTTAAGTCAACATTGTTGTTTATTTTCCTAATCCCGCCAAAACCTTATCGGAACTCGAAAAACCAGAAACCGTTGATTTCAATAAAAAATTTTGAAATTTTCGGAAATTTTAAAAATCGGATTCGAAAAATAAAATTTAAGAAAGTGAAAAATCAACCATATCCGGTATTTCGAGATCCGATGATATGGTTAAAATTTTAAAAAAGTGAAAAATCAATCTCGAAATACCGGATATTTGATTTTTCACTTCATTTTATATCCGGTATTTCGAGATCCGATGAATTTTCACTTCGAAATTAATTTTAAACGAAAATTTTCATGAAAATCTCGAAATACCGGATATGGTTGATTTTTCACTTTTCTTAAAATTTAACCATATCCGGTATTTCGAGATCCGATGAGATTTTTCACTTCGTTAAAATTGGCGGGAATTTTTAAATTTCCCGCCAAAATTTTCGACAAAGTAACTTCGTAAGGGGCAATTAGATGCCCGAACGCCGTAAATGGAAGATGGAAAGGAAAACCAGGAAATAAGTTACTAAAATGAATTAAACCATAAGTATTATATTAATATATATTATACCATTCATTGATTTATTACAATAAATAAATAAATAAAATTATTCTAACAGGAATAAAAGTGTAAAAAAATAAAAAACAAAATCAAAAATTAAAAACAAAAATGAGTCACAGAACGGTGTGCCAGTATACAAAAGCGATTCGATTTGGTGTCTCGAATCTTACAACAAAAAATGAACATAAGACAACTTTCAATAAACTAAACAATAATATATACAAATAAATAAAAACACGGAGGGAATAATAATACAAATAAATACAACTTAGGGCCCTTATCCTAAAGTTTTAACTCCTAAATTTAACGACATACTCATTAGCTTATCACTCTTTGGCTACTTATGATTCTGATCAAAGTTGATATTGAAACAAGTTAAAGACAGGGGATTTCTATTTAGAGGTTGTGTCTCACAGAAAAGACTTATCAACTTTTTGACAGACATTATATATATAAAAGGGTTTGGGTTTGTCACCAACCGCGTCAGGAGGCCTAGAAAGACTATACAGACAGGATGACCTCCAACTGTCAACTATTACTTGGCTTTGGTCATTCAACTACAGGCCTCCCAAGTTACAGTTAGTGTCAAAACCGTACACAGAAACACTAAAAGTATTTGTTTACATACAACTTCTCTCTTAAATAAACATTCTCAATACAATAAACAATATACAAATAATGAACATTGACAATACTGACTACTACACTGACGTATGAAAACAGTCATGTGAAACTTAAAGCGATTGATGACAGTTTCCTAGATCAAATTACTCGCTAAGGGTTTCCGTAAGTATTTACTCAGATTGTGTATCAGACTCGGGAAGTTTGACTTCGATCAACATCAAACTGAATTGATGAAACCATTTGACTAGGTACCTGAACGGCGGGAAATTCAATAACTTGGACACGCCGAACCTATCACAGAATTTAAAATGAAAGTCTTTCAGTGAATAACCGGGCACAGCCTCGGTTGAGAGATGAGGATAGAACACGTCCACGATCTGGTAGGTGTAGTTCCCCGGCGTTTCCTTCGAATTCGATATATACTCGTTGAAGAGACTCGTCGGCAAAGCGACGTACACTTTATAGTTCCTTCGAGCGGACTTCTTCGTCGCTTCGGCCAGTTTCAAGATGGTCATCAGTTTAACGTTGAACTTTTCCAATTTATCAGAGCCCAGTTCGTACAGGGCGAAGTTGGTATTCTTCGATTTGTAATTCTTCTTGACGGATAACAGATGAACCGGAAGCGAGTATATGTGACTCGTTACCAAGTGATAGGTCGTGTAACGAGGTTTGACTAGAAGTTTGTCGTGGAAATCCTTTGTCAGTCCGTACATGCCGCCTTGGTGAAGGAAACCGTAGAACAAAATGCAGACGAGGTTCAACACGTACCAAACTTTGAGGAGATCCGAACCTTCTTGGGCTTTTCCTCCTTTTTAGTTTCCCTCATCGGTTGCGGAACTCTTCTATGAACACGTCTAAACTCGATGACTTCGTTTTCTTGTAACTCAGCCACGTATCGCCCGTTGATGTTGTACCTGTTGTCAATACTTTCCGTCGCTTGTTCGATGAACGCGATGCATTTCAACGGATACCTCAACACTCCGCTTCCGGGAACATCAATCCGCTTCGGGTAACGCTTTCGAAAAGGTTCGACCGTTTTGCAATCCTCTTCGAAATCACGAATCAGATGAGAATAGAGAAATATGAGAGGGAGTAGAATCGGAGTGATGAACCTGGGTTCCTGATGTGGAACTACCGAAAGACCCAGTACTGGGGCGATGAATGATAACGTCATCATTCCCGTGATGCTTTGTGATTTTGGGAGAAGAGTCCAGTTTGAAAATGTTCCTCTGGAAAGAAAGAAAGAAAGGAAAATGAAAACCATTTCAAAGCCAGGTACACATTCAAAGAATAACATTCAACCTACCTATACAGCAACTTGATCACAACCAAAAGACCTGACAGACCCAATACGTTAAACAAGAGAGGAATGTTGACAAGAATATGAAGGAACCTTGGATGCAATCCATGTTTCGACAAGTTCGTCATGTCCAAGTTGTATCTTAAGAAATTGAATGGAGTCACGACGAAGTTTTTAAATCCAATATCGAAATTCAAAACTTCTCCCCAAGTTATGTATCCATAATATACTGAGTCAAAATAAATAAAAAAGGCAATGACTGGAATACAATACAGAAAGAAAACGAAAATCCTGATGTGGAAATCCTTAAGGAAAGTTGTTCTAACATTAAGACCTCGTTGAAACCAATAGAAGAGAGGAGTGAAAGCGAAGAGAATGAATGTGGGACGATTAAAAAATCCTGTGACTGTTATAATCGCTATGGGAACACATCTACTCAATGTGTGTTGTGGTATCAGTTTCAAAAGTTTTTTTATTCTCACACGATCTGGAATTGTAGATGCTTCATTGTACTTGCTGGCCAGAAAGCTATTCTGAAAGGAAGTCTACAAAAATAAAAATTATGAGCATCATAGCATGTTTGTAAACAATTCTTTTAAATCACCAAAATCTTTCCACTTACACTTTCCGAATCAGCCATACTTAGAGCAACCAAGCATAACAATACATTGAAACACAAGATCTCGATGGCATTGGTGAATGTCCTTGTCATGAATACCAGACAAATAAAGGAACTTGCAAAGATGACTAGCCTTTCTTTGTAATTCTGTCCGAAGCAATAACAGATCTTAAACAAGCAAATGTCTGATACGAATGACAGCAAACACATTGACAATCTTGGAACAACCAACATAAGATAGTGAGTTGTCAGATTCAGTCCAAAGATAGACTCAAACAATTCAGAGACGGTTCTCAATATACATATCGGAATGTAAATGGTTAAATAAATTGCAGGAATGCTTCTAACAGGGAATGTGGTGTTGAATTCCCATGGTACGTTTGCTTCAGTACCAAACGCGTTTCCTAAAACCAAATTCATCACGTCATCCAATTAAACACGCCTAAATCTTACCTGATCCATGCAAAGCTTAAACTATATACTCTACCTGCCAAAACCTCAACTGTCTGAAAATACTCATCCGGATGAATGTAACCAGTTTGTGGCAGAAGAGTGAGGAAAATTCTCAGTCCTGCCCAAAACCAATAAACCCCTAAATCTAAGTTAATTAACATATACTTCCTTTGAACGCAGTAGTTATACACATATTTCGGTATTTTTTTGATCTGAAACGTTTCTATGATATCCATCTCGCTTTCAATTTCCTTTTATTTTGAAATCTTTAAAATTTTACAACAGATCGAAGCAAAAAGAAGCCATCTTTAAACGTGGCTTTAGAAAAACTTTAAATCACGAATCCAGGTGGCATTGTCGCCCGCCTATATCCATTTAACCGTTTTTTTTAAACGAGCGCCATTTTGAAATAATTTTATTCTCAACCAGGAAAGGATAAAAAAAATTTATTTCACTTTTTAAAAAAAGTTAATTTATTTGTTAAAAAATCGACACTAATCTTTTTAAAAATATTAATTTCAGTCTAACAACTCATTGGACTCAATCATTCACTCATTCATCAATCACACACTGATTGCTTTTATTAGTAACAAGTTTTATTTTTTGTTTTCAACTTTTTTTTAAATATTTTTATTACACATATTGTTCATATTTACAAGAGAAAAATAAAAAACAATTTCGTTGGAAGTCGTGTCGACTTTATAAAATTTTTGGCTTTTTAGTTTTGAAAACAACCGGTGACATTAAAAAAATTAATAAATTATTTTTACCTAAAAGTTATTTTTTGTTTTAAATCGTTTTATATTTTTCCTTTGAAAAACAGAAAAGCGGCTATGAGTGTAACTAATCAATTACTTCCTACGCTCCTGATCATTTAAAAAAAGTAGATCTAACTAAAGGTATTAACAATGAGGTTTTAGACAAGTTTAACCGTTCGGGTTAACGGCGAAACTCTAATCCTCCTCCTCGTCCGACATTTTGTTTTTCATGATAATTGATTCGGATATGGCAAGTCTGAAATTATTCTCCTCCTTCCAATTTATTTTTATTTCCCGCTATAGTTGGAGCCGATATTACTGGAAGGTCCTCGATGTCTATCTCTTTGTTGTGTGTGTTGACTTGGAGAGTATCTGAAACCGGAAATTAAAAATTAAAAAAAGGAAATTGAATCAAAGTGAGAATGAGATACTGATAAAGGTTCTTTCCCTCACCTGCTGTCGGGTCTGCTGTGTACGATCGCATAATGATCGCTGTTTGTGGATATGCTTCTTGTTGAATTCATAGTCGATCCACCGGAAGTGTAGCCCATGTTCGGTTTACCGTTCAGGGAGTATCTGAAAGAACGAAGGAGGAGTTGAATTTGTGCGTGTGTGATTTATGCGAATCATGGATGCTCGAGGTGTTGTGCCATTATGTCACACTCTCACGTGGTCTTTTAATGGATTAGTCGCGGTCGTCGGGTGGTCAGAACACGTGGGTGGTAATGGCGATGGGAAGCTATGGCTACAATCTCTCTTTTGTTCGTTTACCTAGAGCCGTATTGAGATCCGTGCCAACTTCTGTATGGATCATAGTCTTCGATGATGCTCGGTTCCTTTTCGATGATTTCGGTTCGGGCACAGGCGCAAGTCATCGCAGAACAAAGGAAAATGTTTATGAGAAGCATGATGAGGAACATGAGTCCGAACGCAATGCAGAGATAGAGAAGCCATGGAGGATAGCCTGTATTCTCGCAGACTCCTTCGACATCTGAAAACGTATCCAAGAGTTAGTCGAAGGAAGATGAGGTCGTAACATCGAGAGATGCGTGAAGACACTTACAGGGACTCGCTCCAGGTTCCAACACGAACACGCTC
Source organism: Columbicola columbae (assembly GCA_016920875.1). NCBI lineage: Eukaryota > Metazoa > Arthropoda > Insecta > Psocodea > Philopteridae > Columbicola > Columbicola columbae. The sequence continues at coordinate 4,270,070 of JADMLL010000004.1, forward strand.
GTGCTCGCCATGAGAGTACCTTCCTCCGACTGGTCCGAAAACACGTCTTTGTCCAAAGCCCTGGCTTGAGCAGCCGGAAGTGTTTCGATGTTGTTGTCGCATTCCGGTTCGGGACAAGAACCTTTGCAAACGGCGATGTCGCACTGGAAGTTCATCTGAGTGCTGTCTGGAAACCTGAACATGGAATGAATGATGGCGTCTGCTGCATTCGTGGATGGATCCCAGACGAAAGGCGTCATCACTTTGGAGTCGTAAGGACATCTAAAATAAAAACAAATTTATGAAACATAACCGAAATTTGAGTAAAACTCCAGCAAATTCAAATCACTGTAATTTACATAAGGTACAGTTAGGTTCAGGTTTGTCGAGCTCGACATGCAATATTAATTCGTCTGCTCGCTCTGATTGCGTTTCTTTAATTTCGGTCTTTTGTGAATCACGTGATGCCATCTTTGGCTCACTGGAACTTCCCGAATTTGCTTTCTGAAAGGTGGTTTTGTCTTTCGCTTTACTTCCCAGCTACATTCTGCCTCTTTCTTCATCTCCCTACAGGTTTACTCAAAATATCTACACACTACGACCTGTTTCCGGTTTCTCTAAACCCGCTCCCATCTATGTTACTTTGGTTTCGATTTTAGTCTTTTTCTTTCTTTCCTCCTCCTCCGGGGTTTCTTTTTTTGTTGTTGTTGTCTTTTGATGTCCTACATTTAAGATTTCTTTCGCTTTCCCTTTCAACCTCCTTTTCTCTCTCTTCGAGTAAGTATTTGATAACGATTATATAACTTCTTTTGAGTCAATGCCATCTACTCGATTAACCCCGCCTTTGCAGAAAAACTGTCTTCCTCCCACCGGTTTACGCGAACTCCATTCTTAATTAGATGATTGGCGTAGAAATGGGAGTACAACCGTGATTTTGGCGCCAATTTCAAATTAATAATTGGAAGCGATGGTAGAGAAGAAGACAAATAAAAATTTGAAGCGAGGTTCTTCCCAGGTACGTCGGAGGTCAAGTTCCCAGGACGTAAACCTCCCGAAGACGTGACTGGAGACCGGGACCGTTACCCAAATGTCATTCATATTCGTGTTGGGGTCTTTGTGCGGCCCCGTGGGGGTCCTCGAGTTTCGTTTCTAAAGGATTCCGAAGGGACGGTGAACGAACTTCCTGGCAAAAGGTCAAATTGAAAATGATTCCTTACCCTTTCTCATCTATAAGGGGGACGCTGTTGTTCCTCTTGTTGAATGCGAAACAGGATTTGACGCGGATTCCGTATGAACCTGAAAAGAGAAAAGAAAATCGGTTAAAGACAAAGAGAACAAGAATAAGACGAAGCCGGGTTTGGGGTAGATAAAAGAGAGACCCAAGAATGTCCCCCAAAATTTTAGATTTTTGAGGGAAACCTGTCCAAACTCCGAGAAGAACACGAGCCTAAAGAAATTTGTCCTCCTGATAGACATCCTCTTCTGAAGCTTGACACACAAGACGAGATGATGGTAGATTGCTTTTCAAATAAAAGATCTCGTCTATCAATCAATCAATCAATCATTCAATTCATGAAAGGTTTAATCTATGGAACGACAATCTGGATTCGCCGTTTTTCATTTGTCTTCTGTCCCCATTTCCAGACTTTTTTCTTACTGTCTACTTCTTCTTCTTCTTTCATCTGTCCTTCCACTTTGGTTCTTGTCTTGCTTATGTCCTTTTTGACCTTCCCGTTTCTTTTGTCATTTTATGAATTCATCTTCTCCACAATTTTTCTCTCTTACCTCGTTTCCTTTCCTTCTTTTCTTGGGTTTTGCATTTTCCTTCACCTTTTTGAACTCTTTTTCACCCGATTTCTTCTTCTTCTTTGCTTTCAGCAGCCTTTTCTTGCTGTTTTCACCTCTCAATGTCTTCGTTCCTTTATTCAACACTCTTCTCGTTTTTAAATTATCTACCTTTTGTCTTCTCCTACATTCTTACTTCTTTTTGAGGCTTTTCCTTTCTTTCCCATTTTTTTCGTGTCTTTCTCCCTCTCTCATCCTTCATCCGTTCTGTTTTCATACCTCTGCTTCGTTTCTTTCTTTAGTTTCTTCCTACTTCTCTCTCTCTTTTCGTTCTTTCACATCGCCGTATCTTTTGTTTGCTTTCGTTTATCTAAATCCTCCTCTTCCTTTCCACTCTTTTATTCCTCCCATTATCACCAGCATTTTTATAATTTTCACTTTGAACCTTTTTTTGTCGTCCTTTCCTTTTGTCTTCTAAACGCTTTGAGACTTTTATTGTCCGTTGGGCTTTTTATTCGTTTTAACTTTCATCTTTCAGTTCCACGCTTTACTCTTCTCTTTCACTCGCTCAAACACACAATTCCAACTTTATAAAACAAGAAAAGAAAAAAATGAGAAGACAATTATCCCAGCAATTTTATATTCTTCTCTCATTTCTCAAATTTTTGTGAATTCAAATTCGAGGACAAAAAAAGATTTCTGGCGCCTCACTCAATCGATGAGAAAATCCCCAAGAAAGACAAAAAGGAAAGAACGAACAACGGAGATAAATTCGGTTCGCAAACAAGGGAATAAGTCAAGATAAAGGTCACTATATTGGAATTCTGCCAAACCCCCTTCCACCCCGAGCCCCCAAAAAATCGGAAAAACCCTGAGAGACACAACTTCTTGGTTTTGGAAACTATTCCAGTCATTCCATCCCCGATTCCCAACGCCCTCCTCGCTGTTACGCAAAAACGCACCTGCGAGAAATGCCAAGGCGGGGATACACTAACTACGTGATAAGCAGGCGGATTTAGGTGTGGGCAACACACAAAAATTTTTCTTCTCCCTGCACCGTGAGAGGCAATAATTTCCAGATATTATCTATTATCTATTGAGCTACGTTGCTATTAGTACTCTACTTGCCAGTACAAAATTTTAGTATCATTATCCCTCTCTCTCTGGTACTTAGATGTTATGAAATATTGAGAAGATGGGAAGGATACCTAACACAATACAAAGTGGAGGTAGAAGAGAGGAGAGTGGAAGGTGGTGGTGGGGAAGGGCAAACTCCGATTCTGATGGGATGTTGCCCACTGCGCCTTCTCAATTATTGAACTTGGTGGATGCCGATATCCGATAATCAAACTTCTCGATTCGGGTAATTTGACTGGCAAACTGGGAGGGACCCGAGTGGGTGGAACAGGATTTTGAAATACTTACAGACAAACTGACGGATGGATTTATGAAAGAGAGGTAGGGAACCCAAAAAAGGCGAAACACGATGAATGAACCACTCCATCAGACGATTTTTGGTAATCTGGTTAAATTCACTTCCGGTTCCTAAATTATTTCCATTAACCTTCATCTTTGGGAAAAAAATTTTCTGTCGTAATTAGGTTTCGTTACAAGTTGTGTCACGTAAAGACTGGAGTCTGTTCGGGTAACACGCTGCAGCATATTTATTGAAAACCGGAAATTGTTCTCTGTCGTTCTCATGCTCCACGAGAGAGAGAAGTTTCAGCAACCATCAAATCGACTCATAAACAATATCAAACAATCATCCGAAAGATGGGAAGCGTTCGACAGGTTCTGCAAACAGCTGAAGAATCAGAAACTTATATCGAGAGACAGAGCTTTTGAATAGCTAAAACCAAGACGAAGAAAAGTTTTAAGTCACTAACAGCTAAACTCACTACAAAGTTCAAAACCCGAATTTCACAATCGTGTGGAAGAGTAAACAAAAATGACATCACACAAACGGAAGTGAACTTCCAAATGAACAAACAAGGAGAAAGACGAAAGAAACTCAACAAACATACAAAGGACACAGGAATGTGATCAATATTGAGTGAACCGGAAAGTAATATCGGTTCAGTGCGTTACACCTAAAATATATGTTACGGTAAAAATGATAAACCCCGTCGAATATAATGTCCGGTGATTATTCATAATCCCCACCTAAACTTGGTAATGTGACGAATTACTAAGTATTTATCACATTCACCGGCTAGTTTGTATAATATTTATCCCGTTTCTGAGCGACTTGTATTAAATTCCTTACTACTAATTGGAGAATTTACAAACTAACCGGTAAAAGTGATAAATATTCGGTAATTTGTCACATTAACCAAGTTTAATTGGTGATTATGAATAAATCGCCGGAAAATACATATATCGTCTGATTTATCACTTTTACCGTGTCGGTGTAACCCATAGAACCGACATTTATTTTTCGGACCATCTAATAGAATAGAATTTGAGAGATGTAGAAGAGCTTCAGTCTCTTCTCGAAGTTCCTAAAACCAGTTAGTGACAAACGTGGAGAATTGTGAATGGATGAAAGGACACCCATCAAAGACATCTATTCTCGATGAGAAAACAATTTAACCGTGAAATTACGTAAAAAACGTGGCAGCCATTTTGTGGTAGCACCTGAGCTGTCAAAAGGATAGCCAAACCAAAAATGATCCTCAAAACTTTCCTCAGATTACGAGCCTGATATTTTATAAAAAGCATTCGTTTCAAAAGTAATGCACACTTGAATGAAGAAAGTCACATCGAAATTGATGCATACTCTTAGAAGAGATTCGTTTCATAAATACTGCACATCTCCGTAAACATATTTGGGCTTCGAAGAGAAGTATCGTATATACGTTACGGTAAATGTGAAAAATGGGGCGAATATTCATATTCACCAACTGAGCTTGGTAAATGTGACAAATTAATACATATTTATCACATTTACCGGTTAGTTTATAAAATAGCCAAGTTTTAATGGGAAATTTGATAAAAGTTTGCTCAGATTCTTGACTTCTGTCACTACTTCGCATGTATTCGCCTCTTGTTGAGAGGTTCGGATACTGTTACCGGCGAGCACAGCTGCTTGGATTGCTTGTGGTTCGTGAAAAAAGAGACAGAAGCTTTCGAGTTTCGGGAAATGTGATAAATACACAGTAACTTGTCAGCAGTTGGTGATTGTGGGTTAACCGTTGGATATATACTCGCCCAATTCATCACTTTTACCGCAATATTACTTTCCGGTTCGTATGGAAGACAAAAGAGGAATTAAAACAGTTGAACGACAGTAACCGGAAACTGAAAAAGACCCGAAGACAGAGTCATCAACCAAATGTTATAAATCAAACACCCGGAGCTACATTCAACAAGTCTTACAAAAACGGCTACAAAACAAACACAAACCTCCAAAAAATCGCTGCCAAACTCACACACACCATCTCTCATGGGAGTGACGTTGAAGACACCCCCGCCTCCCCAAAAACGCAAAAACAAACAGAGTCCCAAAAACCTATGGAATTCAATAAAAACTCTCCGAGGACTCATCGCATCAGCATCCAAATCCAGTAAAATCGATTTCCATTCCTTCCTCCTCCTCCCAACAGCATCTCAAAACTTTTCCGATTTTCTTATGGCAACAGAGTTTCATCAGACTTACCATCAGGTCTCGATATATCCGCCCTCAGTATGTATTCGTGTCCGTAGAGGACTTCGTTCACTTTGACTTTTCGGTTTTTGTCGAGGAGTTTGAGCGAAACCAGCGAGGTTTCGTTTCTCGCGTTCTTGAATCCAGCCTTTCCACACGTGATTACGTACAATTTGTCTTCGGCTAGCTCTAACGTTCGATGCAAGCGAACGGCTATCGAGATTGAATGCTCTTCCGTTTTCTGAAACAGAGAAAAAGAAAACAAAAATCAAAATGGAGGTAATCAATCAACACGAACGTTCAACTAATCGCATCATCATCATCACGTGTGACACTACCCTCGCGGGTGTAACTGTGTCATTTTCCACGTGCGACAATTTTAAATATTCAACGGCGGTGATGGTAACCGTCGATCGTGAGCCCCAGGGAATGAATCAGGCGAAACAAACAACCCAGAAAAAAAGTTGTTTCATCCTTAAATCCGCTCCCACGCCCTTTTTCGCTTTTTTCGCCCAAAATTGCGAAACGCAATGAGATTTTGATAAACACTTTGCACGTATTTCTGACCACGTCTGTCCCATCTGAACCTTTTCGACTGATGGCTTTCCTCCTCTCAGACAGATTCTGTCACGTGGATAATATTTTTTAAGTGCGGTTATGTTGTCTAACCTGATTCCTCGTGTTTGTATTCAGTACGTTTCCACGACTGTGTTCGATACGTAACATGTCTTCCCTACACTTACTCTCTCACTGACTCTACCAACTGCTTTTGTAATTATCGTGGAGGAAGAAAATTATCTATTGACACAGATATATTAATTCATAGATAATTTATAAAACACGCTTTCAATAAGTATTTAAGTATATACACGCGTAAATATTCTACATAAAAGGACTTCAATTAACTTATACACCTAACTTATACTTTGCCTCCTTGACGAACCACACGACCAACGACGTCTCAAGAGGCACAAACCACTAGACTCTACAACACGCTTCCCGCCTCTACTCCCTTCTACCTTTCTTATTTTCATTTTTCTATCATTTTTACCTGTTACTCTACTTCTTTCCTTTATCTTATTATCATTTCGAGCTCCTTCTGGGGGTTACACTTACTCCAGACACTAAGTGTCAAAGAGATTAAGCTCTGTTAAGGCCCCTTCCAGGTTGTCCGGACTCATGGCTACGGTCCTGTGTGAGCCCTATAAACTTCCTAACCACTTGGGCAGTAGTCAGAAGTACCACCTTCTGAAGATTTTGACAGATTTGATCTCTCAGCCCTCTGATGGTTCGAGTTTCTTTGAAATCACTTCAGTGCATCTGATGGTGATCGGCACGGTCGTAACAGTATTCATCCGCCATTGTCTCTGAGATCCTCATACTTTGTGGTCTTTTCGGTGTGTTTTTGGACCAGGTTGGGACCATGGTTTTGGACCGTTATTATCATTACTGTTATGTTATCCTCTTTCTTTACTACTTTCCGACTTCCCTAATCCCATCCCTTAGAGTCCACTTCCAGTTACATCCTATTATCCTATCCTTAGGGTTGGGACATCGGTCTAGCCCCTTTAAAACCAGATCAACTACAAAATGTCTCGCTTACAGTTGACAAGGGAAAAGCAAACTTATACTTAACTTACATAAAAATATTTACAATAATCACTACAACAGGTATACTGCAGTCAGAGGAGCTCAAAGCTAGTGCCTGTGCTTGAGACTCAAAACTCTTCCAACGTTATAAATCATAATATATTTAAGTATATCGTCTTCAAACACTCCATTTTATGGTCGAAAAGACGTTTTATTAATAATTAATTAAAATTTGGTCCCAACAAAAGACAAAATCGGGTCTTTATTTACGCGAATTATTATTTTCTTAATACGCTTCTGTAGCTGAGTGTTCATATAATAGCGGACCCACGTCCACCTTTCAAAAGCAAACTGACATTTCCCACAACCCGACTATTAATCGGTTGTCGTGATAATCCTCAGTGGTCTACTCGATGGATTTTCTTAAACTGGAGACGAATACAAGTGACAGAAGTCAAGCATCTGAGCAAACGTTTATTAATTGTTCCAGTACGAGTTGGTGATTTTATAAACTACCGGTAAATGTGATAAATATACCCAGTAATTTGCAACAGTTATCACGATTCGTTGGTGATTATGAAATAACATTCGTCGGGTATATCACTTTTACCGCATCATACAGATATTTGACTGGAATCAATGACCCGTGTCACGTGACTCGGGGAATTTCACTAATTCTAAAATCTCGATTCGTTTGATGAAATTTCTACAGATGAATTCTATAACATTTTGTGAAAGGTGGTGTCGAAATGAGGTTTTACAAAAGCTCTCCGAGGTATTTCAGAAGCTTTTAAGTGAGATTACTTGGGTCGTTTATTGGAAGAGCTCACAGCAAAGACGTCGGCTGAATTCGGCTTTTCATTCCGGGAAACTCTCGCGCGATTCAAGCTAACCGATGAGAACAATAAAAGCTTTTCTCCGTTTCGCAGGACATCGGAATCAAAAATTAATTCCATTTACCCCCTCCTCCTCCTCCTGTCGTTTCTTCGTTTTGGAGAAAAGTTTCCGTTCGCTGATAATCGAAAAGTCACGTGATCCTGATTTAATAAATGATTTAAGAGAATTACGATGTTAACAGTTGTTTGTGGAGTTTGGAAGTGGAGAGGGAGGGGGTTGGGGATTTTTTGGGAGACTCTGCCGAAGAGGGATTTCAGCAAAGCTAAGAAATGGGATTAGAAACCGCAGGACAGGGGGTTGAAGTCGACGAAAATCGGTTACAACGAAATCGATATGTTGGAGAGAGAGAGAGCGAGAGGCGATTCGGGGGCACAACAAGCCTGGATTGGGGGTGAGCGCAAAGTCATGTCGAAAATTTTTTTGGCAACGGTTTTTGGCCAATCGTAAACGATGTCACGTGAGCGGGACAATTTTTGATAAATTTCCAACTCAGGTTTGTGGTCGGTCCTTCGTGGTTTTCATGCTAATGAAGGATGTACTGTATGACTGTATGTCTTGGTGAGACAAAAGTTATTATTCAGAATTTTTCAAAGCGTGATGCTACATCGTCGATCGTGCTTTTCTCTTCCTCTCCATCTTCCCCTCTCTCTGTCTCCAGCCCGGTCTTCGTGCACGAAGGAAAAGAAACTCAAAGTGACATTTTACACCGAGAGAAAAAGACTGGCTTCAGTGAGAAATCTCTCCAAGAATTTATTTATGCATTACGTCATCCGTGTTATTAATTAATAATTTTATAAAATTGGTTTTTGGATTATTCGCATTTATATTTCGATTTTTTAAATTATTTTGATGAACTCATTTCCGTTTCCTTTCCTCTCTGTTCCTTCTTTCCGTAGATATAAAAATTTGATTTAATTGCCTGACCTCTAACGAGTTGCTGTTCATTCCGTTCGCTAGAACGATGTTTACGTGATCGATTTTACTTTTGAAAGCACTTTTGAAGCTGATATATAGAACTTATTTATGAAATGAAATCCTCACAAATGTGCAATATTTAGAAATGAATCTCACAAAAGTGTGCAATATTTATATGATTCCTCACAAAGTGTGCAATATTTATGAAATATCCCTCACAAAGGTGTGCAATATTTATAAGACAAAACTTACAAAGTGTGCAGTATTTATGAAATGAACACAAAGCAATATTTATGAAATGAATTCCTGTGTGCAGTATTTATAAATGAATTTAAAGGTGTGCAGTATTTATGAAATGAAATTTGTAAAAATAAAATCCCACAAATGTGCAGTATTTATAAATGTGTGTGCAATATTTATGAAATAAATCCTCAGAAAAGTGTGCAGTACTTATGAAATGAACTCAAAGATATACGTACTTATGAAATAGGTCCTTTCAAAAGTATGCAATATTTATAAGATAGAAACTTGCAAAGGTGTGCAGTATTTATGAAATGAATACAATAAAAGCTCCATATGCTTATGAAATGAAATCCTCACAAAAATGTGAAGTATTAAATAAAACAATATTGACGTGATTTACCGGAAAATATTTATTAAGCATAACGCACAGTACCGAAATTATATTGCAATCCACCACACAGAAGAGGAATATATATTGTCGTTATAGTGTATACAGTACAAAGGTAAACTCACTGAGACAAAACATTACGCAAAGATAATTGAACGAGACGGAAACTACCGCCTTCTGTCACAAGTCTATACTATCCGTCAATTAATTATTAATGGAGCCTTTCTAGTCCTGACAACTCCGACATGATTTCCTCACACCGTTCTTTCAGTTATCGCAGTGATTACTAAAGTGATCTATATTGACTCCCAGGGGTCTCATAACCTGGAAAAGGTCTATGTCTGCGAAAAATTTTGGGTCCATGAAATGAAAAAGGAGTCATAGTGGATCTCAACATATACTGACGATATTTACATTATACTATCTTTTATGAAGATATACATTATTGACTTTAAAATGAAGTAATTCAAACTTCCTACAGTGAGAGTTTACAGAAATCAGTTAAGTAGGGGGTCTACCCAAAACCAAAAAACATGGCTACGGGTCTAACTCAAAAATCTTGGGAACCTCTGTCACACTCTAAATTTTAATAAATAAAACACACTCCTGCAGAGAAACCGTTTCATAAATGATGCACAATTACGTCATAAATTATATTTATAAACAGATTATTCCCACTCGCTCCTCATCTCTCTAATTAAATTAATTAAAACTTTTTGTTTTCCTCGCCATACAAAAACATCCTCACCCTATAAGAAAAATGTATTAAAAGCCTTTCATCTTATATTTACGCTTCTCAAACCTAAATCATTTTACGGATAATGTAAGAAGACATGCTTGTTCACATCAATTACAGGAATAATGAAAACACTTAAACGATTCATAACGTCATTAAATTAAAAAATCTTCCTGTTATTAAGAAATAATTAGATTTTATTAATTACTATAAGAAACCACCCTCTCCTCC